>CM055192.1:15316238-15738738 GCA_029224185.1 Karalla daura
TCAGACACTGAGGTGAGTGACTTGATGCCTGTGGGGCAGGTGTTGTTTTTCTACCAGCACTGAACGACTGCAGTGAAAACACCAAAGATGCAATCAAAACATCACGGAAAAAAAAACCTACATCTGTAGTCTGGACTAACAGACAAACTGTGTCATTAGCTAGGAGTTGAGTTTCAGTTCATTCTCAAACTAAAAATAAACTTTTGTGAAATGTGACTTGACCTACGGCCAAAATGGCAACCCTGCCCTCATTTTCTGACAAGACCTCAGCACTGAGCGGAGATAAACAAAAACCCTGGAGGCACCCAGAGGAAGAAGCAACACAAATAACCGCAGCAACAATACAAGGATTTGGAGGAGCTGGAGGGAGCCATGGGCATTGTCTGGCTTTAGTCAGCTACTTTCTGCTCCTTTTGAAACCGTTCCTTGGGTGTGGATGACATTTCTCAGAACAGAAAACGGGGGAAAAAACACTTCAAATGTTTCTGCGGAGTTTTGCTCCTTGTGTCTTTTGTTCAAAGTTTAAATCTCCCCTTCCCCAAGGAGAGAAGGAAGGAAGGAAGAAAGGAGAGAAGGCTCGGACCAAAGAGGAGAAAGATGAGAGGGAGCGAAGACGAGATGGACCCAAGACACTGTAAAAGAGAAACAGATATGAGCAGAGTGAGGAAAAAAAAAACAGGCCGGGGCTCACAGACGCTTATTTCGTGTCCTTTTGATGTGGTGGAATAACCCTGCTGTGACTCCATGACATAAGTGTCGCGTTCACTCATCTGCTCGCTGAGAAAGTAACCCCATACACATGATGTCATTGGCACAAGTGCTAAAAAATATAGCTTACAGATGCCACGCAGCACATACCATGACGCAAAGTTCAACAAGTAGGCAACAGTGTTGCGACTGTGTGGAAGTGGTTCAGCTGCAGCTCATATATTTGTCCGGGCATGACGTGGCCGCGAAATGAGCTGGTGAAATGCCCAGATTGGTTACGAAAAGCCTGCAAATACACACAAACTTTGACATCACCTTCAAACTGTTTTTTAAGCAGAAAGTCGTCACGATCGTGATCAAAACAAGACATTTGCTGGAGTCAACCAAACACAGAACATCTTCTTGCTTTTAAACAACAAGCTCACAAAACGCAGATAGCAGCAGCTAAACCTGGCTCCTCCTCCGATACCCCACACCTGCCCCACCCCGGAGGTACCGCACATGAATTGCAGATGACTTGTCACAAGGAGCTCAACTCAGCCTGCATAAAGCAGCTGTATGACATAATCTGTAGCTCCAGAAAGAGCTTTGCAGAAAAAAAAACCTTGAAAAAATAAGCCAGACCGATGAACTCCACCTGCATTTTACCAGACATACAATTCAATATCCTTGACCCAAGTGGGAGACCATTACAGTTTTAAAGACTCTTACAGAACTTAGTTTAAGCCCAGGAAAAACAGCACTGAGGTTCTGCCCTCATATCATCACAACCACAAGGCAAATGATGTCTAATTCAATATCACAATTTCAATAATAAATTCATATTCCTCCTGTCTCAAGGCATCTTTGGTTCTTAATAACTGCTTTATGCGACTGAACAAACTCAGCGCAAACACAATTAGCCCGAGAAGCGTTCTCCACGATCTCTGAGGATAATGAATCGCTACAACTGTGCAGGTGGCTTTTCCCGCCTCTGTGAAGCTCCACAACTCCACAACCCGCCAAACCATCAGACACGGTCCAGGAGAGTGACAGGAAGCGCTGAGCCTGCCAGGAGCACAACAGATACTGCATATGGAGGCACAGTGTCTATCCACACATGTACTGTAACTGCCAAACAAACCCTGGTGCATGCGTGCATGTGTGTGTGTGTGTGTGTGTGTGTGTGTGTGTGTGTGTGTGCGCGCGCGTGTGCGTGTGTGTGCGTGTGTGTCTGGAAAGCCCCTTGTACGCAAGTGTTCAACAGGGCAGAGACACTTGTCCCTTTGCGTTTGTGTGTGTGTGTGTGTGTGTGTGTGTGTGTGTGTTTTCTCTGAGTATTGGCGGGCCGTGCACCATGTCATTGGACAGTGAGCCATTTTGTGTTCTGAAAGCCGTTACTGCGCCACAACACCAGCTGCGCCCTGCGGCGGTGATGCTGATGGCAACAGGAAAATGTCAAAGGAGTGCATTAAAAAAAAAAAAAAAGAAAAATGAATGAACAGAAATAAGCACAGGAAAACAGTGCCGGAGGTGAACAGTCGCGTGTCCCCAAGCGTCTGAAACGTGGCAGGTTACTGCCTCAGATGTGAAACACCTGAGTTTCATTCTGATGTGTTGATGCACTGGTGGTGTAACCTGAACCTTCCCCAATGCTGGGACAATCAGGGGGAGACATTTTCTGTGTGGAAGGAGCCTGTGTTAGAGCTGGGAATGAAAAGTTTGTGTGTGTGTGTGTGTGTGTGTGTGTGTGTGTGTGTGTGTGTGTGTGCGTGTGTGGGCTGCAAAAATTGCAAAAACTCAAGAGCCATGGCGAGAGGTTGCACCCACAAACAAGAAACAGTTCCTCCAGCCAAAGCGTCCAAATACAAAACAGACTATTTTTCAGTTTGACAAGTAAAGAATAAAAAAGCTTAAGCAGGAGAAAATCTTCTCTTTGTAAAAGCAACACAGCACTGAAATGAAGCAAATTACATATTTTTGTAAAAATGTGTGCGCATATAGCTGCTTGAAAAGACTCACAGGGATTTAATCACCAGCAGTGGGCGTTCAGCCCTTTCATAAGGAAAGGTAGCGCAGACTGCAGCAACAAAAGAGAAAAATAGCATAAAACTAGTTCTAAAATACGCACAATGCTAGGCCCCACCCAGAATAAGAAAATAAAATAAAGTGCATAATTAGGGGTAAATAATGCTGGGGAAAACATCACTATTCTGTCTTGTTTAAAAGCCAAAGCGGCTACAGACAGAATAAAACAGCATCTCTCATTACAGCCGAAGCTGTTTACAGCATCAAAGTAAACTTGAAGCTAATTGAAAGGAGCCAGGCTACAATCGGGAAGCAAATCCAGTTGTTACATTTCACAATGAGGAATAATCACACCATCCAAACATCATGAGAGAGAGAAAACTGGCCGCTGCATCCTTTGTTTCATGTTGTGCCATTAGAACTTTTCTCAGATCAGACACGTGTGCGCGGCCGTGACTTTCATGTTAAGTTACATCTCAGTTTCATCAGCTGTCAGATCACAGCAGGGGAGCGGCGGAGCCCATCCTCCCAAAACACAGATAACGATACCATACCTCAACAATTGAGCAACAGTGCATCAGACAAGCTCCCATACGTGGCTTACACATGGCCTGTCTGCTTTTGTGCACTGCAGATACCGTAGGATCCAGCAGTTTAAGAGCAAAGCAGCAAAAATAATGGATGAACGCCTCACTTATGGATTTATATAACCAATCTCTTAAACAGCCTTAGTTACAAAACTGTATTGAACTTAACTGACCTCCTGCAAGAAACGCCATAATGAGCCACAATGAATTTCGTCTAAGTGTAATTCAAAACAACGACTACAACACCTGCTGCGACCTGAAGCCTGGAAACACAAATACCACAAGCAGAGAGAGTAGGAGAGAGAGAGAGAGAAAGAGAGAGAGAGAGAGAGAGATCTCTAAGGTCAAACTTAAGTTGTTGGTTTTTCTTTTTTAATAAACATCAATAGTGCTGTAAGACAATACAGCTGGGAGAGCCAGAGGGATCAACTAACAGGTTAGCACACAGAGACACACATGCACACGTCACATGTACTCGAACACACACAAAGTCTGTGTGGGAGGGAATCAATGAAAACAAAGCATAGCTGAAACGTGCTATAAACAACAGCACACAACAAGTGTGCTTTTATAGCCGCGGCGCTGCTGAGTCACAGCGCTGGGCGCCCGTCATAAAAAAAATGTGACTTTCACTCTGAAACTGTCGCAAAGACGACCTTAAATCTCTCAATCATTCAAAAACAACCTCAAAGCCTTAATCCATCGACCTGATCCTAACCCCATTTAATTTCAGCCGCTCTGGAAACGGTCTCTTTCAAAAAGTAATATCTGATTATCTCCAGCTGCAGCTGACTCTGAGCTTATTAAAGCCGGCAGCAAACAGTGGACCCCCCCGGATACTTAAGCCACTGAATAAAGGCTTTTAATGCCTGGGTTGATACATTAAAACAAGTGAGACTTTGCCACAAACAAATGAGATATTAACTTTAATCTGATCCTAATCCAACCAGACTCTAATCTTACTCAAATAGAAAAATAAATAGATCCGTAATAATAAAAACTTTCTTTCAAGGTTTTCGCTGTGAATATCCCGCGGCTTCCTTTCACTACATTTCCACGACTCCACTGCTGTGCACATGATGACGTTCTTATAGTAAACGTGTACATCTGCCTGCAATAAGACATCAACAACACAGTGGATTGTCGTGTTTTTTTTATTCATACAGCACCTTTCTCTCATTCAATATTAAAGTAATGATTTCCCTGTAGGAAAACCTGTAGAGCAGCCTCCGCACATCAAACAAAGACATTCAGAAATACGCAATAAAACAGTACGAGGTGCCGAACCTGCGGGAGAAAAGACGCTTTTAGACAACGACCGGTGGCTCTTCGCTCGGCGTAGCGACGACTCGGCTTCATCACGACTGTTTGACTGGGGCGAGCCAATGATTGTGCGTCTAATATCAGACCACCCGGTTTTGTTTTTCAGTCTATGGGAGCCTCTGCTCACGAAGCAGCGACGAGAGAGACCGCACAGTGTGAACAGCTCAGTTTTACCACTTGGCCTTGGGCAGTGTGAGAGGCGGCTAGATTGTCCTTTTGTATAGGAGCGTAATAAAGGGGCTTCTGTGTGTCTTTCTCAATATCTGACACACACACACACACACTGAATATCAGTATTACATACCAGAGGCTCACAGCAACTATATCTTTCTCAGCTGCTGTGAGTTTCACAGTGTTGACATACTTGTCTTTTGTCCACATTATCTGACCAATAGCCACTTACGACCCACTCTCCCGGAAGTAATCCGTTAATTTAGATCAAGTCTGTGTCCCAAAAACCCTCCGAGTGCTGGAAACCCTCAACCTGACCACAGCGGCAATCATATCCCAGAAATTGGACAGATTTCAAAGTGAGGGTGATGCAAACACCAAAGCTGCCGCCTGGCTGTAAATTGAAGGAGGGAAATTATCCACTCGGCCCATTTTCACTGTTGTGTTTCATCAAATCTCTTCCCTCTCTCCGAGAAGTGTGATTAATTACGAGCCCTGCAGTCTTTCCCTATCTCGCTCCCGAGCTTGACGTCCCTGTATCCGTTCGGCTATATCTTTCTCCCTCCCACTCGTTCAACAACGCTCTGCCTAGCTTTTCTGATTCCCTCACCCCTATACCATCACTTTTGTTTTTTTCCCCCCTGGAGAACAAAAGATTTCACAAAGCAGGGTTTTCACAGTGGAGAGCCATTATTCTCTCTCCACCTACAGTGTCTTCCTACCTGTGCTCCTCTGGGGGGGAGCGGAAAAAAAAAGGGACCGTGTGCATGGATAATTCTGGAAAGTAACAATGTGATATTTCATCCACATTCACACAATAGACACACAAACGTGCCTCCTCAGCAAAGTGGTGCCCATATTCATTAGCCACTTACAGCCGAACGCTGGGTTGAAATGAATCAAAGCAAACTGCTTACACAAAATCTTGTCACCCGCTGAGTAAAATATACCCGCTTCTTTATTACAGCCGATGTGGGGCAAAACAAGCCAGTGAACCTGTTGTACTGTACGTATGTATGTCCATTATATAAGTGTGTGCGTGTTTGCGATTGAACCACCTGAATTGTGCAACGTTTGTCGTTTTTGTGCATTCATGCCTGTTTATGTGCGTGTGTGTGTTGCTCCCTTGTTTTTCCTAAGCCTACATGGAGCACAGTACAGTAAATTACATCATGTCTACAGCCGGAGAACAGGCAACCAGAAACCTTTTTACAGCACACGCTAAATCCCCTTTTTCACGGCATCCTACAGAATTACAATGTACTCTTTCAAAACAGGCATGACTTGTGAGTGTGTGTGTGTGTGTGTGTGTGTGGGAGTGTGTGTGTGTGAGCACAAAGTGCAGACGTAAGCCGAGGAGGTAAAAAGTTACAGCGGTGATTATAGTAATTATGGTTTCAGGTTTTTGCATATTCCCCTCAGATGGACCACGAGATTACCAGACAGTTTTGGCACAGAGGGTGAGGGGGGGAAGAAAAGAGTTACTGTTAGGGGGGTGAGAGAGGGATGGAGAGAGCGGTGAGGGCGAGGGTGAGAGAAAGAGGGATGGAAATGGGAAGGATGTGGAAAACAGAGAGGGAGAGAGAAAGAGTGAGCTGCAGAGGAATTGAGAGTGTAGTGGCGAAAGATACCAAGAGGAGAAAGACTAATCCTTCAGGCGGCTTCCCAACGCCGCTCAGCCCGCTAGCCCGGTCCCCACTTCTCTTTCTCCTCCTCCTCCTCCTCCTCAATCCTCTCTCCACACTCAACCAGGAGTTGAATGGGCTTTTACAGTGCAGCTTTGTTTCCTATCAAAAAGGAGCGTGAATGTCAAATTCCCCGCACACAGAAAAAAAAACACCTTCCCCTCCTCTACTCCTCGCTCACTTCATTCTCTTTCACTCTGTCTCCATTCCTCACTCTCCCCCATGTTTCTGCTCTTAACCCCCCCCCCCCCCCCCCCCCTTCCCTTTATCCTCCTCCTCCTCACGCAGCCTCTCAGCAAAGGACAATGCCCACAACAAGCGTTGGGTGGAAACAAAAAAGGAGCCAAGTCCCAGCCTCGTGGACCCCCTGCCGCGAGACGTCGTCTTTTCTCAATGGCGGCTTAATTACATATTCATGGTGACACAAATAAGACTCTATTGCTCCGACACACAAACACACGCACCACCCAGCCAAGGCACCCAGCACCCATCTGCTGGTCGTGTGTCTGCACTCAAAGAACTGTTCTCTCACACGGGACACACACACACACACACGTATGTAGAGTAGACGTGTGTTGTCTTCGCATTTGCATGTGTTTAAGTGCGTGACACACGGGCACCGTGCCACACACCATACTGTAAGGAAAAAAAAGGGAGGGGGGGAACGATACGTACGTCCCCCGACCCCGCGGCCTGTCTTGACAAGCGCCATGAGCAAAAAATCTGGAGACGCAGCAGATTGGTGCTTTGGCACCGTTCCAAACAAAGTGTCAGAGACAGACACGGGATTAAGCCGAGGAGGCAGAAGTTGGTTTCTTCGTTCACACGCACGCACACACACACATGCAGAGGGAAAGAAAAAAAGTCTCCTGTAATCGCTCGTCCCCAATAAGCGCTGTGTGCAGCACATTGTTCAAGAAGCAAGTAAACCAGCCCGGGCTATTTACTGGAGGTTTTACGGTATCAAATAAAAAGAAAATATAGACCATGAAAAGCCTAAGCTGCCGGCTGTGGATAGAGGCAGGGCCTTAAAACAAAGAGATACAGGGTGAGATTTCAATGGAGAGCAGCTGGCATGGTGTGAAACACCATTTCTCTACCTGTCTCCCTCCCTCTTTCCTCCCCCTTTTTTCCTTCCATCTAACTGTAGGCAAACTCCTCTCCTTCCCCCCTCTCTCCCTCCCACCCTCAGGCTGACTGATGAGTTTCCACCATGTTTCTGTGACCAAAAACACACACAACATACACACACACAAGTGCATAATGTCCCGCTGGTCGTGGGCCCCGTCCAGAAGTACAACAATATGTCCACTGTGTGGACCGCACTCTAATTAAACAGTGTAAATCAAACCCGGAGAAAGGGACGGAGTGGTGAGAGACAGTAGCCGAGGAACAGAATAATAAATGAATAAATAAATAAATAAAAACGGGAGCTAAAAGTGAGAAGAGGAAAAACAGAATGTCAGAGGTAGCAGATGGGAACGAGGGAAAGCGGGACAGAGAAAGAACGAGGGATGGAGTCACAGAGAAACGGGGACATACGACAGGAGAGAGGAACTGAGACGATGGACAACAGTACAGAGATGTGTGGCCTGGCACTTGGTGGCATGGATTCACTGAGCCCAACTGTTTATTATGGGAATCAAAGACGCCCAGTTCCTCTCTGCAGCGGGCTGCAAAAAGTGACAGCGAGAGGATTTGTGTTGGATTTAGCCTCACCAAAATAACTTCATGGGGTTTGTCTGGGAACTCTAATGGCAGCGGCGGTCGGGAGATAAGAACTCGGAGCTATTCTGTGATAAAATGATTTCTCCGTGCCTGCAATCCCATGAGCATATTTCCGACAATATCCCACTGTGTTTTTATCACGCAGCGCCGTATAATAACGCAGCTCTGAGGATAATGAAGTTAAGTGTGCGTCCAAATCTGTGATTCCAAAACTATGACAGGCTTATCATTTCTTGCAGTGCAGGACTGCATGGTACCAGTGGGAACCATATAGTAGGCCATTGATTGGGAACAAACGCTGTTGTCTCAGAACACCCGCTCCACACACACACACACACTGACTAAAACAAAAAGCCTGGAAATGAGAGCCCCAAATGAGGCCTTAGGTTTCGCAGGCCATGAAAAATTCATAATTCCAGATCTTTACATGAAACTCTAGAAGGAATTAGGCCTAACAGCAGGAGACGCTGGGAATCAGTTACAGCGCATTTAGCTTCTTCTTTCTGTTTTCCCTCTTTTCTCTTGCTCCAACCTTCCCTTCTGGTAAATATGCACCCACATACACACACACACACATACACAGTTGGATGCATTCTTATGCTCTTTCCTGGGTTTTCCCCCGCGGAGAGTGAGAGATAGTAAATGGTGCGAGGGGTGTGACGCAGTTTGTCGACACAGCGCTTTGTAAACCACACTTGCGCCTTCAAAACCGGATTTCATCTCCGCTTTCAACAAAGAAAAACATCTCTGCTGCTACACAAACAACCCACCTCCAGGCCCCTCATAATACTAAACTCTGAACGTAAAATGCATATAAATGTAGGTGGACAGAACGTGCGGCGTTTTCCAGCACAAGATCTGAACTGATGAACATGTGAGGCCACGGGCAAGGAGAGGAGAACAGAAGGTCAGCCATCCATTCAGTGGCTCAAAGAGGATGCAGACTGAAAGGACTGAGATAGAGTGAAGGTGGGTGGAAAAATGTCTCATCACTGGTTACACTTAAAAGTGAGTCTGTGAAACGCATGGATGAGTAAGCAAGTATTAAATAAGAGAAGGAGGAGAAAAAAAATGAGGGAGATGAGGAGGAGGAGGAGGAGGAGGAGGAGATGGGAGATGAAGAAGAAGAAGAAGAAGGAGGAGGCAGACAGGGTGAGGGAAATCTGCCATCACTAGGCTGCTGCTAGCAGCAGGAGGGTCCTCTATACAAAACAACCCCAGACACAGTCAAAGACTTCCTTTCACACACTCCTGTCCGAGCACACACACACACAGAAAGAAAGAGAGAGAGAGAAAGAGAGAGATAGAGAGAGAGAATGCAGACAGAATGCAGCATTGTTTGACCACAGAAATATCTTGCTGTGTGTGTGTGTGTGTGTGTCTGTGTGTGTGTCTGTGTGTATGTGTGTGTGTGTGCGTATGCATGTGTGTGTGTGGGTGGGTGGGTGTGTGTGGCAGTCAGTCAGCTTGTCAAGTCCTAGTGGAGTGATCAAAGCTGGAACAAACCACCCAGAGAGATCTCTCCCTTCCTCATCCATTCATCCCATCCCTCCTCTCGCTCTCACTCTCTCGCTCTCTCTCCCTTCTCTCGCTTTGATACAGAAAAAGCATCAAATTTACCACATAAAACCTGCTCAGCCAATCGCGTTGCGCTGGCAGGAGTGGTGCAGCCAATCAAATTGGCCTATTTAGTTCCAATAATTCCCAGCTGTCCCCCTACAAGCACTGAACCCTGGATGGCTGCAGTGCACCATGGGACAGGATCAGAGCATAATGGGAGACAGCATGGGAGCGCTGGCAGTATCATAATGCCAAGCAAGTCCACACACATACACACACACACACACACACACCCACATACACACACACACATGCACACACGCACACATACATACACAACCGTGAGCGAGCTCTGCTGAAGCACCAGTATGATGCCAGGCTGCCATACACATGTAGAAAATCGCACAATTACCCGAGTATAGACATTCTGGTGCAAAACACACATGTATGCACAAATACACACACCCACACACACACCACAGGAGTTCTTTGAGAACATCCCTGCGCTGCCAAGTTCACGGACACACAGTCACACACCCTCGTGTGAGTGCCTCATGTGAGAGATTTACACACACACACCTACGCACGCACCTGCACAGACACATAAACAGCTCGTACACTAAGTCACAACCCCTACATGTCGATTTCAAACTGTGTTGTTTAAAGCAACATCTAATCCAAACAATATATATACATATATATACATTTAGATGAATGCGATGAAAATAGGCATGTTAAATTAGAAGCTAATGTTTGGATCCAGCAGTCGATCTGTGGACTCACATGACTGCGGCTGCCAGGGCCCAACACGCAGCAGGAACACACCCAGTGTTCAGCAAGTAGCCGCTCAACTGCAGAACCTGGTCCTGGCTGTGCTTAGTCACCGCTAAAGAACAAGGGGACTTTTAGGACCTTGTGGAGTGGGCTTGACACCCATTCAGTGCAGATCAGATGTGAGGAGGCTTAGCTAATGGCTCTTGAATAGGCCGGGAGGCTGGAGGGTGGGGTCTGGAGCTGCACGGCTGACACATGCACTCAAAACTGGCACGAGGGGATCTCAACTAACACCACACTCTGGTTGTGCTTGCGTGCCGTGTGTGTGTGCGTGTGTGTGTGTGTACGTGAGAGCGTGTTCCATGGCGTAT
The DNA here is from genome assembly GCA_029224185.1 of Karalla daura. Lineage (NCBI taxonomy): Eukaryota > Metazoa > Chordata > Actinopteri > Chaetodontiformes > Leiognathidae > Karalla > Karalla daura. Next base: position 15,327,153 of record CM055192.1, read on the forward strand.
CAGTTTCTGCGGCTCCGCAAAGCTGGTGAGAAGAAAACGCGTCTACATGCCAAATTAAATGAGCAAGCGCTAAAAAAAGCTTCATAATTAAAAGCTTAGGGAAAGACCTGGATGTTAAGCAGCGCGACTTGGATTGAATTCATTTTGTGTGGGAAGAGGGTTCAAAATGAAAAAAAAAATGAATGTTTGGGGGAGGGGTTCTCTCATGATTTGCCATTATTAGATTTGAATCCTCAGCAGTGCCAGCATCATTTCCACAAACACCATCATCCCGAGCATCATTAGTCATGACCTCGAAAAGCAGACCGGGCTATTAAAACTTCCCAAACCACACATTCAACAGTGGAGTTAAACTGGAGGCAACAATTGGCCATAAGATGCTCAATTATGCATGAGCAGAACCAAACTACAAAATAATTTGGTTAAAGCAACTACTCGTGTTCCACACACAGCGACAAAATGCACTCACAAAGACACACACACACACACACACACAAAAATACATGCACAGGCTTCGGTCAGTTGATGGAGTGACCCCTGCCAACACCGACAACCAATTTCTGTGACATGTGCCAAGTTGTTTGTCGCAGAGAAATGACAAACACACAAAAAAAAAAAGCAAGGTACAAGAGGTGATTTACAGGAGCTCAGTGCGGAGCAGAGACTGGGAGAGTTCTATTGGCCTGAAAAGCACAGTTTTAGTTTTCAATTATCAGATTTCTCCTCCAAAGTCAAATTGAGCCGCATGTTGTTGGCAAGGTGCAATTTATCAGAGGTGGGCGAAAGCCTACTCAAATCGTGTCCCTAAATTGCAATGTATTGATTTAACAGTAAACCAATAGAGAGCGGTCATAATGAATATCGGTGGGTGTTGCTGAAAAAGCTGCTCCCCGGGGGGTGTGGGGTGTGGGCAATGAGAAAGAGGTGGCAGCAAACATCATAACCAATTACTGCCCAAATTCAGCTCAAAAACCAGAGGCCAATCAGCTGTATCGATACCAATTTAGCGGCTGCATTCTGCTGCAGACCAACTCACTGTATCCTCTAAGAGGCTTTCACACGGTATATAAACTGTGTAAGGGAGGGTTAAGGCGACAGTAACGCCGGAGTCCTGATAGGATATCGGAATATTATACCAGAGGAATATGATAGGGGATTAAATCCAGCATAAGTGTCCATGATAAGGTCAAACTTTCTAGTTTACCGAGGCCATGCAGGAGGGGATTAAGCAGCTGGGGAAAACCCACTGAGGGCCGAGGTGAACATTAAGGAGGTGCAGGTCACACGAAGTGTGCCTGTGTGTGAGAGTGTGTGTGTCCAGCATTACAGCCTCCTCTCTGGGGGCTCAGTCCGACTGTGACCTGCCTGCGCACGTCGCTGCGCAGAAATATCACTTTAATATGCGGGAGAGCCCGGTGCTTTATGCCCCTCTGGCTGCTCTAGCAGCTATAATGCGCTGCTTAAAGAGTTACTGAGGCGTCTAGATGCTGGACCCACTGTTTGTGAATCCGCCTCGACTTGTGTGTGATTTGTGATCAATAACCCGACGGAGGCAGCGGAGCGGCGCCTGTAGAGTCCAGCTCCACAGTTTTCACTGCACTCCGTCTGATTTAGGCAGCCCCGGTGTGCTTTCACAGCCACGCTCCCATTTCCCCACCACCTCTTTTTTTTCTCCATCTGACTCTGGCAATTTTTCTTCAATTAGCCCCCCCCGAAAAACGACGTTGGGGTGAGTTTAGCCTCAGTTCAGGCAGGCGAGGAATTGCGCACATGCGTTGCACTGTCCAGTTCCAGCTACTCATCCAATAACGCCACAAGAAATAACACCAGGAGGGGTTTTCTCCACGGAGCAGGTGGGGAACACCTAATTATCGCACCTCTCGTAGAACAATACACTAGAAAGGCATTCAGAGCAGGACACTATGAAGGCTGAGGTCTCCCCTAACGAGGAACAGTCCAGGTGGAGGTAGTGGAGGAGGTGTAGGAGGACGGGGGAGAAGACTTGCTCTCCTCTCCTGTCTTACCTTGAGAGACTCCTCGGTGTGCCAGCACCAGGAGCAGCAGCAGCAGGATCCCCGGCGAGGCGCACATCCTGCCCAGGAGTCCTATTCCACTGCTCTGTCCACTTCTGCCCATCACCGGAGACGCGCAGGACGCACCAACACGCACAACTCCTCGGTCCACGGCGGGGGAAAGCAGAACCCCCCCAGCACCAGCCAACACCAGTAGCAGCACCAGCAGCACCACAGAGCAACCAGAGGAGCCAAGGCAGGGGTCTGATGTCAACTCTAGTCCCGGTGAGAGGGTTCAGGTGGAGCTGTGAGGAGACGGAGGAGACGGAGTAAACACCCGCGGCTCTGCTGCCTCTACACTGAGATCTGCTCAGCTCCCAGATTCGTGCGCTCTCTCTCTCTCTCTCTCTCTCCCTCTCTCTCTCTCCCTCCCTCTCTCTCTCTGCGTAACCAGAGAGAGAGAGATGCCACCGCCCTCTGGCTACTAGGATTCCTTCTCCCTGTTTCCCCCTCTGCCTGTTACTTTCACCAAATATGTTAGAAACTGAGTCAAAATAAAGCCATGTGTCCACAGGGAAATATTGAATCTGTCTGATACACTCTCACTCTTTAAATTACAAGAAGGCTCAAGAGCGAGACTTTTACAGCTCTAAGAACATCTTTTAGTCTCGACTTTGTGCTTTATTTCTTAGATTTTCACTCGACCTAGACTATGTAATGTGTTTGTTAATGTCCGCGCGTCTCCGAGAGAGAAAGTGTGCGCGCGCGCCTGTAACGTGCCGAGCAGGAGCGTCTCTGCAGCAGCAGCCTCAGCCTCAGCTGCAGAGCAGCTCCCCGACTGATGCCTGCCCCCTGACGGCCACGGCCGCCGGATGAACCGTGACAGGCGGTGGGTTCACACTCAGCTCGAGCCGTCAAATAAATAAATAAAAAGAAAGAAAGGCGCACTATTTTCTTTAGTTTGCGCTGCTCATCGTAAGCAGTGGATGGAATGGCACTCTCTCTATCTCCCTCCCTCATTCTCTGCATAGAGCTGCATGTATAGGGTGGCAAATGTAAAAGTTTGGTTACAAAATAATGCTCACATTATGTCATTTCAGACCGAGCAAAACATCTTGTTTTTATACAGTAGTTTGTGTGTAATAATTAAAATCTCAATTCAAATGTATAATCTAAATGTATAGGTTATAGGTTATGTGATTAAGATTTGGTGGTTTGTCTGTGTGTATACATACATATATATATTATATACATTTCTGTCTCAAACATCAACAGAAAAGTGAGCTGAATATTTTTAACTGAATCTTTTCATCCAGCATCCCATACAGATGAGGAGAAGAGAAACAAGGTCAGTTTGACACAGACTGTCACAGGAACTACAGCCACAGAGGGTCATAACCAGGGTTTAGAGATTAGCGAGGTCCAGAACATTTTTATCCATCTCCATCCATTATCTTACGCATTTTGTACTTTAACAGCGTAAAGGGACTTCCTCTGGAGCTTGTCCCAGTGAAAATTGGACGGGGGCAGGGTATACACACTGGATAAGTCCCCAGTTCATCACAGGACACACACCATTCACTCTCATACTCATACCTTGAGGCAATTCAGGCTATTTTGTTTTTTAACTGTGGGAGGAAACTGGAACATCAGGAGAAAGCGCAGACAAAGACCTCTTTGCTGTTAAACGACAGTTTCTTATAAGGAAATGGGATCATCTGGGAATTGAACCTGAAACCTCCTGTACCTCAAGCAAGAATTATCCTCATACCCAAATGACAACAATAAATAAAATCATGATATCCTTCCCATACTAACCCATAAAATCAGAAGCAGTGTAGGGTCTGTCATGACTTCCTAGCAGTCATGTTTCCTGGGTCAATCCCAATCTGAAGTAAAAGCTATTTAGCTCTGAGACATATATCCCTTACCAGCCTATTAAGCAGCATAATATTAATGTGTGCGAATGTACATGGGTTTTCTGGGAGCTCAATCAATGGGGCGAGACTGTTATCAAAAGTATTACTGGCTGGAGTAAATGGCTCATTACAACAACTTCAGCTGATATCAGAATAAGGTGATAATCAAATTCAGGGCAGCACAGGGGCTCTGAATAGTGTTGTGGCCTCACAATGAAAAAGTTGGATGATCAAGCTTTTCTAAAGGTAATCAAGTTCCCATAGACCTAAGTCTCAAACACCTGTGTCAAATTTAGGTGGGTTGGTGAGGCTCAGTCAACAATCAAGACAATTGATGTACTGAGGTTTGTTTAAGAGATCAAGTACATTTGAAAATGTATTCATTTTCCAAGACCTGTAACAGGAATTTGTTAGAGCTCTCATTGGATGAGAGGCACAAAATATTGACATGCTAAACAAATCACATTACGACTATAACCTCTTCACCTGGTGCCGCTTGAGATCTGGCCTTTAAATGACCACTAACTCAAATCAGTTGACATTAATACCTCTGTAAGGCAAAACATCAGACTTAGACAATTCCTTATAGTGGATCTCTAATTCAATAACATCTGGCTACACAAGGAAAACAGCAATGTTAAAAAAGTTCAATAAACATTTGCATATGTGTCCTCAATACACACACACACACCCACAGGCAGGTAGACGGACAGACACCCACCCAGGCACACTCTTATCCAGCCAACCCAACTCTCCAGTATTGCTGCACAGTCATTTGAGCAGCAGAGGCTGGATCAGGCATTGTAAATGGCAATAGTAAAATATGTGCTTGGTGCCATTTGTCACCACAGCAGCCCCACAGTTCAGTGACTACCACTGGAAGTAGCTGCTACCCGCAGGGACCTGTAAAAGCCTTTTTATTCTGCCACTTTATTGGGAATGGGAAAGCAATAAGTTACACAAGAAACATATGGCACACTTGGATATGGATCAGCACTTACGCTAGCAACAGTCGATGGCGATGGGGTTTTCACAGCTCCACGTGGTTGTGTAGCACATATATCCTTTATATGCACTGCCAGTGACCAAAGCATCCCATTTAGGTTGTGCATTATGTGACAGACAAGGCAAATCATTTTAAAGTAGGATGTATGACTCTGGCCATTGTCTGTCTTTTCCTCTCCTGCTACAATAAGATTTGTATCTGTTGCACTGAATTAAATGTATCATAACTGGATATTTGGATTTACTGGATATGTTATATTACATATATTATTGGATTAGATTGTATACTGTAGATGGGTGGATGGATGAATGGATGGATAGATATTTTTTGCCATTTTGCTATTTTGACAAATTACTGCAGAATGGTGGTCATATTAAACTCACTCTCACACTCACACTTTTCATTTGGTGTCTGTTAATAAATGGTAACTCACTAAACTAAGCTCATGTCAACAGTAAACACTGCACCCACAACATGTCCACATGTAGCAGTCTATAGGTGTTACCATCTGTTTCACAGTAGCACTGCAACCTCACAGAGCTGTATTTAAGGCTCATTAGCTACAGATACAATATTTAGATATTATTTACATCATGTATTTTCCAAGCTGGAGGTAAAAAAAAAAAAAGTCAGTGTCAGAAAAACGAGTGTTATCCAGTGGTTCAGCTCAAATGTGATTTGACGAGGTGAAGTCAATGCTCATTCTGCATAAAAACTCATCACACAAAGCAGACGGCCCACTATAGCTGTTATTTTAAAAGACAAATGTGAATTTGGACCCTCCCCCTCACTTTTCAGGGCTCGAGCTGTTATTTCCAGCACTGTGAATGATCGGCCTGAATAACTCCTCCACTTAAAGCTGACAGAATACAGATCGCATTTACATGGTCACAATGTAGGAACTCGGCATTCTTTTAGGGACAAAACAGAAGTCCCTATTATGTAAACCGTTACATTTTAGTGAACACACTTTAAGGTAGGGTAGGGTAGGGTAGGGACTTAGGAAAAGTCTATACAATCAGAGGCATGGATACAGAGTTTCAACTCAAGCACAAACTGTATACATCTAAGTGTGTGTGTGTGTGTATGTGTGTGTGTGTGTGTGTGTGTGTGTGTGTATGTGTGTGTGTGTGCTCCAAAGCCCACCAGTTCTTCTTTTAAGTAAACTCTGTGAGGACTGTATCATACTATTTCCAGCTCCCGCCTTCGTCTTTCTGAGAATCATCAAAGACAATCCAGCATCACTTTATTCGTGTTTATCATCATTACAGAGATGGATTTACAGTAGAAAGAAAGTTGAACACGTCTCCCCACTGGGTGCCTGTGCCCCCTCCCACAGCATCAAAGACACAGTGATGATGAGAGCGGCAGACAGAAGACATTAAAGCACCACATTGAAAATGCAGAGCATGAAAGAAAGAAGTTTTATGATATAGCGCCCTGATTAAAACCTGTTTGCATATCAGTGCTCCTATGTTTGCAGTGTATTAGGCTGCTTTGATAAAACACAGATAATAGCGTAGTTTGGTATTTTTGGAAAACATCCACAAGTGCTGTTTTTTTCCAAACTGGATGAGAACACTCACAATATTTTTATTAGTGTCCGGGCAAAGAGACTTCCACGAGTCTTGCTGTCACAGTCAGGTTGCCAGGCAACCAGAGGAGACGACAGGGTAGTCCATGTTAAAAAAAAAACCTGAAACAAAATGTATCTCATTCCAAGATCTCTGAGCATATTAAACAAGCCAGTTCTAGCCTGATTAATTTTACCGCTACAGTGTGGATGTACACCCAGATTCACACGAACTCTCTCCAAACATAATCCGAGCGGAGATTACAACAGCACAACATAATGATAATTTCCGGGTCTGCTTGTTGGGGTCACTGAACACCTGAAAAGCCCTTCCCATCACACCTCTCTGGGATCTTCTGATACTGGCAATTTGATGAGCACGGCCACTTTGGGCAGCAGTTGGCTAGTTGTGCAGAGAGGAGAAACTAAGCAGGATTAGGAATTCTCTCTCAAAAAACTCTCTTTTTTACTATTAATCCTTTTTTTTTTCAGTATGCCTTTGAGGAAAAGCTGTATGAATGTGTGGGCCGGTGTCGCCTCTGTTCCAACGATTACTGCGTCTCGCCCTTTCTGCGACAGCAGGCTGTCGACTGTTGGGAATGGGCAGAGATTAAATCCGACGGCTGATTCATATGTTGCGCTCCGAAGCGCCGCGGCCATTACCGCGGTGGCAGAGTTCACCTGAACACATTTACAAGGACAACGGAGACAGAGATGTTGGGGTTAATCACAGTCGTCAGTCGCCCCCTTCCAACAGATGAAAGTAGCAGAAGTTATTTAGCCTTCAGACGGTTTTTCCGAAAGTGTTTCCAACACAGGTTTTTAAGGGGGTGAGAGTCGACTTTAGTGTACCTCTGCGGGCTGTGGAAGTGCACCCGGCAGATAGAAGAATCGCGCCCTTCAATAAAATGGGAAACGTGTGAGATTGAAAGTGGATTTCCAGCCTGGCATCGGACACAGCTTTGTCCATGTTTGTCTGTCCCGCGTTTCGCTTTTCTGCCTCACACTCGGAGCAGCAGCAGATGTTGGCTGTGCTGGAGGTCTTCACTAAAAACAGCTGGAGTCACAAGAAAGTCCCAACACCTTGACGTGCTCTTGTTAATCTGAGCGAAACTCAGGTGGGTGAGAGCGGGGAAGTATTAACGACTCATTAGTTGATAAGATGCTGAATAAATGATGGCAGTACAGAAACGTGTGCTCACACAAAAGCTAAATGAGCATCTTTTTTTCACTTAATTATGCCCTTTGAAAACTTCCTCACTCTGCTCCTGGCAGAGTGCTCACACTGAGCAGCCAGCGACCGACATGATGCCCATGAATGTTTCAGTTTGAGCGATGACACTGATTTTAACACGTATCAGGCAACCAAATGAATTTTGGTTTTGTGGGACGTGGTGTTCGGTTCTATATCTGCTCTTCTGGCAACAACAACTTTAAGCTGCAGCCTCAAACTAAAAAGAGCCAGCAGTCACTTCTCTACAAACCTATTCTATATGGGTGGGAAAAATAAAGTTATATTGTGTAATGAGAGTGTTCGATGACTGGTTTGCCTGCCTCTCGTTTTCTCACTAATTGAAGACGTTGAGGAAAGTAAAAAGTCAAAGCAACAGGCTCCAATCCCCAGTCTGCTGTCTCTTAATGTACCTGTTTTGTCTCTTCTAGCTACCTGTGGAGGTATAACGTGCCGTCGCGTGTGCCGTTCCCTCTGCTGTCTCTATTGTATGCTACCACGGAAAACGGGCTCCCACAGGGGTGACTAGGTTTAATCTCTTTAAGCAGTTACATAATGGCCCCCCGTTCACATTTTAATCAGCGAATAGATGGCTGCACCCAGGGACGAATAATCACATCTATAACTTTCTAATCTAATATCCAGCTACATTCAAGTGGATTAGAGAGGAGCGGCGAGGGAGAGGAGGGGCACAGGTGGCACACCTCCATGTGAGCGAGTGTTTGTAGGCGGATTTATTTGTGTGTTATTTTGAGATGGGGGGGGGGGTGAGACGTAGGCGTCACACATTTCTGTCTGGAGTCTGCACATGTGCATGCACGCGTACATTTCCACGTGTGTGTGTGTGTGTGTCTCAACTGTTGACTGTGAAACACACTGTCCATGATATCAATCCCCTCAGATCACTTTTGATTTCCATTGTTGGGCAGGTTGTTTGGTGATGAGTACTGACAATCTCATTCCCCAGATGGCTTTGCGTGACCCGCGCCGTGTTCCCTTCGCTGGGTGCAACGTCACCGTGGGAACCAAAGTGAATCAAGAAACTCACCCAGACAGACAGATGGACAGACAGACAAGGACAGAATTTATCAGAGTGATCAAATTGAATTGTTTCCTGAAACACACATACACACAGGCTCATGTGGAAGGATTTAGCAGCGAAAACAAAATGCAGAGGCTACGATAATGTAATTGAAAGCCTCAGTCAGCATGTGACCTCATAGGCAGTAAAGAGCATATTGCACATTTATCATAAAAATGATGTACGTAGTTTTATTTGTTTACATAACCACAATCTGTGTAATGGTCTAAAGATATGAGCATTACCGAGCAAAGCATGAGCATGAAAATCAATGCATTGCTCATTTCTTGATTGTAGGTCACGGGACTCGTTTCATCTTCATCATGGTACAATATCGTCCGATGCATTTTACTTCTCCAGCGGTAATTAAACACGAAGGCCAATAAAACTCCTGCAGCTCAAAGAGGAGACCTGGAATCGAGCTACTTTGAAGAAATTTTAAATAGAAAATGGATGTAGAAATAAAAGCACAGACATGGGGACAAATCTTTGATTACTGGACGGGAGATAAGCAGACAGGCAGGTGTGCAGAAAAGTCGGCTTTATGAATCAAACTGTTGTCAGTCAAAGAATATCAAATCAGCAATGTTACATCTGACTGAGTAGATAAAGAGATGTGTTGTTAATGTCAAGTGTCTTTACTTAATGCTCAAAGACCAAGTGGTTTCTGTTACGGTAAATGAATACTTGAGAGGCAGCTTTGCACACTTTTGATAGGATAGTTAACACGCATGGATGCATGTGTTTGTGCTTGTGTTTGTGCAGATCTATGTGTGCAGACTTGGCCTTGTATGCTTTCATCTAATATGTACATGTTGGTGAGGAGGGAAATGAGACTTTTAAAAATGGATTTACACTTCAAAACCAGAGCTGCAGTCTGAGAGATCATAAAGTGCCCCAACAGCAACAGGTGTCCTGGGCTACATAAACACTCCTGATGCCCCAGCATAACATTGGTTCTGGATATTTTGTGATCTGAACATCTGCTCTTAAACTAAATATAGTCTTTAAAGTTTTCACGGCCTTTGCTGCACCATCCCACCATCCATCATTGTACACACTTTACATCCAATGGTTTAGCAGGGGTCTACTGGTACCTCCATAGCACACATAATGTAAGACAGGGTTTTAGAGTCTGCCTAAACATGCATGTTTTTGAAAGAGGGAAAGTGGAGTACCTCAAGGAAACCTGGAAACTCCACACAGGATGGACCGACCAGGACACAAACCAGTGACTTTCTTGCTGGTAGGTACCATGTAGCCACATTCATGTGAGTTGATGTGATTTGCTACTCTCTGCAAATAAAAACAGGGTCTGGATGATGACTTGTATGTTATATTATGAGCCTATTCAAGAGGTTTTATTGCAGTGATGGTTTCACGGTACAGTTTTGAGGCCTGGTTCTTGCCACCATGTGAAGAAAAAAACATCATCAAACAGCCATGGCACAAAAGACAGAATCAGGTAAACACTGTGGTTGCCAAATGACGTCTTTTTTTTTTTTTCCAAGTAACATAAAGGCAAAGCATTGGCCATCCTGCTTTGATCACATCTCAGTGGGCAGAGGAAGCAAACATGGATTGGGACGAGACCACGACAGATTTCCTCTGCAAACAATCTGCCAGCTCCTGCACCACAAGATGTTTTTCACCACATTTTGGGTCCAAGAGTGTGTATGTGTGTATGTGTGAATATGTGTGTGTGTGTGTGTGCTTCTGCCAGAGAATGACGAGGCCAGGAATACACTTTATCTGATACTGTCTGATGTAGAATACAGACACATTATAAATAGTGGTGACTGGCTGATTGTCTGCTTTTAGGGAATCTTGAAGTGTCTTCAGACCCTAAATCTCTGGCACTCAATCCAAAGTTAAACAAGAAAAAACTCCACTGATACTTGTTCTACTGTACTCTGGAAAACAGACCGAATTGTCCTCGAGCAAATGCCACAAGAGACAGTGCTTTCTATTAGATTGTAATTAAAAGTTTGGATGGATTCTGACTTTTTTGTGCTTATTTCGCTATAAAAAAAGGGGGGCATATGTATATATATGTAAAAATAGAAGGACGTGTTTGGAATAATTCGCTCATTTAAAGTGGCAGATTATAAGTCAAGAACAAAGTCACTGGGGGACTCAAAAGAGAAGTGGTGCAGAAAGCAACAATCTCCCAGCGGGTCTGGAGCTACAAGCTGGCATGTCTGCGAATCTGCTTCCCTCATGTCAGGCCTGGTGCCACACATGCTGAGCAGAAGGTTGCTCTCCTTGAAAGCTATTATTTACAGCCTGCATTTTGTTATTATCAAATCAATTTCCCAAAACACCGGGAAAACAGTGTTTTAGCACTCAGACATTTCTGGCATAATTAGCAATTTGTGGTTCCTGCGGGCCACGGGTAAACCAGGCTTCAGAGGAGGAGATGCAGAACGATTCTGGCGTCCCGCAGAAAACACTGAAGGCTCCACAGCGTGCTGTGACACATGGGTTTCATTTCGGCAGCTCTAGGATCTTTAACACCAAACAGTGAACAGTTCCTCTAACCAGAAGACTCCAGAAGAAAGGCAGGAAAAAAATGTTTACATCAAAAAATAAAGGTCCCGTTTGTAGTCGGAGCCTTTGAAGAGAAGACGCCGCAGAGTTGTAACTAAATGACATTCTGTGTGCCACTGCAGCCTTGTGACAGATCCAGCCTTGTCATGCAAAAACAGGCTGGATCCCCACCATCTGCCTCCACTGCCAACCAGAATCTGTCAGCCCACCATGGGTCAGTGGGTGGTCCCCCCCTTCACTGCAGCATCCACGCCATGAAGCATTTTATTACGGGAGCACAATGGGCAATTTATTTTACTAAACATACATGGGTTTATCAAACCGGTGCTTCTGTGTTTATTCACGCCATTATCTCAAATTTAAGAAGTGTTTTCTTGCTTTGTTCCTTTTGTGTGAAGTGCTCATCAAACGGCTGCTTCAAAATCTTTTGTCTTTTTCCTCGCAAATGTGACTTAAACAAAACAAAAAGTTGACATCATAGCGGAGTTGTAACTTGAGCATCTAACGCTGCTTGTTCAATTAAAGCCCAGTGAGACACATGCAGTTAGTGACTTTGTAAAAGGCTTAGGCTTTTAAATGCTCCATTTGAGCTAATCAGAGAGGAAAAGTACAACTTTACTGGTTCCACTCTGCCGTGTTACTGCTTACTTTCAGGGCTTGGAGCGGTCTTGTTCCCTAAAGCGGAGCTGATTTATTGACCTGCTGTGTGGCAGCTCGGCCATTAAGGCCTGTGGACGGAGCCCCGCTGGTAACTCCCAGGTAACGTTGAGTGGCTAAAGGTGATCGGGCTCCCGCTCCCACACCAAGGAGCTGCCTGCCTCACACTGAGTCTCTGGTTTCTTTAAAACCTCTTTCAACTTTTCTCTTTGTGTAAGTTTCTAGAAATCTTTGATATATATTTCAGGCATGGTGTTTTGATTCACAGTCCAAATTCAAATTTTGGTTTATCTGCTTTATCTGTGTTTATTTCTTTCTTTTTTTTTTACTTTGTACAGCGCTCTCTAAGGTTGTTAACACGCTACATAATTAAAGTTAATTCATCATCACTGCAGCACATTAATTCCTGCTTTATTACGTTTCACAGATTTGAGAGTGCCTCTTCAGACTCCTCACTCTGAGGCTCGATTCATTCTTCCCAGAGGAGGGAGGTGTATTTCAACTCAAAACACTCATGTGTGTCTCAAGTGTGTGTACTGTTTGCTTCTGTTGAAGATTCAGCTCAAGCTTTCCTAATGTTCACACCGGATACAAACTAGCAAAGAAGCCAAAGTTATTTCTACCTGTAAAACAGCTGGACACCCAGACCATTTTGACATATTGATCTGACTATGTTTGGGGGGGAGGTGCTAAGGTATTCTCATTGTCATACCCATAATAGGACACACATGTTTTCCGATCACACGCTTCGACAGGCGGCCCGTGGGGACAAAGTGGCATTTTGGAAGACCTGTCACACATCCCTCAAGTTAAATTTCTTGTGCCATATTTCCCCTGGGAAATACTCCTCTCTTCTTACAAATGACACTTCAATTTCTGCCTGTGTATGTGTGTGTGTGTTTGTCTGTGTTTGTGTGTGCGCATATGTGTGTCCCATCTTGCCCCTTGTTGACTTCAAGAGCTGTGCAGGGCCCCAAAATGCCTCAATTTTCATAAATGAGTTAATTTTGGTATTTTAGGTGAGGACACATGAGGCCTCGACAGATGCAGATGCACTCCCCGGGCCAGAGACTGCCAACAGTTAATTCCCTTCCTCTTTCTAGGTGTTAATGTCTAGGCAATCAGCCCAAGTGGCTTTTGATTAGCTCATTATTAATTCATGCACACTCCTGGAACCTCAAATCACGCTTAATTACAACTGCGATTCGAGCAGTGACCACTATTGATGTAATTAAATAATTAGGAGTTTGCTACTGTGCCATCGTGTTTGTGACTGCAAGGGACGGAGAGAAAATTATGTTTTTAAAATAAGAATTAGAGAAAAAAAAAAAAGAGGAAACTGGGCAGACAATAAGTGAGAGAGAAGAAAACGACTGTGAGAGAGTTGGTGTGTGTGTGTGTGTTTGTGTGTGTGTGTGGAAATGCTTTGTTCGTGAGGGGAATATTTTAATAAAGATTAGTCTAAATTAAGGACGTCAGATAATGTTCTTTTATGATCGATTGGGAAACTTGGTGATGCCTCTGCATAACAAGTGAGAACTGCTGACGGTCTGCCTGAGCTGTCTGCTGCAGGCCCAGTGGTGATAAGCAAACTGCAATATAGGAAGCCTCTAATGAAGAGGCAGCACGTTGCACGAGTTTTAGAAAGAAAAATTTATTCCACTCTTGGCAAACATGAATTTCCAGCTTTTCTGACTTTTGACCACTTGTGCTGAACTCCAGAGCAGCAGACGAACCCGACACTGATTTCCACGGCGCAGAGGGAGCTGGGTGCTAAATCTTTGTGTTATTGTTTTCTCTTTTGAATATAAATGCTCTTGCAGCAACATTAAAGCTCCACTCAAGGCCCAATTTGAAATATTTTTACCGGACCTTTGTTTGGTCAGTCTTCTCCCTGCCTCTTGACCAGCTGCTTTTAAAATCTCCCCCGATTTCAAAGTAAGATACAGCTCTGAATATTCTGTATCTAACAACACTTCACCCTCATGAAAAGACTTTAAAACCAAGGTGGGAGGAAAAAAAGACACAAACAGCAAAGAAAGAAAGAAATAATCTGAGGCTGCTCATCCGGAAACAAGGGAGTTCCTGAAAACCTGGCTTTTTAGAGATAAGAGGTGCTCATGTGATGGCAGTCTGGCTGCCTGATGATTTCCGTCACCGTCCTCCTATCTCCTCATCTATTCCCCTGAAGATGAAAGAAAACAGTTTGCTGCTACTTACTGGGACCCTGCAACACATTAGTGACTACTGCCCAAGCCTTCAAAGACACCAGGTCTGTGTGTGTGTGTGTGTGTGTGTGTGTGTGTGTGTGTGTGTGTGTGTGTGTGTGTGTGTGTGTCTAAAAAAAGAGTGAGACAATGCAAAAGCCAGAGACAGAGAGCTTCTGCCTGCATGCACCAACACACACACACATTCATGTGTGTTTAAGACCTGCCGTGCACTGTGTTGTCAGGCGTGTGTGTGTGTGTGTGTGTGTGTGTGTGTGTGTGTGTGTGTGTGCGTGTGCGTGCACACGTGCTGACATTCTAAAGAGGTGTAAGGTCAAGGTTCATGTCAGCTCGACTCAGCTGTCACCCCCTGAGCTCTTTATAAAAGCCCTCACAGCTCTTTCAGCTGCTGTTTGAACATCATCAATCTGGCCGAGCCTGTAAACCTCAAGGCTGCGGAGGTTTTCACACACACTCTGCCGTGGATTCATTTGACCAAAAAAGGAAAAAGACAGAAAAAAGTCTTTCAAAAGAAAAAAAAGTATTTTCATCCGTGACTTAAATGTTTGGAAATGTTTGTCAAAAACTTAACGCGTTTGACAAATTTCAAGCAAATATACTGACAGAAGCCAATAACAAGGTCCAGCCAACATCCGACTGAGCTCTGCAAATGTGTGGCACATTTGGCAGATTTGTGGCTGCGCTTTGAAAACTATGACAGAGTTATAAATTGATCCTTGAAGTTTCACCTACAAGAGAAGGCCAGCATGCTGCATATACCAGAGCCACACACAACCGTGCCAATCAATTACAGATTTAGGAAACGAGATTTCTTGTGATCCCCTCATGATTTGTGCTTATTGATAGTAAACAGGGAAGTTGTCGTATGTGATTTATCCGTTCATCCATCCATTATCTTGCCCGACCTAAACATTGACTGATTCCCCACACTAGAGGACCCAGAGAAAACATTCACTTCAGGAGGATTTGCTTTAGTGTCTCAAGAATCTATTGTAGACCCTGAAGAAGTTTCACCCCCACAAAAAAGCATAAATAAGAGGTTAATATCTGCTAATTAAATGCTAATATACAGGTGAATTTGTGTGTACTTCTGAAACATCGAGTCCAGTGATGTGTCCCTCTATCTACACTCCTACATCATGTGCACAGACTGGCAGCTCTATAGTTCGACATATCATGGATTTATGTTGCGTTCCTTCGGTTTTTAGCTTTCAGCTTTTGAGCAGATTTAATTAAAATCAGTATTAGCTCCAGTTTGTGTTATTGCGATATTTCTGAGAAACGATGAAAATGGCTCTCACAAACCTCCCGGTGTCCAACAGGAGGCTTCAGAGACTCCTGGTCGGTGGTGACATACAGTAGAGGGGTGCTGATAAAGCATCAACCTTGTAGGTGCCTTTCAGGCCTTTATTAACAACGCTGCCTCCAAATGAAATGGCGAACCTCAATTTCAGGAGGCATTTTAACGGTTTATGCCGTGCTGCGTCGTGCCGGCTGCGAACAGAGCAAAATGTGATCAGAGGCGCTGGAAAATAGCAGAGGAATAAGCCACTCTGGACCGCGGTGGCAGTGGAGCTGCGAAGGTGGAAGTTGTGATGTGAAGTCTGCCAGAGAGGTGAAAAGAAATTAAAGCTCTGCAAAGGCAGAAATTAAAAAGGCAAGAAAATTTACTGAATTTGATAGACAAAGGCGTAAAACAAATGGGTGACGAGCTCGTGCTCCTTTGATGCCTCTATGAGCACTTTTCCCCTGGATAGTTGAGCATGTCTCACAGATTAGGGACTTAGAACTCAAGAGGCGACAGAGGGTGACAGAGAGAAAGAAAGAATTATAACATAATCAAATGTGCCTCCCAGGAACGGTTGGAGGAAGGGAAGGGGAAAAGGCTGGACTGCACGGTTTCTCATCTCTTCCATCGCTTTGAGTAATCCCACAGGCTGAAATCTATAAAGTATTTAGGAAGGGGAGCACTAATCCGAAATGGTTTCACATCTGCAGACGCAGAAAAGTTCATTTTGACCTGATGGCTAATCCAAACTGATTATCCCAATTTCATGACTTTGAGGCAAATGAATCCCAGATGAAAAGGCACACGCAACATCTGACACAACGCTTTAGAGGATGACAATAGAGCAGACACAAGTTGCGTTTTGCAAACCGGCTCTCAAAACATTTAATTTACACAAATCGGGGCAGCACAGACTGTGAAGTTTGTCACATTTCTCCTCTTGTGACAAGTGGTTTATTCTCTCACTCCTGTTCCCAACAGGTATGTTTTTAAGCTTCCTTGAACCGTGTTGCACATAGGGAGAGATGTTCAAAACTCAATGAAGCTGGTCACTTAAGCATTACATGTTCTATTTGCACATTTTGTGTCAAAAGAATATTCGCTATTCTTTATTCCTCGAGGTCTCAAATACAGTTGCATGGCAAACTTTCTGGAAGCAGGGTTGTTAATACTGCAAGGATTTATCTTTGGTGTTAGAGAATGAATCAATAGGTTACAGCATTTACAAGTGTGTATTTGAACTTTATGTGAATGAATGCTAAAATGAAAGACCTTCACTTGCAAAGTAATTGTTCAACGAAAGAGAAACGGGTCAAAGCAGTTGGTTTTGATGGTAGCCACAGAAAGCATCTATTCTGAACCATAGCAACACAATGTTGCAGTGCGACCGCTGTGAGTGGGAGACGAGTTTCTCCGAACAAGTTGCTGAATCCTTCCAGCTGCAGTTGGTGCTGTTTCGCTCTGTACTAAGTCATTTTATGAAAGGGATTAACTTGATGGAACATTTTTATATTGGCAGTGTTGATCTGTCTCGGCAGTCATTAGTTTGAAGATCTTTCACTTTAATTAACTTCCCCAGAATGGAAGTCGTGCTTCCACAAGGAGCGCATACAGCCGAATAATAAAGCTTTGGAGTGATTGACAAAATGACACAATTACTTTTATACTTTCAGTGTGGGAATAGTCTTCAGGTCAGCTGCCGCAGGTCATCGACTTCAAAGTAGAGCAGACAACTCAGACTGTTCCTTCAGTGTTTCATCAGTGGCTTGTTCCTTTATTTTACTGGGCTGAGGTTGTTTCTATGCAATCCCATTATATCATATCTTAACCCCAATGTCCCTGTGAACTTGTGTCATCCATAGTCATTGGTTGAGGGATCCCTGGACGAGGATGTTAATGTCACTGAAATGTTTTTGTTTCAAAATGTAAGCAACTAGTGACATTTGAGAGGGATTTATTACACATCAGTGTCTCTTGGGAGTCAGTGTTCAGTTATTCACGCTTCTCCATTTTCTGACTCACACTCAGCTATAAATGGTTTCAACCTTTCTGTTTGCTCCTTCGCATTAACTGAAAACCAATGGCTGTCTCACCTGCCCAGACTCATCTCCTTTACTCACTCCTACAGAGATCCTCAGACAGGAGGTCCGTCCGTCCCTCTCTAACAGGAAACAGAAAACACACACACACTGTTCAAGAAACAGAGAAAGTGTTGACTAAAGCAGCCCTTGTACCGCTGAAGACACGAGCAGCTAAGAACACCTGCATTTGATCGAAAGTGGATGAAAACACACTGTGACATCCGCAGAGGAGATCTTGTTCTGTGTGGAAACATACGAGCAGCGGTGAAATCAGCGGCCTGTGGCGCTCGGCGCGGTCACATTCGATGCTGCTGATGGGCAGCTCCGCAAAACACAGCTCAACCTGATGAAAGGAAGGTGCAGCGGTAACATAAGGTCTGCTAATCTGCTGTCTCGATCATTTGGCACCTTGGCAACAGTTACATATGAAATCTACAATGAAATAAGGCTGTTTTTCTGCAGGATTAAATACTCTCTGATTTATGACTAGAATCAGCTTTGCCTGAAAACCAGTTTAGAGTACATGCAATTTACCTGTCAGCTGAGAAACACTCGTGGGAGGTGCACGGCATGAGAAGCTGTATTAAACTGAAGTCAAACCCTGTTAAAATGTTTTAAATGATGATAAATATTACCGTGATTTACTTGTACGCACTACACTGTAGTTATCTGGGTGCGAGAGCACTCATTTGCACACTGGGATCATTATTGCGTCTTGTTGCAGTTTCACACTACACTGTTTGGAATCTTATTAAAGTGAGCACCACCACGAGTCGTGACTTCTCGTCATTTGTTAGATGAGCTTACACTTGCTGTTAAATTGTGTTGCCACAGCACAAGAATGGTATAATGACTTTGCTTCTATAAATACTGAAAATGTTCCGGTTTGGCCTAACATCCTCAATAAAAAGCACCGGGGCATTAAATGCAGTCCCACTTATCTCAAGTGTTGATTTTGGTTTTCTTTTGCTTTTTTTTGTCTTTTCATTTTGAAGAAGCTGTGAAACTCGGTCTGGCTGCCCCGTCCACAGATTGCTGTGTAGTGTTAACTCTGAAGGAGGAAACAAGCCGCCGGACACAATTAGGATGTAATTAGGATTGTTTATTTTTGCCAAAACTGGGCTGGTTGAGCTCAGGAAGAAGCATGGTTGTCCACTTTTGGTAGTACAACATATGAATGAGTGTGGCATGTTTTGTTGCAGAGCTCAATTTCTAAAATAGATACAGTACAGCAGAGATGTAAGCACTGTCCTTCACCTGCTGTGGTTCCTTGTTTCCAGTAATAGAGAAGTGGTGCAAAATCTCAATGTGGAGTTTGGCAGATTGTCCATGAAAGGTACTTCAGCATTATTTCAAGGAGAAATTATCCTGAGGGAAAGGAAGACAGACAGGTGACAAATTAAAGGAAAACCCTGAATAAATGAGAGGTGGAAACGTAGCAAATGCAGATGGTTCCACACAGGTGCGCTGCATGGTACAATTAAGTAATTAACATCCAATCATGCAAAGACGCTGAGCAGATCCAGTTCATCCTGATTTTGTGGCGCAGCGGCACAAGGTTCAGCTCCGAATAAGTATGCAAAGAGGATTCACGAGAAGCCGCAGTCACTAAGACGGTTTCTCTCGACTTCCAGGTATCAATACAATTTCAGTAAATGGGGTCTGACATTGTGGTCCACGGTGCACATTTACTGACAATTGGGCTTGTTGGACTAGACAGCATCATAAGTGCCAAAACAAATGGACATTTGAGAGTCCAGCGGTAGAAAACCACAGCACTGGTTTGCAGGCTAGCGGAAAAAGTGATTTAATCAGATGAATCATCCTTTTCAATAATCTCTAGTCCAGGTCTGAATGCTCGAACCAATGAGGCTTCAATGCACAGTGATTCGCAACCTTTCTCTCTGATGAAATACTTCTATCTGATTGTCCTGAGAGGCGTTTTCCAAGGCGACACTGCACTCATCCACACGGGTCTGCTGAGTAGCCAGATCTCGGGGAGGTTGTGGACTGACGTGGTCTCCGCCTCTGCACCGAACAAGAGAATATGCCACAAAAGAGAGGAGCTCCATCCCTCCAACAGAGCGATCAATCAATGCCAGGGCCCATTGATGTAGTTCCTGCTGCATCACTTCCACTACACGCTGCTATACTTAACAGGCTCATTGTACTCATCTATGTAGATGAGAGAGAAAATACGGGAACACTGTATCGCTGTGTTGGTGCAACGGGTGCAGATCAAAGCAGCTGTTTCGCTTGAAAATAAAGAAAATACTGTCAAAATCTTAACGCCCACACTGGGCCAGTGTGTGCACACTTGTCGCTGATGCGGCTGAGAACTCCTTTCACCAGCCACAACACCCGAAACTGAGATAAACCCAAAGCCTGCGAGCATGTAGGTCAGGGGGAGGAGGGAAACATGAAATGCATAGATGGAGGGAGGACATGTGTGAAATGACATTAAAGAAGACAACAAATACAAGTATGGAAGGAGTGTAGGAGAGGAAGAGAGAGAGAGAGAGAGAGAGAGAGAGAGAGAGAGAGAGAGAGAGAGAGAGAGAGAGAGAGAACACACCTTTAAAAAAAAAAGAAATGGTGCCAGAAATCTTCCTCTCCCTCTTTTCCATTAAAAATGACCGAGGGCAAAAACACGCCGCTCTGGCCTGTATCTCATCCCTTTTCTCCTCGTCGTCTAATATGGGTCTTAAAAGTAATTTACAGCAACATACGTGGCGAGGCATCAAAAGTGCATTTAGCAGATAAACATGCCATCGCTGACAGAAATGTGGTGCCTGGAGCCAGGCTGCAGCTCTGTATTCTATTCTCTCCTCCTGTCTTTCTCTCTCCCTCACACACACACACACAAACACACGCACACACACACACACACACACAGTTTTTCTCTCCACCACAACCCAATGTTTTTTCTCTCTCCTGCCTTTTTCTCTATCTTCCCACCTCCAACTCCTTCTCTGCTTCCCTCACCACGCTCCGCTGTCTGTCCTCGCTCACGCCTACACATCTCCATCCCTATTTCCCCCCCTCGCCAACTCCTACTCAAGACCCTCCTTCCTCCGTCATCCTGATTTCACAGCCATTTCAAGGAAACCATCTTACCACAAGTCTCTGTGCAAGGTTTTGTGAGAATGCATACGTATTTCCTGGGTCCGTTTTGCGGTCGCGGACCCCAGGACGGGACACCAGGGTCTAATGGAGGCTTAGTTCTCCATGTGCCAACTGGAGCGTCCCGGTTTTTAAGGCTGCAGCTTTCAAACTAAAATGTCCAGCGTTCTAGCTTTTTTCGTCTCTCTAGTTTTCATCTCTCTTTCCTTTCTTCCTTTCTCCTCTCACCCCTCTCTCGCCCATCCCTTGCTGTAGCTCCACCGCCCTCCTTCACTTTCCATAAGAATTACAGTGCTGCCTTTGGCTTCTCTGTCGTAAATGCTTCCCACCCCCATCTCTCTGTCTCCCCCCCATCTTCCAGACAGTGCCATGTGGATAATGTGCTGCATGTGAGTTAATGGGTTCATTTTTCAACATCTTTCTTCTTTTTTTTGGTCATATCGGAGAGAGGAAGAGAGCAGAAGTCTTTCGTTTCATTGTGGGGTTGAGGATCGCAGTTTACGACTATGAGACGTCATCTCAAAGTGAAAAGTGAGTTCTTAATCAAGAGCTTGCTATTTAACAAGTTCATTAATTAATTTGGATGTTTAAGATACAATGAAATACAATGCATTGTATTTGCAGATTCTCCAGGCTATAGACAAAGCAGCATGTGCACACAGGAATAGCATGACAGTGCATGGCAGTAGAGGGGATGAATCGCCATAATTGGGACCCTACTTCATGAAGAGTAGACAGAGAGAACACAGAGACTAATGTGCTGTTGTTGTGTAGCCAACGAGGTTAACAAAATCAACAATGAGTTGTCTTTATTTACCTGCACGGAGGCACAATCAAAAAAGTATTTCATATTTCCATTTATCTGAAACTATCAACAGTGTTTTTGTAGCTTGGCACAAAGCGAATAAACAACCAGGATATGCATAATTCTCACATCTACATATTCTTCTTCTTTGCATCAAACAAATGCAGAGTCATGATTTACAACAACACTTTGTTAACAAAAACGTTTTTTTTTTAAATCACAAATGGACCGGTTCTTATTCAGCACTTTTTTATTCTTCATCACTTCATCATTCTTCAACACAAAAACAAGTCACATTCACCAAATGTTTAACGTACATGTCCATGATTAACCAGTATCTTCAAACCATTAAAACCTTAGATACTTTGACACGCAGTCCACATAGCAGTGGGCTGAGACCCTCTAATCCAGACCTATAGTTGGAAGCCCTTTAAGATATGTTAGCACAGAAAATACTGATAAAAATACTCCAAACTGAGCACTGGCTATGAACCAGCACTAGAACCATGATGGCAGAAAGGGGGCATCTGTCTGCTCCTTTAAACGGGCAGCACAGTAATATTGTAACATCTAAATCATAAACAATGCACATGTCCCAGCTTTCAGACCCTAGACAATATCACAGATCGTAAGAATAATGATTCTTACAGCATGTGCAAGTTGCTGGCTCCATCCATCCTGCCACACCAGTCTCCAACCCTAAACATGCTGCTGTTGCTGAGTGTGTTTGAGAGGCACCCCGCTGGCAGGGAAGGGATTAACAGAAAGAGAAACAGATTCATTGGAAAAGAATCAATGCAAGAGAAAACAGGACAAGACTTGCTGATAGTTTATGCAGCATTCTGACTGCAACCACCAAGAGAAAACAGCAAACAAAAGGCAAGTCTAACTGAAAACAAAAGCACACAAATATAAATGTTTTTTTAACGCTCGCACAAAATGTCAGCGAGTTTTTTGAGAGAGTTTCTATCACTAAATTAGATGAAAATGGGGCACCAAAATAGGAATATTATATATTCCTCCAGAAGATTCTCCACCTGAAAGATAAGTGAGAGAAAGGGATGAAGGTGGTGTCAGGGGATAAAAGGAAAAGGCAAGAAATGCACCTTTTTATTGGTGTCAACATCATTTGGAAAACTGATAGAAATCAGCACTGCCTCGCCTACTTATCTCTGCTGTCTGAGATGTTGTTTTTACTTTTGACAGCACTGAAAGTGTCTCTGCTTCTCACTGTCTGCGTGTTTACGCGATAGATTTATTTACATGCACATTTGTGTGAGCCCATGACGTCTCCAAAAGAACGTGCGTATGCGGGTGTGAATGTGTGTGTGTGTGTGTGTGTGTGTGTGTGTGTGTGTGTGTGCATCTGTGTGTGTGCAAACAGATAAGGCTTTGAGCATCTGAGATATTTCAGAAATCTAACGCAGGCTTGATGCCCTTGCCATGTGATCAAAGAATACGGGGCTTCTTTCATTACCTTTGACGGAGGAACACATTTGGATGTTTGCCTGCTTTTCCCTCTCTCACTCACACTCCGCCTGAAGGTAGAGGAGAGTGTTGATTATCAGAGAAACGCTGCGCTCCGGAGAAGCCTTTTAACAAGCAGTGCTGCTTTGGAATTCAGGAATCATGAAGGCTGCTGGCTGCACTGCTGATTCACGCTAAATTAGGGTGGAGCTTGAATTCACCTCATAGGTTGGGTTCTTGGAAAACTAGGTTACTTCTCCACCAATACCACAACAAACCATTCATATACTATGTAGTCCTAAACGTTGGCTGATGTGTATGTAAAGTCAGAGCTGCCCGATGCATCTTCGGGCCAGCGGTGTAGAGCTGACCTTCTCCCACCCACAGAAACTTGGAACCAACGGACTGAAATGTCCTGAGTCTCTCCGAGCTTCAGGGACGCTGCTCTCACACCTGACCCTCCGCAAACAAGAGAATGCTAAATTATTGAAAATATTTATGAAAACTCACGACTGCATTCCCCTTTGGTCAAATTTATGTGATACCCACAGAAACCACTGTGGACAAGGAGATTTATACCGTTATCATTTTCTATAATTATATTGGGTCTAGCCATAATACCTATTCATTTCCACTCCATGAAAAATTGTATTTCACATTGGCGAAAGATGCTTTTGGGAGACTCTGAACCTTTACCGTTTACTATGTATAATTTAGCGGTTAGACAAGATATAATATATCATGTAATATAATAATTCCAGATGTTAAAAAGTGTATCATAAAGAAATATAGTGTCTGAGGCATTTCCGAACATCCCCTAATATCTATGTTAACAGTGGAGAACAAGGATAAATACTGCATTCAACCATTCTAGGTCCCCATTAATGCATGTGATCTGCAGTAAACCCATAAGGGCTTTGTAATCATACAGTGCTGCATGAGTGCATCATTTTTATGGCGCTTGTTCCCTCAGTATGTATGTATGTCTGTGATAAATAAGGCACATGTTGTGCATGCAGTACGGTTCTTCTGCAAATAAAAACTAACAAATCTCGTTAATTAGCCATCTGCACTCTTTTACACATTAGGTATAAAGAGCCTGCAAAAGAGAGCACATAATGAGATCTTGAACCACGGAGGTGGCAGTGAAGTTAGCAGTTCATAAATCATGCAGCACTTTAAGCCACTGGTGTAGCTTCTGTTCCACTCTGATTTATATGTTTGTCGTAAACCAAGTATTTTTAAGTACATCCGCAGAGCGAAGGGAGTGAAAACATATGAAAAAGGAGAGAAGAGAAAGACTGAGGGGAGACACACAAAGGTGAAATGAATGGAGTCTGAAGTCAACTTGTGGCTGAAGAACTTTGCTGGGAGTTACTCTGAGCTGGATCGCACTGGAGAACTTCGAGCTTCATTACACTAAACTCCCTACAGAATACCTGAATCTTTTTCACATGCTGTCACACAAGGCTCACGACAGCCTGCAGGGGGTCCGCGTGTGAAGTCAAGTGAAGGACTAAAACTCGACTCTAATCACGTTTTAGGACTTTTTACAGCTCCTGCTGCAGAATCAAGCTGAAATACAATCATCTTGCAGAAAACTATCATCACTTTTCACTGCTACATGCGCTTTCATCCACAGACTTTTGATTAAACTTCTCAGGCAACGTTGCACGTTGACACACTTACTAACAAAGGCTGCAAATGAGAAACATCACCAAGTACACAGCAGGATTTGCATGGACACCAAGAACTGGGTTTGTAATTAATGCAACACATTAGTAGTACCCCCTCGGGCTGCGCTGCCTTGGAGCTCCAGGACTGTGATGCAACTGACAAGTTTTTTGGGCAATGTGACGGCGTCTTTCCTGGGAAATAAAGTGAAACTGAAATGAACGGTAAAAGTTTCCAGGACAGTGCGATTTCCTTTTTCTTTTGGTATTCAATGCAGCTGTTCCACAACACCCATGATATTTTGGAGCAGCTTCTTTCTTCTGAATGTTAGAGGTTCACTTACAGTAGTGATGAAATGCTGCTGCTCAGTACTTTACAAATCATCTAATATTCAAGTGATAATTGCTAAATTTGTATCATTCACTGTGCATCCATCGACCAACTTAGTAGTCAGTCTTTCAGAACAAGAAGTACCTCCCTCGAACTGTCTGGCAGTGATTGTACAGTGCTCACCACTCCCCTACCATGTTGGCATGAACTGTGCTTGCACAAACAAATAAAATTCCATGGGATGATAAAGTTGTCCGTCAGGGTTGCCACTGATCAGGCAATTAGCACTCCAAGGTTAGACCCACAGATTGCTTCTGAGCACTGCCAGGCGACCCAAGTCCGTGTCGTCCCCAAAAAAAATGTTGATTACAAAATGCAGTGGCCTGTGCTGGAGCTGGCATGTCTTTATAGGTTCAGATGAGCTGATAAAACACAAACTGGGAAGTCTAGCTTGAAGGCTTATGAGGTGCCAAGACACTGAATTTGTTCTGCAATAATTTGATCTCCATCTCTGTCCAAAACATTAAGTTAGCGCCACACGCTGCAGAGTGCAGGGGGACTTGCATATATTCGTTTGGCAAACCATATGCATGACTGATGACCTGCACTGCAGCAAAGCCGGAGCCAGGATCAGCCGTTTTTGTTGGACCTCTTCTGAATCATTTCTATCGTTGGTTGTCTCTTGCCTTCCTTCTTTTATGTTGCAGACTTAAACTATATACTCTGACCAAGTGAACAATTGCTTTCAGAACACCTGCTTTGCCCTCTCATCAAGTTTAACTCTATTACACACATTCACACACCACCATTCCTGCATTTTCTTGTAGAATTTTCTTTTTATAACTAGAACTACTTTGAACTACTGTGGACTTCCTCCTTTATATTTCTCAAGGCTCAGAAACTTTTATTTTCACACAATGCTTGTGTGAAGTTTTCAGGAAATGGCCTTCTTGAGAAACTCAACTCTCATCCGCACCCACACAGAAAGCATGAACTAACCATGGAGATGATCGCTTGTTGTAACGAGAGGCACTTCTCACACAACTCAACAGTTGTCATGCTCACCTCCATCTATGCAGGTGAGTGCCAATTGTGTAGGGCTTCCAGGAGAAGATGAGCCTCCTCTACTGTCTTTCAGGGGCTCACTTTCTCAAGCTTTCCTTTCATTTTGCCTCAAGTTATGTCCCTAAATCCTTCTCCATTCCTCTCCTCAGCTGTGGAAACATTTTTTGTACCGACAGGCAAAGGAACATTTTTTTCAACTGCCATGCAGACACCTTGGCTGAATTAGGGTCATAATTGGAGTGAAGACCAGATTAACAGAGCCTGATCGCACCTCATTTTGCGTAGGTCTATGCAGGGACACTGTAATGATGCTCGTGTAAGTGGAGGTTCAAGCCCTTGAGCCCCTGAATGTCTTCCCAAATGTGTTGGCGGGGAACAGTCAAAGAAGTTGAAAATGCATGTCTTGCTTTGACTTTGTGCTTGTACAAAGCAGCAGCTTTCAAAGCTTTTTTGCAAATGATGACCTAAAGCTGCTCGGACAAAGCCGGGGACGGTGTGTCAGTGGCGCTAAAGAGACAACTTTTGGTTGCCCCTAACCACCTCAGTGTGCACACGCACTGCATATCAATATGGCCATTCCAGAAGCTGAGGTGTTTAGCCAGTGTTCAAGGCTATTTTCCAGACAGATTTGCGATCATAAAATCATGATTTGATCGACACTCTGGTGCTGTGTGCCCTCCGCAGAAACTGCCTTTAATTAGATCCAGCAACACTGAGTTTGTGGAGAGCGAGGCGACTCACACCAAAGCTGCACATTAACTCTGCAGACTCACTGAGCTGTCCCACACTCTCGAATACAGATTGCAGGAGTGAGCTATCGGTTTGCTATGTTTAATAAGAGCACATCGTCATTCCTGAACAATGGCTTGCATGACAGCAGAGAAGCAGACTTTTACATGGTCAATGCTCTGTCTGCTTAGCAAAAAAACAACCTCAAGATGTTTAAAATGTATCAGCTCATGTGGTACTCCATGATTTCCTGTTTAGCTAAAACTCATCAGTTCTCTCCATCCATCCATCCATACATCCCTAACTGTCTGTGTAGCTCTTATTCCAATGCCTCTACCTCCATCACTCCGCCTGTCTGTCTCACCACACAGTGACTGATCCTGCGTGACAAAAGATTTTTGCTGCATCTTTTTGATACAGGAAAACACACACACACATATACCCAGACACCCAGACTAATGAGTGTGTATTATTCTCCCTTCCAGAAGTGCGAGCACACAGATAAACACACACACACACACAGATGCTGTGAAAGACATATCTTACTCTTGTCTCTTGTTTTGACTGCTTCTACCCTTTGCTCAATCTGTCCTGCTTCTGCACACATGGACAAGGACGACACAAAAATACACCCATGGACACACGTACACACTCGCCTGCTCCGTGCTCCAGATGCCCCAGAGCAAACGCTGTTATCAGCTCTCCACAGGAACAGACCAGTGACTCAGCCTGTCTGACTGTGTGTCACTGTGTGTGTGTGTGCACGCACGCACAATGTCTCAACAGCCTAAAGACTCACAGTTTCAGTCAGATGTCCCCAGCTCACTGCTCTCAAAGCTGGAAGGACACACTCGACACTCACACACCTGGTTTGCACTCAGCACGCAGGTTCTCACCTTGATCCCAGTGTGCACACATTACATGGCACACATCTGGCACCCTGCTCTACGACAGTCTCATAAGAATGTGAAAGAAGATCTGCTTCATCTGAGGACACGCTCGGATTGAATGCAAGACTGGAGTATGCGCTACACTGAATCTCCTCCGACTGGACGTGCACGAGTTACCACTTAAAAGACGCTAAACTTTGTTGTTTAACGTAAAGTCGGGTGATTTTTTCATGTGAGTGGCAGGCAAAACGAGTGGCAGCGCAAAGCCTACAGTACTTGTGGTTGCCAGATAAACATGACCTGGCTCTGCTGTCACTGAGCCTGGTCTACGCCCTTCATAGAATGCACAATCTCAAAGGCTCCATGTAGGACAAATAAGAGATGAGGGTACATCCGTTACCTCAGTTATTCAAAGTCAGCTTTCACCTCTGAGGCAGAGGGACCTGAACATCTGTGCAAGCCGTGTGAGGCAGGGTAGACAAAGTGCGAGGAGTCGGCCAGGGATCTGTTAACAAATGAAATATGATGACTTTCTCTTCACAAACTGGAATTTGTACGTAGGCATCGCTTCCGTGTATATATTATGATGAACACTTGTTGTATTGCAAAAGTCTGTAACATCTGTGCGACTCTGATCATAACTCATGTGCATGCTGATCATGTAATTGTGCAGAACAACCATTTGGGGCCCATGGACACAGAAGATGCATCTCAAAACTCCTGCAAATTACGAAAAAACAAAAAACTGAGAATCACTTAGACTTTTTATGTCTCAGTCATTCACATCCTACTGTTTTTATATTGTGGCCAACTTGCCACTGAACTGAGGACGAATAATCACCCTGCAGTGGCAAGCAACGTTTTAGGGTGGCACAACAGAACGGTTGCATGTCTCGGCACACCGTGGGCTGCCAGAACAAAATGAAGGAGGAAAAAAACATGACAAAAACAGGGATGAGTCAACAGTGGGAGGATTATGAAAAAAAAACAAAAAAAACAACAGCGCCAATATCAGCAGTTTAGGAAAAATTCAGAAAACACCGGTTCTGCGAAGAGGACCCCACTGTCACATCACACAGGCATATTTTGCATAATTTATTCTATTCCTGTTATTAAGAAATGATATTTACCTTATTATATAAGCATCCGGAGCTTCGATATGCGGTGAGCGGTGAGTCTCAATCTGAATTGTTGCTGTCACTCAAGAAACTCCAACAAGCTTTCTTTGAACTTGTTTGGCTTCACACTGTTAATGTCATAACTTTCCAACAGTTATTTATAAATATGTAAAATATTCCATGTGCTATCATTTGATTGCTTTGTTAAGAGAGAATAAACTTGTGGAAAACATATCTAATGCTGGAAAAGGTCCATGTTCGTCGAGGGTCTTTCAGTATGCAGGGTGTATGTTCTCGCTATGTTTAAGTGGGGTTTCTCCAGATTTTCTGGTTTCCACCCAAAGTCAAAAAACATTCATGTTTCGGCTGCTTTCCCACACCCAACGTGTGGTGGGGATCCCTGGAGATCATTGAGTCACTGTTCAAGTACAAAGTGGTTAAAATACCAAATGGATTGATATATGAGTACTTGATCTAAGCACACAGCCATCCTGTGTTTTATGACAGCAAATAACATAACCTTGAACATTATCTCATATCCATTAAGAAAACATCAAGACCCTCTGTGTGATTGATTGTCAACTCCATGCCTTGTTAAAGGTCAGAGATCGAAGGACCACCTGCAGATAAGATGACGAAACACCTGAAGACGGGTGATAGAGGTGAGCAGGGAACAATGGCTGCTCTGTATCTGCTCCTTAAACAAACCATTTATCACTGAGACATTCCACACACTCACGTCCATGTACACACTCCACAAACTCCTCAAGACTCACAACGAATAGTTGAAGCATTTTGGCCATTTCTCTTCTCCTTCTGGAACTTCAGAAATTTCATCTTTGTGTCTTTGAGCCTTGAAAGTTTCCAAGAACTGCTCAAATCCAGACTGACTTGTTTATCTCAATTGAGGAGAAATAAATGATTTTCTTTTACATTTCAGTTAATGCCACAGCCTTCTTATTTTTGACAGTAATATCATGATTGAAAACAATATATATATATATATATATATATATTTTTTTTTTTCCCTTAAGACATCTGTCTGGCTCAACATAGGAAGAAGTAAGTGAGTAACATAGAGAATAGTGTGGATCAGAGTGCTGAAGGACTTGTTCAGCTTTTGAGTGTGTACCTCGTATAACAACCCATTACTTTTTATTACTCTGTTTTGTCCATGGTAATTTGATTTGGGAGGCTGAATGGGTGATATAGTCAGGTCTGCTCTGGCGTGCGTTAGCCTAGGGGGACTGCGGGGAGAGCATGTCAGCGGGAGGGAAGCAACAAGAGATGGAAAGTAAAAGAGGAAGAGTGAGCAACAAGGGGGTGGGGGAGGGTGGGGTGGAATATAAGGGCTGAAAACGGCACATTCGACTTGGGGAATTGATGAAAAGCAGAATGGAAGAATGCAACAGAAACAGACCGTGAAGAGAGCTGTTGGGTGTTGATGGGAAACAGACTGTTGACCCTCGCTCATGACTTCTGACCCGCCTTGTCACTCTGACAGGAAGTGTGCCCCTCTCCTGGCAGGAAATAGACTTATAACCTCAAATTAATGGGAGTCAGTAGTATCTTTGTCTAATTACAATGTCTGGATTTATAGGAGCCTTAGTTAATTTCCCCAGAGAGAGAGAAAAAACCCCTCAGGATGTCACTGACATTTTAGTTGTGATGGGTACATTGAATGACTTTGTTGTCACAGTGACACTTGCGGCTGTAGATAAGTATTTATGTCATCCATTTACCCTTTTTAAAAAACAACTCTTGATATGATTACAGAAACCCAGATTATGTGTCTAAACAGGAAGTTGTTGCTAATTTAAGGAATACATATGGGCATGTAGTGTTTATCAATGAAGAGTCCAAGTGAAAAGTTAGAAAGTTGAACCAAGCTAGTTAAGAAGACACAAAGCATGATAAAGTAAAGTTGTTTTTTTTAAAGTTTTTTCCTTGCTTATCTTCCTGAGCAACAACTATCGACTCGCTCCACTTTATAATTGCAGCGCAGAACTTCTCTCACCAGAACAAGTTAACTTTTTGTCTCCATTTTATAAATGATTCGCTGGGCTTTTTGTTAGTGTTGCTGTTGTTGTTGTTGTTGTTGATTAGAGTGGTCAGGATGGGGATTGGGAAGCATTTACTGTGGACTTTGTGGTTTTACAAAGGAAGCTGTCTGGCAGCACGGCAAAACTGTGTCACAGAATAAAGGACAAGGGGGACGCAGAGAAAGGGAGAGATGACACATACACAGACAGTCAGCCCGGCAATAAACAGTAAAGTGGACGGCCTCATGGAGACACAACACAAAGCTGTTCAATTAGATTTCCCAAGCATTTGCCTCAGACCCAATACAGAGGCGAAGGACCCTCGCTGATTGCAATCAGTCAGAGTGGCAGGGAAATTAGATTACTATTATACATAAAAACTATCAAATGTGTTCCTTCCCTTCCTCCTCAGCCTGATTCTTTTTACATTATTTCATCAGCCATTCAGCTGTCAAAGGGTGACTATAGATATATAAAATATCGCTCCCTGTTCAGGATTATAGTAATAGTATTTGGTGACTTTCCTGACTCCCAACTTTGGAAAAGTGCAACTTTAGTGAGTTGAGTTTCTGTTTAAAGTGAAAACATCTCTCGGTGATTTAAAGAGGTCTGTTATGTCACTTCCCATCCAACACTTATGAGGCTCAGTCACCTATTTTCCCGGGAACAAATCATGCCTGTTTCCATGGATACCGGTCGAAGCTATAATCACTATAATGTCAGTTATTTACTCATTCACGTCGCCTCCACTCGATGCAGACGGTGTCTCTGTGGAATTTCTTTCATATAGACTGGAGATGAACAGGAAGCTGTAATGATGCTGCGTGCATGTAACCTGATATTATCTAATGCTGGCCCGTTCATTAACTGTGTGCATGCTCAGGGTGCACGTGGTCCTGTGTAAAATGCTGAATAAATCCATGCAATGAAATCCCCGTTTAAGTATTTCCTATAATTAAGATCCACTCTGCGAAAGGAAAGGCTGATTCTTTCCGATCATTTCGCTGGTGTCTGGTGCCTCAATATGTGGAAAACATGTCTCTCGCAGATATGAGTAGAATAAATCGTCATTCTCAGATGCTAGGATGACTCTAAGATGTGTACTAGAAAGGAAGAGTTGCCAGAATTAACTGTCAATGGGTAACAAAAGGCAGAGTAAGGGTTTTTACACATTTTTCAAAGATCTTGACTTGTCATTAGTTAGTTAAATTAGTCATGAAATGTAAATAAAATGCCATTCCCTTCAATAGCTGGGAGGACCCTGCTAAAACCAGAAACACATGAAATGGGAGTCCAACACTTCTTTATCGTCCCAACTCTGTGGCCACTAACTTCTCTTCCTCCCACTCTTTAATGAGAATATGAACGCCTGTCTCACACTGTGTGTTTAACCTTGAGAAACTCATTTGTCATTTCCACAATCAGTCTCCCCCTCACCATGGAGAGGGGAGCTGTTTGTATGGGCAGATAATGAGCGACTCTTCTGAAGGCTCGCCTCCGCAATTTATGATCTAACTGTCAGGTCAGCCAGTTAGCGGTGATTGACGGTGCAGGGTGACAGCGTTGCAACACTCAGCATTTGGGTCAAAGGTGTTTGATATTAAGCACAATTTCTTTTCTTTTTTTTTCTGGATGCTAATGTTGAAAACTTGTTTCTTGTTTGTTTTCTGTTTCTCCTCAGCTGACTTGCCCTCTGAACCTGCATCAACAGCCTTGGCGCGATTACACCGCGAGCAGACAAGGTCTCAGAGACGGCTGTATTAGTTCTGGCGTTGTCTCTTCTCCACTCTGAACATAAATTTGCGAAATAAAAAGTATTTAATGCATGTGATTGATGGCATTCAAACCTTGTTTGCACCTGTTATTACCAGGTATCTCAGGTGAATCCAGTGAAAGCACTAAATCAATCACAACTAAACATTTTATAGAGGCACTGTGAGGAAAAGAGAAGACAGAAAAAAATAATACTATATCTAATGACGGGCAGGTGGTCTGTGTGCATGACCTTTTGACCTTCTGGCAGCCATGGAGTAGAAGGAAGCACCATAGCTGAACACTGTACACACACACACACACACACACACACACACACACACACCTCATGGACCCATGGAAGTGTGTGCCGCAGCTGTCCATCTGTGACCGGATCACCCCAGAAATGTTAATGTCAGGTGTAAACCGGCTATCCGTTGCCTGGGGCTTATCTGGTTTGCTGTGTGCAGGGTGACGGACACAGTATGACTGCTTTTTAATATAAGGTGTGTAAGGAAACGTATGGCATCTGTGGATGTCCTGGAGCAGTGGCACCTAGAATTACATCACGTTAGATCAGGTTAAAGAAAACAGAAATAGCAATGAATTCATGGCAGCCTTAAAAACTGACAGCAATCTGTGGCCTCCATAGTCAAACACTGTTTGATCAGACTGACTGATGAGAAGAGGTCTGGCATCTTCAAGGTAGGCAATTAAGATCTATCAAATTTGAGGATAAAATCAGAGCAAACCACTAAAATGAATCTCCCCTGTGCTTTTATAAGATGACACTTGAACCATTTTTCAACTAAATAATGTTACAGTTTTTACTTTACATTAGTTGATGTTCTATACCAGTTTACATAAATCCAAGCCTTTTGTCAAATCAGCCTCCATTGGATGCGAACACAGCAACAGAATTACAACATGCGGCGACAGACCGAAACCCGTTGTGATCAGCACGCCTCCCTTTGGGCGACAATGACACATTAAAATAGATTTACAATATGCACAGAATAAGTGGACTGTGTCTGTGGCTGCGTGTGTGAATGGGAGGGCAGTGTGGAAAGTATTTCTGTGTGAGGCAGAGAGGGGAAAAAAGGAGACATGACAAGGTTGAACAACTACAAGGACGGTGGCAGAGCAAAAAGCAGAGGATGGAGGAGAAGTGGCTGGTGTGATGGGTAGAAAACAAAGCAGGGAGGGAGGGAGGGAGGGAGGGAGAGGAAGGAAGTCTCCACTGAGACGGACGTGTCACACACCAGTGAGCCTGACACACAATGAGGGAATATTGCATTTCTCTTACTTTCCCCGCCTGTCTCTCCCTTTTTCACTTCTCTTTCTCTCCATCGTCTCTTTTAGCTGCAAGCATGATACAGTAACCCACACTCAAAGAAATCTTTTTGGGCCCCGTTGAGCAATGTCTCTCCATTTTTGAAACACTGCTGCTCGATAATGCATGACTTCATGCATAACTCACCTCTTGATTTTCCTGTCACTGTGTGCATTTTAACTCTATCTCTCCATGGGCATTTGCATTATTGCTTATTGTAGTATTTTATGCTGAGTTTGGCCTTTGCATTCACCCACACACGCATGCTCAAGACTTGCATGCGGGGAGCTCACCGACACATATGCATACAGGCAAACGAGGCGCTCGGCTCGTGCTGGGAATTACCTGTTTACCTAATTAACAACACTTGGCTGGAGGCTAAAGATATGCAAACCAGGGAAAAATAAACAACACAAAAATAAAATATTTCCCGCCTGACCTCCTCTGGAGGAAACACATTTCCCTACAACTGAAACAGCAAAGGAGAGACGGGGAGAGAAAGGTTAGTCACTGTAGAATATTTTGCTTAAAACCCTGAACGCATTACGTATGGCTTTATTCAGAGTAACTCTCGACATGCGATATGATTAAAAAATAACGCTATGGCTCTGCCTCGGCTTTGATATTTCTTGCTCTTTTTGCTGCTCTGAAGCCATATGAGCTAAGTGTAGCATCTCTTCTGACAAAATGCATTTTTCTTTCTCCATATCTGAAAAGCCAGTTCTTCCTTCTTATTATTTTATTTTCACTTCATGTTTCGCTTCACACACCATGGAGTCTGTAAGAAGAATTTCCCTGTAAAAGAAATTAAGGGACTGCATTCTGCATAAAATGCAGACAGACAGTCTAATAATGCTTAAGAGGAATTTAGTTTGTGTGTATGACTGTATGTATGTATGTGTGTGTGTGTGTGTGTGTGTGTGTGTGTGTGTGTGTGTGTGTGTTTGTGTGTGTGTGTGCCTGGAAACTATATGACTCTCTCTATCAGTCTTTCCTTCCTGTGGAAACAGTACCACCCCTGAGACTGATAACTGTTTCTGTTTATACTGCTCTAATCAATGTGTGTGTGTGTGTGTGTGTGTGTGTGTGTGTGTGTGTATGAGTGAAAGAAAGAGAGCTGTGTCAATCTGCACAGTCTCAGCATATAGCTGCCCCACTCCCTTTATCTGTTTTTGATCAACACTAAGGATATTGACCAGACCTAGGAAAACCCCCCAAATTACACACAAATGATTGCACTATCTTACACACACACAGTGGCCCGCAAACACACACCCACGCACGCTAGAAAGAATCAAACACGCACTCAAGCAAGCCCTCTCACGTCCACCCACACTGCTGCAGACACCCCTAGGGGACTGTATTGATGAAATGACCATGAAACTGGCTTAACAAGACTAATTCAGGCATACATACAATAGTCGCATAAACTCCTTTGCACGATATAATGGCAACGCAAGGCAACAGAATTAAACATGACCATATGTGCCTCTAGAACAAAAGAGGCCAGCTGAGGTTTGTGTTTCAAGCCTGTTACAGATGCCTCTAGTGTGCCACCCCATTACCCACAAAGACAAGGGGAGTGGGCACACACACACACACACGCACACACCCTCTCGCAGACTTCCACACATCTAAAAACTGCAAGCATTTGAAGTCTCGCACACAGACACAGGACCACACCCAGACACTGAAAAACGTCACATAGAAAAATTAGCACGAGGCCAACGGTCGAACTCATTCATTTAGCCAAACAAAAAGAACTAATGGAAGTCGCCTCTTCGGGTCATGAGGCTGTAGCTATAGAAAGCTGCACAATCCAGGCAGCATATGTGACGTGAGGACAGAAATAATAACAGCCATCCATTATCTTACCTGCTTTGTACCCAGTGTTGTCACAGTCTTCCTTTGGTGTCTGTCATCAGTGAATACACGCTGAGGATAGTTTGCCAGTACAAATTATGTAGCATATATTAGCCTATTACCAAGTCATAACCTTGTAGAAAAAGAGTTGGAGTTGGAGTGAGTGTTTTTCCAACTGAATTGGACAAACAATCCTCCTGAAATGAGAAAAGAATGAAATAAAGTTGCATGTTGTAAAGAAGGATTATCCTAGCACGGTGCCTAGAAGTGATGTTTTTATTCTTGGTGAATTTTACTTTTGTGTTTGTATTTATCAAACTGTGCCACCACCAGCAACGACATCAACAAGACCAAAACCAACTGTAGAAAGTGAGAAATACTAATGAATAGAACAGTTTTATACCAGCTTATGATTTAATGTTTCTGCTCGCCGATCGGCACAACAGATGAAATGCCTTGCCGTCTTTAAGCCCTTAAAAGCCTGGCTTAAAATCTTAAGTCGTTTTCTCAAACAATACACAGGCGTGATTAAATAAGCAACATTCCCAGAAAAACTTTGAAACAAACAGCGGAAGTGAGTGTGTTTTCATCTGGAATCTCCTATTGGTTGACTGAGTTCAAGTTACATGCATCCAAATGTACACATATCAACTCAAGGCCTTTTTCCACAACCAAGTTATTTCTGCCACAATCAAATAGCGACTGTTCCACAGTTACCTGTGTCTAGTAAGATGTTTTTTTTTCACTCCTTCACTCCTCCGAGCCACCTGCTCATTAATCAGAGCTTTGGACAGAAGGTGTGCGGTCTATAACAGTCTCCCTACCACTGAAAGTCAAGTTGGATTTTACAGGTTGTCACTTCCCCCAATTATTCTCCTGTGTGGGCAGGAGGTCCCTGTTTTACACTCTCACAGTGGTAAGGCCTCGAGTGGCGAGATATGGCGCATAAGCTCTCCTTTAACTTTCTGAATAGACTGCTGTAATGACCTTCTTATTCTTCCTGAGAGGAAAGTTAGGCTGCCAAGATTATTATTCTCAATACAGCCGAAGAAACAGGAGCTTATTACTGCTTCCCTCAAATCGTTTCATTGGTTTCCAGTATACCACGGAATTGACATCAGGATTACTTTGCATGTGCATAAAGCGCTGAAATTGATCCACTCTATGAAGAGATGTGTTGGGAGTGCTTTGGTCAGACAGATATCTCAGGTCATCTGGCACTGCCTTTATCGCTGTCTCCAGGGTGAATTTAACGTCTGGGGAAGCTGCCTCCGGTTTTATGCTGCATGTTGCTGGAGTTGCCAATGCCTCCCTCAGGACCTGAGATGTGCTCAAGCTCTTTCTTTTGAAAGCAGCCTTAAAACATTTCTCTTTCTTTTTGAATAATGTAACAGTCACTTTTACACTTGGTAAAACAAAATTCAGAATTTAATTGAGAATGACTCTTGAATTCCAATTAAATTCTTACATTTAAGTAGATTTTGAATTGAGGTAGTTTTTCCACTGTTCACAGTGAATTCAATGAATTGGAGTTACTCTCCATTTCCCAGAACACCATGCTTTAACCAAAACAAACTATATATGTTAGACTCAATTCTATTAATGACTTTATTTTATTATTTGTTCATAATATTTCTGTTAAATTGATTGAGTGGATTTGACTCGAATGAATTCAATTCATTTTCCTGTCATTCTGGTTCAACAAGTTGAGGGGTAAATTCAAAGTAAACTCATGAACTGAATACGGGCCAATTGAAAATCTGAACTGTGCACAGCCCTGCTTGGTAGACACACTTTGGGTCTGCAGTCAGAAACTTTCAGAATCAGTCACCTAAAAACTTGACTACTGCAGCAAGTACATACTACAATATGTAAAAGAACGTATAAGGTCAAATGTGCAAAAGTTAATGAAGAAAAGTAAGGGAACCTGTATCCTTTGCCCTTTCCAAACACTCTACGGACATCAAAGTAGGTATTGTGTATACAGTATAATTCAAGCAGGAGTCTGTGTCCCACACACTATGTACAACTCCACAGCATTGAGTGAGGTGCTTCAGGATTTACTAGAACTGGTCAGTTCTAGTCAGTCAGCTGTGAATTATCCTCACACTGCATAAACAGAGTGAGATCTAGATGTCACTGAACGTCTGTTGTCTGTGCACTTTGTTGTATGGTTGCCAAAACAACAACAAAAAGACCCTATTGGTGCTGCTTTTTCTTCTTTTTTCCCCCTTAGGCTTGTACTCACTTTTTCTGGGATTGATTCCAATTTATATTCCCCAGCACACTGATTGATTAGAGTATGAATAATTACTTAAAGCCAGTATCAGTGCAAACTTAAACTCTGTGAATTTGGCAGCTCAGACGTGCACAGACAGTTAAAGTGGCTAAGGCACCAAGCCTATAAAAATAACCCTCACGCCACAAAGATTGGGCCCCGTCTTTGAGTTCCAAGTCACTCCTAGGACAGCAACAAAGAAGTAACATCATTCATTCATAGTAGACAAACATGTCACACTTCTGAGGGTTTGGGCCGCAGAGCTCCATTGTTGGATGCTATGATTATTATTCCATTTACATCCAAGGGAAAACATGCTGGGTGAGAGGTATGCCTATAAAAATTTTGATAATATGGGGATTTTAACTCAGCAAATACCCACCCCAGGCTAGAGGATACCTTTGCTCCCATACACCCCAAATTATCTTCGTCACCTCCTCATTCGACCTGCACCATTTTCCTTGGGCACCCACGGGAAATCCTCTGAAAAGAATGGCCCCCACCTGAGGGTACTCTGCCCTGAAAGTAGCCACAGATGCTCTACACTTTATCTTCTCACTTGGGGCCACTTCTGGGAGGATTCCCATATCAGCTGCAAGAGAGACGATGACATCCACCACAATATCCACCCTCCCCATGACCAAGCAGATGTCTGGCAGAACAGTCCCATCTGACCCCTGAATCCACTTCTCTATCAGCACATCCCAGCCATACTGGGCATCCTCGGCACACAAGATGGCGCAGATGTTATTATTCGCCCTAAACACCACTCAATGGCTGATGATGGGCCTCAGCCTCATCTGTGAATTGCCACTAAGTCCTACAAAGCAGTCCTTGACTCCTGAGAAAACCTTCCACAATCTGACTATTCTCTTCACTGCGTGTGTGTGGACACCCAAGTAGTTGAGATGCTTCTCCACTATCCACTATCACCACTATCTTTGGCCCATGAAAAACCCAGGTGCTGCAGTGATTGACCATCGGTCCGTCCTTGGCCTTCTCAGTCATGAACCTTTCACGGGTTCACTCTCAGACTCAACAGCAATGGGTCCTCCTGCTTGGCCCAATACTAATAGGAATTTCCCCGGTCCTCCCACTATCAACTGTAATTTTTGTGGTAACCTCAGGGTACATACTAGTAATTAATTGTCTAGTTAATCAATTCGTTGACTGATTTTATAGGTCAGGACTGCTACAGACCTTCACAGAGTTTTCCCTGGCTTTGCAATCTTTCTACGTGCATGTTCCACCTCCCTCCCGACTGATTATTAATCTAAAAGCAGAAATAAAAATAAGGCTTTTTTTCCACTTTGCAGAGGGGAATCAGTTACAGTTACAGAGGGTGAATGAGCTGTTGTTTAGGGCGCCTGTGCTGCAGCCGTCAGATCCACTTACCATATCCCTAACATACATTTAAATCTCAGCTCATGCAGCAAGTCCAATAATCGATCATTTCTATAAAAATACATCCCATTCTGTTTTGCTGCACTCTTTTAAAGAGACTCTGACATCTCTTCATTTTGACGAGTGGACAAACTTCCTCGATGGTTAGATTTGAGCTTTTCACCCCCCTCTTCACACAGCCAGGAGGAAGTACTGAGAGGGTTAGCATTCAAACAGGTAACAAGAAAACAGGCCACAGGAGTGTCAAGAGAGAAATAAAACAGAAATGAAAGGTTTATTAAGTGATATACACAGAAAATTCCCTTTTGTCCTTCCTACTACCCCCACAGTCTGAAGCTGTTTATCAGCACTTTCAAAGTATTTTACCTATGATCACCGCATTTCAAAGAGAATCACAAAACACTGCTGATCTAAGCCACTCAGTCCAGTTGGAGTTGTGTCCAGTGTATCCAGTTAGAGTCAAGGACAATACAAGTCATTGTCATTTGGAATGGAGAGGCAAAAAAAGAAAATAATTTGTTTTTGCAAAATATAAAACTTCCCTGAAGCTGACAGGACTACAACCCCTTGTTTATTCATGGTAACATTAGTCCCAAGAACATACACACACACCAACACACTTTCATAAAATACAGGACCAAGGTCATGTCTGTACATGTGATTTAGACCTTCATCCTCGCTGCTGATTGTTATTCTCTCTCAGCTGTGGCTCTAGTATATCTTCTGTGAGCTATAAAGCTGCTTTTACAAATGTAGTTATGGCTACGATCATTTCTAAACCTCCAGGAACTGCAGCCCGATTCCTGAGAGCCAAGCAGGGCCTTGAAAACTGTTGTCATTGAGGAGATCATATGATTATTAAAACACAAGCACACGCAGACAAACTTGCAGAATTGGTGCACAGTATTTGACTACACCATCACCGGAAAGCATTAAAATCTTCTCTGCGAGTATATTCATATATATATATGTCCAGACCTAAAGATCGTTGCAGTTTGAAGACTTCTACTCTTGAACTCTTTTTATTTGACAGTTTTTATCCTTGTTTTAAACGTTTTGCTGCACTGCAGGAGATGAATGTAAAAGGGCTGTGCGTTATGCTACTTCAATTGCTGCAGGGCACTTATGTTAATCTATTTCCACACGCTATACATGCTGTACAGAAGGCAGCAGTCACACAGCAAGTTTTCCCAAGCTGAATTTTACAGGAAGGACTTAAAAGGACCTTGAATCTCAATATCTTAACAGAATCCAACAGTCTCCGTATCCAGGCAACAGTGACAATGTAATTTCCATGAAACTGAGCTGTTTTATCTCGAACATACTATAAACCATACATGCAAAAGTAGGTCTTTTGTTAGTGTTGTCAATATTTTAACATCGTTCCATGCCGAGGCCAATAAGTAAACCTAATTAGAAGGCCAAAAAGAAATCGGAAGCTATCTGTTCTCCTCGACTCATTAATGATTCATGAAACTTGTATTACCCAGCAAATGAAGCTGCAACAAAATCAGTGTGAACCAGGCTGTTAAAGTAGCAATCAGATG
Organism: Karalla daura; assembly: GCA_029224185.1. NCBI lineage: Eukaryota > Metazoa > Chordata > Actinopteri > Chaetodontiformes > Leiognathidae > Karalla > Karalla daura. The sequence goes on from CM055192.1 coordinate 15,368,199, forward strand.
CTGATAAAATTCTGAGATGCTCTATGATCACAAAAGCCTCTATTCAGTTAGTCCTGAGGAGAAAAAAGCTTTACAGAGGGGAACAAGGACAGCACCTTTCAAAACAACCCATCACAAGGTTTTATAGACAATGACAAGGGGGTAAAACAGAGACATAATGTTTAAAAAAAACACACACTTGGCTGAATAAGAACAACAAATGCAATATGAATTGAAACTGGGAACCTTTGACATCATACTGAGACACTGGACTCACAACACCATGTTCACCTCCTTCCACCACTGTTTCTATCTCCAAAACCACACAAGGAGGTAAGACAGCGTTTTCCAGTCTGCTCCGGCAGAAAACAAAGGGCAACGTGAGCTATGATGCTGAATTAAAAGACCAAAGCTGTGCACCTTTACCAGCCAAACAGGACAGCAAAGAGCAGCTAATATGGGTTCATCACAAGCAGCGGTGTCGAGTGATCAATGATGCCACACTGAAATAGTTGCACATGTGTTCCTGCATTCATTCTACACTTCTGCTCACTCATTATGTCCTGTCCATCAAGACATCAACCATTCTCATTAGGCTGCCACCACACTGCTCCCTCTGTCACACAGTCCCGCGGTGCTTTGGTTATAAGTGCCCTGCAACCTCTCCATCAACGCTCTGCACAGATTCATCAGTTTCATCAACTCATCAACCACTGTGTGGATTTATCTGGCCGCCGCTCGGGGCAGACGCCTTCTGAATACAAAAATACGTCCATGGAGCCTTAACACTGAATACTTTCGACCAGACAAATTCCACATCATATGTTGGTAAATAATTGATTTTACTTCATTTGCTTGTCTCTGCTGATTGAACTGATGTTAGTGCAGCTTTAAGTGGTGCTGTGCTGAGGAATGTGGCCCTGATAGTTGATGTTCTTTCATTTATATCAGGCTGATACTTCTTAGTTTGTGTGACTGGTCAGCATGGTAAGCATTTAGTTTAGCATTAACACACTGTCCACAACAAAAATAGAGAAGAAAATAAAGGTGTCAACACTTGGCTTCTATACATACTGCGAACACTTGTACGGGCTGTGCACCAGGTTTACTTGCATACAAATGTAAATCTGGCATGTGCATCAGAACGAGCTGGTGAGTTGGAGAAACGCAGGTCACTGTACATCAGTGTTTACACACACACACAAACTCATTTAAGAGAAGCATGTAGCAAGCTTTCTGCTCAATCTGTCAGGAAATCATTTGTCATCATTTACAGTGTGTGAGTCAGTGCATGGGCCTCTGCATGTGTAAAACACGCCCTCCATTTATTAATTTATTAAAGAAATGTGTGTTTGCGTGTGGTCTGCTTGTCAGGTCTTCCTGCTCCTGGCATCTTCTGAGCTCTGCGAAGGTCACTCAGGCCTCAGGGACACGACACAGATACAGCACAAGCTAAAGCTTGAGACAGCAACCGCTCTCTTGCTGTTTGGCTGTCACTGGCCATCTATCTGTGGTTTTTAGTTCAGCGAGTGGAGGCAAATCAGGATGAAGAGGACAAAAGAAGCAGGGAGCAGCGGAGGAGGGTGTGGGTAGAGAAGAAGCAAGTATGAAGCAAGGTACCCTTATTATTTTCTGCATCCAATGTATCCATTATTTTGATACCTCTGTACCTTCAAAGTTTTGCGGGGTCTCCAGCACACATGGGATGATACATCCTGGACAGGTCACCTCTCTATTGAACTCCAGAAGGACCCCAAATTGACCCAGAGTCAAACCCAGGACCTTCTTGGGCTGAGGCAACAGTGCAAACCAGGCATATGTTGCTCTACTTGTTACTTTTTTCTATACTTCTATTTATAATTTTCCACCTCACTATTTATTGCTATGTTTGAGGGAACTGTAACTAGAGTCCTCTAAGGTGAGCTCATTATGTTTCTAATTCTGATTACTGATTAATCACCACAGTCTTGACCGCTTTACTCTTAACCGTGACTAAAACGGCTCCAATCTCTGACCTTTAATGAATGTTTGATAACATGCCAGACTCTTTTCATCTCATAGGAATTCAACAAGTTAAATGGGAGGTAAATGAACAGCCCAGAATAGATGATAAAAAAAAGGTCTGGGAAGAAAGAGGGAAGACTTGGGACTGAGGAGGAGGATGAGTGAGGAAGCTGTGCAGGAAAGAATGACGTTTTTGACATCTAGACCAAATGTCAAAAGTCCTGACACGGAATCACAACCAGATATCGACAGCCATGACTGACTGAAGTGTTAATCATTGACTCTACAAGGACGGGTGCCACCCCAGGGCTGCGAGACACACAAATCAATACAAGTGCTGACATTCTGATAGAGAACGACTTCAACCCAGCAATGTAAAAGTTTTCTCCATGAATCAAATTAGTTTTCCACAGGAGGAGAGAGGCAGAAGGACGAATTGGGCATGAAGTCACGTAAAAGTAGACGTACTGTACAGAAATGAAGACAAGCGCAGCTGAGAAAGAGTGACAAAAACATGCAGACATAATGCTAACTAATGTTCTGAACGTAAAAATGTCGACAATAAAATGTCTGGCTGAATCTATGTCCATCTACAGTATATTAGAAATGTCTCATCTATATAATACTGTAGCAGTAGAGTCTCATCTACATACTGCACATGACAAATGTCATTAGTTTATAAAGGCATGCAGGACAGCCAGGGCCTCTAACAAACAAATGAGGCAAAATCATCCTGAAACCATTACCCAGAAAGAGTAAAACGATGGCTAGATGCAAGGAGATGTCCGATATGCTTTGTGCACCATACAATAAATCATAAAAATACATGAGCTGAATTTCTTCGATATGTTATTGAACAAAACCTCATTAGATAAAGGATACCACAGCACAGTAGATGCATATCCAAGAGCCCTCGGATGTTGCCAATGTTTAAAAAAGTGTTTCTCAACCTCCACAAACTCTGCATGTTCGACCTGTCCTGTCCTCTCTGCTCGCAGTAAGCACAGCCTGCGTGCCAGTCGACTTTTTGCAGGATTTTTATCAGGTGACTCGAAGTCGTGCTGAGCACAGCTGACAGGCTCTGCTTAGTGTGACATTTCAGAGGAGACGTGCAAAATGAAGTGATCTTCATCGGTCTTGTGTCTATTCTGAGGCTGGGTTTGTTAGTATTTCTTCAAGGACAGTCAGAAAAGTAAAAATCCAACAATTAGTTCAGCATGAATATAAACATGTATTTCTGCCTACACTGTTGCTCCGACTCCTACTTGTCAGACTGCAGGTCAAAAAAGCACTGGGATTTCAATATATTTCTTTATTTATTTATTGTCTTATTTTAATGACCTGACGCTGACAATGAAGGATGCACCTTAAGTATGCATTTAATGTTCCCACAGAGTGTGAATAGACACAGAAACAACTTTGTCAACTCTCTATTTCCAGTTTAAACATTTTCCCAATTGCGCACCAAAGCCCCATCAGACAATAATCATGAAGGGAATAGTAATTCAGCAGCGAGCGCCCTGAGCACTCAAACATCAAAGCAAAGCGGGGGGTTGAGCGAGGGGAACGAGAGGTAAGAGGTTAGACAGAGAGGGAATGGAAAACAAAGAGCTAGACACTGTGTAAGAAATACAGTAACTCAGACCCAAACAAACAGGATTGCAGGTTGGTAAATGAGGAGAAAGATGCAGGAAGACGCAGTGTAAACATGTAAAAGGATCTTTTTTTTTTTTTTTTTTTAGTCTGATGGGATCTCCTGGGCTGCATATTACAGCCGCTGATGAGGCTCAGAGATTGCCAGAGACTGACACTGTGAAGGATTTCAGCTGTGAAGAACTGGACCTTCAATACATGGAGGACGCGTCTTCAATCCTGAAAGATTTATGTTTGGTTATCACGCTGCAGCCCTGCTTATCCACTACACACTTGTCTGTTGTCTCCCTGTCCGCCTGTCTACATATCGGGATATCAGCTGTCTTCACCTGTCTATCAATGTCTTCCCATGTTTTGCCTTTATCTGTCCTCTTTTTCCCATATCTGTACATGTCTGACTGTCCTTTCTCACCTCTGCAGCTCTAAAGATTCTTTTAAAGGAGGCTATGAATGATAAAAAGGGGAAAAAAATAACTTTTACTGTTTGATAATGACAGTCCATCCAGTATCTGTCCAAACATCATCACATCCTTATTTATGTATTCATTTCTGACTTTGAAATCAATCTGAACAGAGATAGACTGTGACACGACATACAAATGTGATGCAAAACTTACCAACATGATGAGCTAAACTCAAGTTGTTTGGGAATCTAAAGTCACATGATCATTGATGGGACAGACAGGATGAGACAAGATCCCACATTTCTGCAGACAACTCACCATTCGGCACTTGCCATATTTTTAGCCCCTTTTTGGCCCCTTTTTGGCCCTTTTCAGCTTATTATGTGTATTTATAGTATCATATTTAAGTATTTGTCTCACTTCAAGATTAAAAAGTTAAATCTTGCTCTGGTTGTGCATTTTTGGTGCGACAAATCGACTTGAACACTGCAGCAAGGCATCAACATAAATGCAACATGTTAAACCCTGGATCCTGTCATTCAGAGAGTGATGTATCCCTCCTGCTCGATGTCTTGAGCCATTCATCACACCCTCAAGAGCAGATGTTTGTCAAGTCTTTCTCTCTGCTCACTGGTTGTCCAGCTGCTGGAGCCGCTGAATTATTGGTGTAAATGTGTTGCCCACTGCATGAAAAACCGCTGCCTCAACCACCTCCTACGCATCCAAACTGCAGCCTTAACTGCCCATTGCTTTTGGCAACAACTGTGAGAAATGGAGCCCAAAGATGGCAAAAATGGCAAAGTGTTATAGAAAATACAAAATTGTAGGGGACAATTTATCCCTCCAATTTTCTGTAAGAGCGGTGCTGGTTGTAGATGTGTGAATAAACAGTCGACTAAATACACCAGGGAGCTGCGATATCTCCTCTTTCTGTATAAATTCGTAGCCTTTTTTATGCTCCCACAATCAAACAGCCAGACTGCCGCAAGCCGTTAACCCAAATCCACTTTCCATCCACCTACATATTGTGAGCCGGAGAGAAACGTCACTGAAGCTGTGTCTTTTCGTTTATGTTTTTTCATCCATGCCATGAGATAAACTATGAACAGCATCAACAGGGTGCAAACGGCGCCGTAACTCATTGAGCAGTTTTACATGTGTAAACTTACAGTCGAGTGTGAGTGAGACGTCACTGCCTTTTATCGTCATTATTCGGCTTACGTGCAGAAATTGCGGCAATGTGTGGCAATTCATTTATGGATTTGTGCCGCACAGTCTTCTTTTTTTTTATTGTGTGGTGCTGCTTAATTATAAATTTTCAAAGTGAGATCTATTTTGACAGGGCTGGCCGATGCCCCCTGGCCCTACCAGCCATTCCCCATGCGCATGTGTCATCTGCATATGACTGAAGCCACTGATGCATATCTGTCAACGCTGGATCTTCTTAGAAAGCTCTCAGTGGAAAAGCCTGTGGAGAATAACCCGGAATGAATATAGCTGTCAACCGGTCCCAGAGGAACACCTCCAAGCATCTTCCCGTCACTGTCAATCTCAGTGCGAGGAACCATATGGAGAGAAATATTCGCTATTTTTAATCAGAGAGCAGGATTAAACAGCATCTGGGTGGCTCTGTGGACATGAGCAGACTCACTTTGTTACGAGGACGAAGTTGATGTTTCTTCTGTGTTGAGATGTGGATAAGATAAAGAAGAATAACAACACACATATAGAAACAAGTACCTGTACACGCGTGATTACAGTAACGCAGGCCTCCCGCAATCATCTCTATCTCTCTGTGTGTAAAACGAGCTGCATAGGTCAGATTATTATGTCTTTGTAGTGTGCGTCTCTATTTTTTGGAGTATATTGCTCCTCTTTTTTTGGTTTCTAGAAAGTGTAATGTTTTATTTATGAAAAAAAAAAAGTCTGAGGTAAAATTCAGGCAGGTTCTGGCCAAACAAAGACACTGCAGAGTAGTTGGGGAAAAGAGGAGAGAGCAGAAACAGAGTAACTGACAGCTCAAGACACGCTCATCATTTCATTTTATTTGTTTTAGCTTCATTTGCAAGTGGAGGAATAAGCACCACATTATCTCCTCATCTTTGGTAATAGGGAATTTGTTAAATCTTGTCAGTGACTGTTAATAAATTACAGGTCATTTTAGCCCGTTTATCATTACTAAAACAATAAATTCCTTGTATTATCTTTATTCTGGTGCCCTCTCTTGTATAACCCTCCACAGGTCTGCACTGGTGACAAACCTCCGTTGCTGAAAGCGCGACCTTGATGCTGGGACTAAGTGAAGTCTTTCAGGTTTATCCCTCAGGGTTCAATGTTTGGCCCAGATTTCATTCTCTCTGTGCCGCCTCAAGTGCATCTTCAGATGTACTTGTGGATGAGTTGGTGCTTATAGTCCCTGTTGACAGTTTCGAATCACTATCCCCATAATGTAAAGACTTCATATGGCTTTGGATGTTTGACTGAGAAAAATGTATCTCAATCATAAAGTTTTAAGAGAATGTGTTCCTAATGTGTTTATAGGACTGAAGAGCTGTGTATAAATCAAGGCTAATGGCAGAACCTTGCATCAACTTACATTCAACTATGAGCAACCGCCTGTTTTGAATCGAAACCATTAGGTTTTCTCATCAAACGGACTGTGCACTGTAATGCTGCTTAAAATCTGGATAGGAGAGAGTTTCAACACCCAGCTGGTACGGCTCCGTGGAAATGCATCTTTAGAGGCCACCCACTGCTCCCTTCTGTGAAATTTGGGATTTTTAACAATCCAGTAAAGAGTTGTTGTGGGTACATTCATTCATCTTCTGATCCGCTTCTTACCAACTGGTGTTGCGGGGGTCTGCTTGCTCCTATTTCCAGCTCACATAGAACAAGAGAGGTTGCCGGTCCATCACAGGGACGTGGGTACAATGAGAGTTTACTTATTCATAATGGAATTTCTACATAATCTATCCAATTGTCCGATGACAAAAACACATCCAGAACAATTTATACTGTAATATTATTTCACTTTGTCTCATCATGTTAAAACCGCAGTGCAAGTGTGATCAGAGTGCTAGTTACTATGTTCACACTTCTGCACGAGCCAGATAAACCTGAGGTGATTGCTACTGTAGCCTGAGATGAGCTCTAGGGTGAAGGTACCAGGCTGTGCTGAGGGTGTTTATGTAAAACATTAAGATGGGCAAAGTTGAAAGGCAGACTATTTAGTTTGACAAGGACAACAGAGTAAAAAAAAGAGAAGTGTTTTTTTTGTATGTGCTTCTTGTTTTGTATGTAGATCATCAGATTATTTCATCTTCTTTCAACTCAGCTTCTTTCTCTGTGGAGCTCTTCTCTGGTCTGTAGCATTGGCCAGAAAGATGTGATAAACATCATACGCTAATGTGTCTGCTCTTTAGGATTAGTAAGATCAATTGCGAGCATCGCCATCATGCTGCTCTCTCTCCCATCTGTCCACGAGAGGCGCACACAGAGCGAGCTGCACAGAGACGCTGGAGGAGGGCCTCTCTAGGTGTAGGGCAGTGGAGTGCGTGTGTGTGTTTGTTTGTTAGTGTGTGTGTGTGTGTGTGTGTGGCTGAGGAAGGAATAATGTGCAATATTGTGTCTCAAAGACTTGGTATTGCATCTGAATGAGTGCGAGAGAGCAGAGGTGAATAAGTATTGTGTTTTGTTGTGAGGCTGTACATTCATGAGTATCTTTTACAGAGTGTGTGTGTGTGTGTGTGTGTGTGTGTGTGTGTGTGTGTGTGTGTGTGTGTGTGTGTGTGTGTGTGTGTGTGTGTGTGTGTGTGTGTGTGTGTGTGTTTGTGAGATGCAGCAGATTGCAGAGGGCGGGGGAGAGTGGGTTTAGCCTGCACACTAACAGATGGCAGGAGAGAGGGGGTTTAAGTTTCTTCTCTCGCTTCTTAAAGAGCAACCAGTTAAGAGCTTGTGTTTGTCTGCCTGTGTGTGTGTGTGTGTGTGTGTGTGTGTGTGTGTGTGTGTGTGTGTGTGTGTGTGTCAACCTTTGTGCTGCCGTGTTTTTTTGTTTTTTTTTTTCAGGAGAGAAGCAGGACTCAACCATTCTCAAGTGTCTTCACTTAACTTATTTTATCCAGCCTAAGCAATCCCGCTTTTCAAGCTACAGCAAAGCACTCGCACACACACAAACTGGTTACGGTTACACATGGAGATGCAAACACATGAAGACAGACTCACAAAGTGACGCACGCCCGCAGGTGTTGCTGCCACTTCATCTAAGAAAAGAACCCGGAAGGAAGAGGCAATTTTTCTCCGTCTCAGCACCGCGGGACATGGGGTGATAGGGCCGGAAAGACAGGTAGAGGGAGAGGTGAGAGGGCTTCACACAGGTGGGGTAGACGGGGAGGAAAAAAAAATTCAACAGCATGTAAAGAGGGTGATAGGTTGGGATGATGTATACAGTGCTGTATGAGCCAGGAAAGTGAGTTTGTTCTCTCTTTAATTAACACATCTTGGAAATCTGACAGCAGAACACCGCTAGTTAGTGCTCCGGTGTTGGAGTACAGATTGAATAGATAACCTTTGCCGGCAGCACCATTCAATGTATATTCATTGTGTTAAAAGCAGTGGAACATTGCATTTGGAGACCTGCAGCACAACCGATCTTTCCGACAGTGGTAATCAACCGTCAGAGCTGCCTGTGGAGAGTTTTCATCACTTCCCTCCGTACTGGGCAGCTGCGGTGAAGCCCGTGATGAGCTCTGTGGGTCAGTAATGACTTGACAATGACAATGATGGAGCCTGAGAGGAACAAGAGGGGTGAGGGCTAGCGAGCATACACGCTACTCAGATGAGGACAGTTTCCCCATCGACATCTCTTTGGTTGGATTGTGCTCAAAATAGACAGACAGGTGTGGGAAGGTGTCAGGTGCGGTGGACTTAGGATTGAGTCGCTGGTTGGTATGAGCCTACTGAGATCTTTGAGCAGGGATCTCCAGTTCACACTGGGAGGGACTGCAGCCGCCTGTGGAGCAACCAGGAGTTCAAGTATCTCTGCGTCTGGTTCAGAAGCGAAGCTGAACTTTTTAAAGGGCCGGCAGCTCAACAGGTGGTCGTTCCAGGAAATGCTCCTTTTTTCAGAGCGAGGTTGGAGCGGAGAGATAAATGGAGAGCTTTATTTTATTAAATTCCCATTTAGGTTTATGACTGGAGAATTTTTTAGCAGTTGGCCCAGCGTCAGAGGCTGCATATGGGAGAAAACCTCAACTTTAATGCTTTGTGACACACAACAGGTTTAGAGAGGGGTTTGATTCCATCTGCTCTTCCATATATCTCCCTTCAATCACGAGCGGATCGCACACTGCCACAAACAATCTGCGCAGCTATCATTTGTCTGTGCCTGCCTCCGTGTGTGAATTTTCTTATAAAATCCAACAGCGTATACGGACGGACAGAGAGGAGATGCCAAGTGACATTAAAACCGGCAATGTTACCATTATTTTATGTGGTTATTAAATTACTGTTTACAGTAAAACTCCGTGCTAGCTGCTGCTTCCAATGCCATTTCAGACTTCTATTAAAGTGAAAATATATAAAATGAAAAATGATCATGTATTCACACTCTGCCCTGTCGTCATTACCTGTGGCAGCTGCTCCTCCCCGGTGGTCACTGCAGTAATAAGCTTGTCTAGCTCCTATACAGGGGATGTTCAATTCATGCAGAAATCTAATGGCCTGTTTCCACTGTCCATTACTGCAGCTCTGGCTCAGGAGTACAAACGCGAATACATTTCCACAGAGACACCAGCGCCTCAAATGAAGTTTGATCAGTGGAAGATGATCTCCTTTTAGCCATGCTTCGCAGGACTACCTCCATGAATAATCTGTTTAGCATTCAGCGGTTACACAATGAGCCGTTCAGTAAAAGCGAATGTTTTTGTTTGTCTAAAGCTCTCTGAAGCCACGCACCATTTTTGGGCGGTTAGCGTAATCCAGGAAACAGAATATTCAGCACTTAAGGAGGAGTGATACGGGCGGGCAGATTAGACAAGTGGAGGCAATGTTCAATACACTGCAATACAGTGATGATGACTTTGTTTGGCTTATTATCATCCTGTACATAATACTGTGCATCCTGTTTGTCACACTTACAGATGGTGACTAATCTGTCCTGTCTACTCACACATCTTTGCTCCATCTTCATCTCACAAGTCTGCAAGGTGGTGCATCATTTTGCATGTACTAAGTTCTAGGATAAATTTGTTGTACCATATCAGGTCATAGGAGGATACAATATTAGAGGAAAATATCAAAAATAAGGCAACTCAATACAAATTTCAGTCAGTACATATATCATGAATCATGACTGGCTGTATAGGATCACATTGCACACTGAAGGCTCAGTCACCAAGACAAGTGAGCAGCTGCCCCAGAGCTTCTTCTTCTAATCTGAACCTTGAAACCTCACTGACCACAGAGGCACCGGGCTGTGCTGCAAATCTAAGATTATTTGCAAAGTTGCACAAGAACAGAGAGAAATTATAACATCCAGCAGCCACCTGTGAATGCTGAGGTTCATTTTTGTCAATACATTTAAATTATTAAATGGTCTATAAATACATCATGCATCAAGCATTGGATTTCTTCACTCACTGTCCTATACGTTGTACTCCTCTCTGCATAACTGAATGACCATTAGCAGTCTCCAGAGCAACCAGGTAGGTGCATTTCAACTGAAATCTGGACTCACAAATGAATAGCGACAGATGGACTCTGTTCAATTTGTTGTAAGTGTTTTAAATACAACATGCTGTATGAGTTGTGGCTCAGGTTTATGGGAATGAAATGGATCTCCATCTACTTCTATTACTACTGTCCTTCTCTCTCTGTGTATATAAATAACAAAATCTTCATCCTTTTACTGGGATCCAAAACTCAAGTGGGGTGAATATGTTTTGTTGTTACAAAGCATCTGAAATGCATGAGATCAGTTGACTTACAATGACACTGCCATCAAAAAGAAAGGTAGTTCTAAACCATATGTAGAGTAGAGGGAATGGGTGCTGAATTAAAGAGCGCTGGCCTGGTCATGTGCATGTGTTTGTGAATGTGTGTGTGTGTGTGTGTGTGTGTGTGTGTGTGTGTGTGTGTCCTCGGGGAGAGTTCACAACTGTCAGTGTGTGACCAGCTTAGTCCTGTGCTGTTACACTGCGTCACTGCTAAAAGACACGAGCACACCAACTAACAGGAGGACCATCAACGCGTGACACATAAATGAAGGGATGGAAACTCTAGCATGTTCAGCAGTGTACACACACACACACGCACGCACACTCACACGGATGCTACAGGGCAGCAGAGGAGTGAGGCTGGTGACAGTCCCTGTCCCTGTGTCAGTGTCAGTCTCTCCAGAGGAACGAGGCAGAGTGCCCAGTGGTGACACACAGCCTGTCATCACAAAGTGACATAAACGACCCACTTTCCTCTACAGCCAGCCCTCGCCCATCATTGAGGCTTCTCCTCCTTATAGGTTTATATACACATAGTTCTACCTTCCTCCGATCGTGCCCTAACCTCCATCTCGCTGCCGTTCTCTCAGGGAGCCTCAGAAGCTTCAAACGGCGCACAAAAGATGGAAACAAGTTAGCGTTAAAAGCACCGAGAAGCAAGGTCAACCGACTTGTAGAGGTGCTCCAGTTTGGTAGTTTGCTCCAGAGGACAAGCTATGAAAGTCTATTGAGTTCACAAAGATACTTTTATTATTCAGGAAGTTATCACCTCTTAATCTCACAAAACAGCTGGCAACGTTTCAAGCAAACGTGCCCTGCTCTTTATCCAAACAGCTCTTTGCAATTTGACTCTACTGTTTCCACTTGCAGCGCTCTGTACAGGCTGTGGGCGCGGGGAAAATTTTAATTCATGCCATGATAACTCTACAAAGCGCAGCATTAGATATGTTGTGTTGATGAAGTTAAGAAACTGCTGGATTTCTATATATCCACTGTACTGTTCGAAATAACATTTGATTAGGTTATTCCTGATAAGGAAATCCACACAAATTAAAACACCTAATTAAAAAGAAATGAGTCAAAGGAGCAAAGCTGCTTTCTTCCAATGTGTGAAGCCTTTTAAAAACACAGGTTTCACTGTTTTAAACGACACATCAGAGTTGCCAAAATCATGCGATCCAGCAGTGACGCTGTTGTGCAGGATGAACTCTTGACAATGCTCCACAGAACCTGGCCTGGACATCGTCCAGAGCTGTCCACAGATACAAACTCTTCCCTCCCACTGTCTTTGTGTGAATTTCAGAGTGATGAAGGGAGAGAAAACAGGTGAGCAACCACTCTCTATGCAATGTCAACGAGACACCCACTCGCTTGCTGTGTAGCAGGTAGCCGTGCAGTCACTGTATGAACTGTGCAGAGATAATAAGTAACTTCAAGTAAGGAAAAACTAGAGTTCAGCACACGAGTGAAAAGGCACTTTCAAACTGGAAACAACCCAAGCTTCCTCTACGTCAGCCGGGGCCTGATTTGAATGTCCTGTGCCTGAAATCTCAGGACATTCACAGGCTCTAATCTCATTGATGGTGGAGGAGAAGGAGATAGATGGAAAGAAGTGGGTCAAAAGTGTCATCTATGTCAGGAGGTGGGTGGTTCAGGTTTTGTGGTGACGGATGGATGGAAGGCAAAAGGCCTGGCTTCCTTTAAAGGCCCCGACAGACGGATGAAGAAATGAAAACAGAGCGCGGCTTGGTAGATTAACGGCCACAAATGGAGATGGGCAGGTTGATATACATGTGCAGTTTAAGAGACGGACAGCTACATGTGTAGACAGGTGGATACACAGAGAGACAGATTTCTGACAAGTAGACAGGTTGATCCTTCTCAGCACCGCTGAATCATCTCTGCTCCGTCTCCGGCAAACTGTCTGCACATGCAGCTGTTGTGCATTTGCAAAAACATGTCTGAGAAGAAGATGCGAGGATCTCTGACGAGTAAATCAAAACACTCAGCAATCAACCGTACCTCACACAGTGCTTTGCATAGTGATCTCACCTTTTGTATTAAAGTAATTCATAGATATGTGTATTTTTCAGATCGTACAGCATAAAGTCATTGTATAAGGTCAGGCCTATATGAGCCATTGTGTGTGGGTGATGTGGAAATAACTATAAATTTCAGGCTGAATCACATTCCTGCATAATTAAAAAAGGTAATCAAAAAGATTACAGCATCAACATAATTAGTGGGAGATATGGTGCTTTGATTGACAGCTTAGCGAACTTGATTTGACTTTGACAAAGAGTGTTAAAGTACGTTAGTCTTGCTGTTTAAGACGTGATGAAAAAGCGAGTATTCTTGGATAAACAAGGGCTTTAAAATTGAACATCTGACTGGGGTAAACAATTTCAAAAGCTGATGCAGGTACAGTACTGGACGACCTTGATATTTATAAATGAATAAAACTCGCACATAAAGAATATCATTGCAGCAGCGAGAACCATTACATCCTCACACCGCAGCTTAATGAAAATACTGTTTTGCAGCAGCTCAGGGATGCACTGACATCTCATTTCTGGTGGAGTAAATCCTCACTGGCAGGCATTCTTGCTATAATGAATTTGGAAATGACTAAGTAAGCAAACTTTTTCCCCCCATCACGGTCATGTTGAAAATGCCAAGGCGTGCTGTTTTTGCAGGTGCAAACTGAGCAGGCATCAAGAAAAACAAGGCTCGCCTCGAAACAGCAGAGTGAAGAGTACAGCTCTCTCTGTCAGAGTAGAAAGGAGAGAGAGTTACCAAAAACAGTATTTTTGTTCAACATCTGACAGGTTTTTCTTTTTTTGGTTTTATCTTTTTTGAATTGAACTTTGGTTTTCTATGTACAAAAAGGCAACAATGAAAGAAAGAAAAAAAATCAAATGTCTCAGTAGGATATAAAATATCAGTACAAAGCCTCAAAGTACGGATACTCCTCCATCCATCCATTACCATTATCTAAGCATAGGGTGAAGGTAGGGAACACACCCTGGGTGTGTTTCCAGTCCATCACATGATACGCACACTTCATTCACTCCCACACTCACACCTAAAGACATTTTAGAGTCTCTAATCATCCTAAACATGTATGTTAACAGGAAACTGGGGTGTATATTCCTAAATGTCACATCAGTCTAAAAGTCACATTTATTTTTCAAACATTTATTTTATAATAAGCCTGATAGCACAAGGAGAATTTAAACTTATCTTAAGAGTACTAACTCTAAACTCTACAAAAGTTTAAGCACTGACTCCATAAACCAGGAAGTTTGCTATGTCTATGGAAGAAGTCGGAGGCAGCAACTCCTCATCAGATCTCCAGATGTTGGCACAGAGATCGTACGGATCAATGTTCTTCATAACGAACAACCTGGCCATGTACCTCTTCCTGGTATCTCTGCCAAGTTTTTCGCTCTGCTCCTTGTTTGCCATTTAAAATCAAGAAGTCACCACTCTAACTTACTCGTAACCATCCAAAATGGCGGCGAGGGTGTGTGGGGGGGGGCAGTTGTCAAGTGTGGCCGGTGCCCTCTTGTGGTTAAGGATGACACGGCCTATATATTTTTATATACAAGTCACTTTGAAATATAGGTCTCCAGTGATTTGTGTTTTTTTTTTCTTGAATGTGACTTCAAATCTACAGACCAACTGTACAAATAATTAGAAAACATTTTCTTTAGTAAGTGGAAACCAAAGCAAATATTTGGTTTCACCAGTGGCCTCAGCTGAAGCCTACCAAAACCTTTCAATTATGCATGAGCACAAGTGATGACAAATCTGCGTGCATAAACATTTCATGAATGGGGAACATGTTGAAATGCAACTTTTAACTCTCTCTCTCTCTCTCTGTTACTCTTCAAAGCACTGCTGATGCTTAATTTGCCTTGCCTTTCGCAAATATATTCCCGGCAACCCATGCTGTCATGTATTTTGTAAGGGGGAAAAAATTTCTGTTGAGCTTAAGTCGCAGATTCAGTAAAGTAAGATACCCATTTCCTTTGATTTCATTTGCCTCATATGTCATACAGTATATTCCACACATGCAAACGCGCACTAAAGCCCACAACCCGCAGACACACAGAGGATGAGCGATTTTTAGCATGACATTGAAAATTCCCTTTGATCTTCATGTTAGCAGAAGTCTGAGCTGTTTACTAATCAGCGAGTGAGAGAAGCAAAATGGGGAAAAAATAAAAAATAATCTACATCCATGCGGGGCGTCTCAGTCATGCATATAGAGATTAGTGAGTGGGTACAAAGAAGTGTTAGTGAGGGACATGGAAGTCGCCACGCCACAACTCTGTCAGAGCCAGTCTGCTCAGATAACTCGCACAAATGAAACCGGTCATTAACGGGACTCCAACAGGAAACTGCTAAGGCGCAGTTTCTGAGAGAGTCGGGGAAGGACGAGTGTTGATGAAGATTGCAGGGAGGTGGGGCAACAGGAGGGAGGGAGTAACATCAAAAGAGGGAAAGAAAGAAAGAGAGAAAAAGACAAAAAGTTATGCTCAACCAGTTTTATTATTTGCTGCTGCAGGTCTCAGATCCATTTGCAGCGACTATTTTTGGTTTTCTCATTTCGAGAGCTGCCGCGTCGCGCTGTTATTTGTGCTATATGAGCTTATGCTCTGTTGCTACTTGGGTGGCTATAAAAGCCCCAGATAGTTCAGTGGCCATTTAGTCATTGTGGAAACCAATAGTTGTGGGTTTTAAATGATGGATGGGGACGAATAAATCAGGTAGCGACTGTGTCTCCTCGATCTCTGTTATCTACTTCCTCTTTCAGATTTCTTCCCAGATGGACTTCCTGTGTTGCCCTGGAGACCATTCATCACCGTGACAACCGTGTGCACCACCTGCAGTTATTGCTTTACTCTATTATTATGAGGCGAAGCCGCTCGATATGCAGCGCCCTGCAAAACACATGTCAGTCGTGTGTTGTGGAGAAGGAGAGAGGGAGACGGATGTACTGGAGCCAGACGCCTTCCAACGCTTTCTTTTAAGTCTTCCTCAGAGTTTCACTCCACGGTGCCAACTATGGCACTTTATATCACTTTAGCCTACTTTGCGGCTGTGTTGAACAGAAGACAGAGCAGTAATGAAAAAGAGCTATTCTGATTGAAAATGGCACAGTTGTTACTGCTGGCTGGCTGGTAACAGAGCACTCACAGAGATGGCATTCAAAGCACAATTACAGCTTCATAAAAGTCTGAGAGGGGCCATCGTTTATGGCGGCTGCCAAATGAATGCGCACACACAAACAGGTGTCAAAGGACAAATGAGCAAGTAACACACTGCTAGCCAAGTATGCATATTCTCACACACACACACACACACACACACACACACACACACACACACACACACACACGGAGAATACCTAGTTGTTCTACTTATTAAAAGCAGTTTCCATGGCACTGAGAGCAGCGACTTTAGTCATGTTAATGAAAAAGCAGACAATTAGACCAACAAGTTGTTGCAAACTATCTGGAAATTACTTTGCAGAAAATGAACCACTTAAAAATGGCTGCTTTAATGTATTTGCTTGCTTTTATTCATAAAAGAAGGATCGTTAATATGCAAAAAAAAAAAGATGTGCCGGTGGTTTTACAAGCAAATTGGCTTATGAAACTTTCATGATCACAAAGGGATATTTGATATTCTTGTGTAACCACAGATGTTAATGGGATAAATCACTGCTGTGGAGAAAAAGTAAAAATTACAACGTGAACGACATTAAAGCCCCAATACACAGTACTGTAATTTACAGTACGGATCAAGAATTAGAGGGAATAAAGTCGACAGAACAATCAGGTCTCACCATAGGAAATGTGTTGCTTTGTGCGAAGTCTTGTTAGTCTTGCTTGTAATTTGTTGCTTGTTACTGGGGAGAAACCTAAAGCTCCTTTATTATTTCATGCTGAATTAGTCAGATTTTAAAGCTGATTTACATCCTACATGGATGTTTTTTGGGGGGTTTTTTTGCGTGGTAGCTCTAATTGAGATGCTTTTTTTGCAAAGTAAGAACCAGAAATGAAAAAAACTTTTGTTGAGCACAAGCAAAAATAAGAATTCACACGTGAGACGTCTAAAAGGTGGATCCGGAGAACAAACGTCATCTTCTGTGGTGTCATTTGAAAGCGAGACTCGGATCTTGCGCTCTTAAATGTGACTCAGGATCTTTCTTGGAACAAAGAAGTGTCAGAAACTCCCCAGCATGAGAGCTCATTATTTTTTAGGCTCAAAAAGTTAACTTCAGAGGCTTATTTTTTATTTTTTTACTGCAGTTGTTTTCAGCACACAAAAAAAAAGAAAAGAAAAAAAAATCAAGCAAAACCAAAGCACTAGTGTCAGGGAGGCACCAAACACAATGGGTAGCTAAAGTCAGAGATGTCGGAAACAAGATGTTGTACTTTACAGCCATTTCCTGTTTTTGTGTGTGCTACTGCGCCACCTCTTAAAGAGATTAATGGCAGGTTGTAAGTCTGTTGACTGAAACGTGAGAAAGGAAAGGTTATGACCTAGTCGTATCTAGTCGGCATTTTTCTAACTATCTGAAATCAGGGAAACAAATAACTGCCAAATTTTGCAGTTCACTATCATAATCTTTTTTTTTTCCAAGTTGACCTAAAATCGTAATAGGGCAATATGAGAACCAAAGTTCATGGGTGTTGCATCCAACACAATTTGGTGCACTTTTGACTTGGAGATGCATATTTTTTAATTTTGATACCCAAAGAAAACCCCCACACACACACACAAGGAGAGCAGGCAGACTTCACATAGAAAAGCCCACTGAGGCTCTATTTCAGTCTTCTGTGGATTAATGTCAGTCTGTGTTAAAGCAAATTATTACTGACGTCCACAGACATACAACCCACTCTTATTATTAAAATGCAATCTGCACTCTGCAATCTGTTCACAATATCTGATATCTCTGATTTTGCAGGCATATCATAAAATATATCTGAATATATATTACTGTGATTTCAGGTAGAAAACATTATCATTTCAATTATTTGTCCCTACTTGTATATTAGGTGAAGGCTCACCATATATACCATATATCCTTTTATACACAGTATGGAAAGGAAGTTGAGCCTGAATTTTTCCTGTTCTGTCACAGCAGTAGCAGTATATAGGGTGCTGTGACAAGATAAATTATGTGCCTTGTTAACAGCAGATCAGCTGCACAGACGAGTGCAAAGCATCACGTACACAACTATACAGATGCACGCACACACCGTTTTTCTAACTGTACTGAGTGTTATGCGTTTGGCACCTGTGCCGATGTATCTTTTTTGGCACAAAGCAGACGTGTAATCAGTAATTAGAGACATGTCTCTTTAGGCTTTTCTCTTCACCCTACATTTGAACAAAAAGCTATAATTTGTGCAGTGAAGAAAAATTATTTGAGTTTGATAAATGGATGGATGTTGTTTCATGTCTGAATATACAGCCCCATCGACCCAGCCTGCCTTTGTGCGTGTGTGTGTGTGTGTGTGTGTGTGTGTGTGTGTGTGTGTGTGTGTGTGTGTGTGTGTGTGTGTGTGTGTGTTGAATGCTACTGGTAAATCAAATAAGAAGTGTGAGAGAGCTATCCATATAGCTGTGGAATAAGATGTTTTCCATTGCTATGCTGGTTATGCTGAAACAGCCAGGTGACCCGTTTCCTCTAACTGCCAATTAGAGGTGCAATTTCCTCTCTTCGCACCTACAAACTGCTCTCTAACATGCCCCCAGATGCTTAACTAACAGATCTTAAGAGGGGGGAAGAACATAATTGTAAATTTCAACTTCTATCAAGCTAAACACTTAAGTGGAAGACAACCGAGAGGGATCATACATAAAATATTTCTATTAGTCCTGCTTCCATGTTTGAGTTTAGAGCTTTAATAATTACAAATAGAGCTTCAGTTGTATCTACACATCTATAATGGTCATACAGAGGCCCAAACAGACCCACAGCACAGCGATAAGTAACATATAAGACAGATGGTTCAATCAGTGGAGGAAAAAAAAAACAGTTGTACCTAATATCCATGTGTTGCAGCTGAGGAAAAGCAGAGAGCTGCTTTTCTTTTGTCATCTTTTTTCAAAGTGAGGGACATGTATATGGTCAGCAGTCAGCGAGTGATCAGTAAAGTATAGTTCTGCCTGACTTGCTTGTTTTTGCAAGCCGAGGAGGACTAACATCCAGCCCTGGCATCTCCCTCCTTATTAGCATCTCACAGAATGAACCTGGATGCTTCTCTCAGCCGGCTGGACCCCCTCCTCACACTGCATACTCTACTTTACCCAAACCAGAACTCTTCCCTACACCTGACAATAACAACTATGCACCAAATATCTGCATCACTGACTCATTTTTTTTCACGCCTCCCTGTTCTCTTTAGCCTTGGCTACAAAAGCGTTGCCAGGTCAACATTTTCAGTGTCCAACTTCACTTTTAAAGCCATCCATCCTTCCTTTCATCCATTATTTTACAAGCTGTGTCCATTAACAGTATCACAGGGATCTACTGGAGTACACCCTATGCATACATAGGGTTGAGGCAGGGAATACACCCCGGACAGGTCACACATCATTCATTCTCACAGCAGTTTAGAGTCTCTGATCAGCCTAAAAATGCACATTTTTGGACTGTGGGAGGAGAAAAGTCACTAAGACACAAGCAGAACATGCAAACTACACACAGAAAGACCCTACAAACTTCTTAAGCCCACCATTGCATCTGGCACCAAGCACTGATAATTTGATTATAGTTGTGTTAGAAACTGCATAATCAAATGTGACACTAATTTCAGACAAACTCAACTTCAAACTTTGTGTTTTGTTTTTTGGTTAAGATGCTCCTGCTGTGTTTATTTTTCCTTGAATTATTGCCCAGTCGTTTCTTTCCCCATAATTTTCTGATTTGGATTGACATGTCTTTTATGGAGCAGGCTGAGCTGCTGTCTGCGATGGATTATGAATCAAACCCCGTGTCCATCATCTTCTTCGAGGACAAAGTGACTGACAAGCTTGTTCCTGTGCTTCAGATCAAGACAGAGAGAGAGAGAGACGGCCTGGGAAGAGCAGGAAACTACGAAAGACAGAAAAAACATCAGAAAAAGAGACAGACGGATACTCCCACACAGTTTGTGCCCGCGAAATGTAATGTGTCATTGTCTCATACGAGCACCTAACCTTTGCTTGACTTCACCAGATGAGAGGAGACAAACACAGGGAGACAGATCCTCTTCTGAGACGGGGGGGGTGGTGGTCTTCACTTGGTTATAGAGTATAGCACATATGTGTCCCTGTTTGAACCAAGTGGCATTGATCCCTGATAATCATTACAGTGAATCCTGAAAGTGAGTCAAATGACACACGTAGTACCGTGCTGCTTGGCTCACTGTTGACAGGAGCACCCATTCATCTTTATTCATGAACCGTAGAAATACAAAACACTATTTGCACATTACGGGGCAGCACCCTGTTATCGCCAGCTGTTATCACACCATGTAAGTGGCAATAATCGCACACAACTGCTCCTTAGCAGGACGGTACTGTTTATTTCACAACACCAACAACTGTCGATCATCAGTAAACATCCACTATCCCCAATACCCGATACCCGATGTTTGTACCCAAGACCCGATGTTTGTTGCCGATACGACAGACACAATACTACAAACATCTCGGTGGCTTCTCAGTTACGACACAATCGATGCAATGTGTTTGTCTCGAGTTATGCAGTAACGCAGTGATTGAGGTATTTCAAGGAGTAGCGTTAGTACTTAGCGGTCCATTCATTTCACAGCAATACTGTAAAGCTCACGCAACAGTGAAGCTTTGAGAGACACACTGTTATTAACCTGTCTCTGCCCAGACAGCACCACCTAACCTGGGACCACTTTAGAGATGATTAATGTATGTGTGAGGGCTGCATTATGTCTAACAGACTTTCCTCAAACTAGGAGGTGGGTTTAAAGGCAGGCTGGCCTTCGTACAACTAAATTACAAGAGGTAGGAAGAGGGAAAGGTGAATTCTTTATCTACGTATGTTTCTCTGTATACCTATCTCTTCTTTATCTATCTGTTTTTTATCTATGTATCTCTGCTAAACACCACTGACACTCAGAACTAAGGACTCCTTAGGCACCTTTTCCACTGATGCAGTTCCAGTGCCAGTTCCAGACTAGTGCTGAGTTTAGAACCATTTGGCTCTGGCCCAGAAAAACTGGTTCCAGTGTAGCACCACGTCTTTGCTGGGTCAGCAGTAAGAAACATGTCAGAGATTGGAGGCAGGGCTATTGGGACCAAAGATAATAATCACACAAATTTGCATGTTTTTGGACTGTGAGGGGAAACCAGAGTACTTGGACAAAACCCACAGACAGACATACAAACTGACCAGGATTTGAACAAGGGATGTTGAACAAAATGTACTTGATAAATGTTAAAATGTTACTATACTGTTGCACAAAAGGACATTGGGGCATGAACTGTGGTAATGGTTTAAAGAAAACATCTGCAATGTTGGTGGGAAAAGCTCTCACCACAGTGTGATATTAAGCTCTCAGTTGCCATCACCTCTCTCTCCAGGAGACAGACCGGAACTTTTTCGCAGTTTGATCGACTTGCAAGGTTCGTCGCTGCATATTTGAAGAGACTAATCTCTGGTCCTTTTCACCGCTCTTAATTAACAGGTATGAAGAAAAAATGAGAGGGATCTGGAAGAAAGACATGGCAACGGCAAGAAAGGAAAATGAGAGGTACAACAGATCTCATGGCGACCACAGGCTGTGCTCTTCAGATTACAAAAATACCTCCTCCCTCAACTGCATCACCATGGTGATGGGAAAATGAGGGCCCAGCCTAGATGACGCAGGCGAGACTGTTACATTTGATTTGAGCATATGCAGAAAATTACACAACCAGAAACACTGTCTGCCTCAGCCAAGAGAGGTTTTTTTTTGAAGACTCATATAATGAAACCGCATGTTTTCTTACATCAGAATAGCTTAATTTACGTTGGAGTTCATCACTTTTTTGAGCTCAGTTCTCATGACGATTATCAAATGTGTGATAAAGGCATCTTTTTCTGTAGGATGTAACAAGATTTGCCACAGGAGTTGTGTTTGACTGGAATACAATCCAGCACTCTCAACTACCCCAAGGCAAAATAAAAAAAAGTCCTGTTATGTCTGTGAGATTGAACCACTTGCAAACTGCTGTGATTACATCTGTCAACTTTACACAACAGGCTCAAAAACGGCCAAGACTCATTACATTGTTCTGTAGTCCATTCAATCAGAATCACAATTGCTGCCAGGTAGTTATTTAACTTAGTCATACAGCTATTAGCTTTGGTGGCTGGTACAGAAGACACACAAAGAGGACAAAACAAGTAGTCAGTGCAAGATGACAGTACATTAGGGTAGTACTGAGTCAGAGTATACAAAATATACAGATGTGGTTGTTGGGTTATGGTTGTGACATGTAAGGCTATTTTTTATATGACTCTAAATGGTCACACATGTCTATCCAAACAAAATATATGAATGAAATTTCAACAAGTTGGGGAAACAAGCACTTTTGAAATCCTTTAAAGCTACAACAGAGGTTCACTTGAAGTTGTGCTCTGAATGTCCCCATTAAACTTACTCACTGTGAAATCACTAAACCTTTAATTTCAGGGAAGGGAGTGAAGCACAAAAGCGTCTTTCATGTTAGTGTGTGGTTGGGATCTTTCTTCAGGTATGACAAATGAGAAGCCTTAGAGGAAGATAAAATACAAGGGCAGGGAAATGGAACAGATCAGTGTGAAGAGGGGAAACGGGCAAAAATCTTTGGGCTACATTTGTTTTTAAAGCCGCTGGCTGACTGACTGATCCAAACACCTGTTTTGTTGTATTTCGCCTGGGTCCACCTTTTCTGTACCCAGGGAAACTCAGCATTATATTTGTGAATGAGGCTCCATTAATGTCTACACCCAGGAGGGATATCACAACTGTTTCCTTTTCCTCTTTTCATGGAAGACTTTAGTGTGCTCTCCCACTGCCACCCGCCAATTCACATTTATAAATAAGCTTTATCCTTTTAACTGATACCTGAGAGCTGTGAGTCACGGCAGCTTATTTCGTACTGTGAATGATTCATACTTGTATATTTTTTATGTTTCTTTTCTCTGTCTTTTGAGATAAATATGCAATTGTTCATTTATAATTACAGTTTATCAATACAGTGTTTATTTTCATCTTAAATTCATGCCCTGCTCTAAAAACAAAATCCGACAACAGTAGTTTTGATCAGACCCCAGCAAAGCACTGTGACACCTTTGGGTACCAACCAGGTTAGATAATGGAAAGAAAAATATGTTTAAATGTAGTTTTACTCACATAAGCTTTGGCACTGACTACACAGTAAGTGTATGTAACATATGTAGTTGTTATAGATGTCATAGGTTATACAGATGTCTGGGTTCTTCTAACACACCGCATATGTGCCATTATCCCCTTGTTGTACTTTGAGCTTCGTCACCTGGTTTTGAGAAATGACATGTTCAATTGCACCTCTTGACTTTTTTTTTTCTTCTGTAATAACCCATTAAAGCTAATCAAAAGTATTCAGACAAAGAAAACCCGTGGAGCTTAAAATACCACTCTTAACTCCGCATTCCGAGTTGGACAGAAAATAGTTTAAAACTGCAGGCTTTCTCCGACCCACTCTTCACCTAATTACATTCAGCGTACTCAGTGCACACACAAGACGCTGTGCTCATTACAGAGTCAGATGGGGGATGGTAGTGAGAAGGTGGGAAGGTGGATGGACATGTCCATGTTTCGTACAGGAGTCCAGACAGTGTGTCTCAGATGCCTAGCCTCCTTCAACCAATCACTTGCATCACCTTTATAATCTTTATAATCTTTACGAGCATTTTTATTTGACATAAGCACACTTTTATTACCCCCCCCCCCCCCCCCCCAATACTGTGCTGTTGTCATAAGTTCTATCATTGCAGAAAGCTAAGAAGTCGGCATAATCTACTGTAGTTTAAAAACTTCAAAAAAGGACAAAGAGTAAGAAAAACCAGATCTGTGATGCAGACCCGTAGTAGACTCACTGTAGCCGGCGAAACCAAAATCAATAGGAGGCATTTATTCCAGCTGAGGATGCCAAACTGCCTGTCAGCCATTGGCCTTTGCTGGGATTATGCTCTCTGTCCTCACTCAATGACAGAAGATGCAAATCTGCTTTAACGCCGTGCCAAGCCTGAGACCACCCCGGAGACACGCACAACGAGTGTGTGCGAGAGGAAAGATGACAGCGAGAACAACAGTGGAGTGAGGAGAAAAGTTTAAAGTGGAGGATGCAAAGACACCGAGGTCAAGAGGTGGTCGGAGAGGAAGGAAATGACAGAGAGAGGACACATTTATGGCTGTGTTTTTACATTTCTAGGAATATTTGCATCCTGATTAGCGATGTCGCATTCAGCTGCCTTGGCTCCAGTATTGTGTGCACAAGTAGTGTGAAGCAAAGCCTTGTTGTTTATAGATGCATGAACCTAGAACTGTAATTTAAACAAATCAAATAGTATGACTTCAAAGCAAAGTCTGAGAATATGTTTGTGAATTGTATTATTTGTTTCATCTAGAAACTACTTAACATGATTCTCAGACCTCAGAGAATCATTACTTTACTTTACTTTCTTTCATGACTGTTGTAAAATGATTTTGCTCAGCTGTGGGATTTGTTCGGATCTGTTTGTTCCTCTTAAAGAGTTTTGTGCACACTTGCTCTATACTTTAAGTACCTTCAGATACCTTTTGTCGAGAAGTGGCACTTGGAAAGGGCTGAATTTTACTGAATTTGAGTTGTTTATCTTCTCCTTGGTCCCAAGCAGACTGTAAAAACAATTCTTCCTTAATGCGTGTGTCAACTGCACCGCAGCTCTCTAGTCGAGTGTTTTCTGTCTCTCGCCCACCCACACTCTCCCCCACACTCCCACAGGACTGTATAATCCCAGATGCTGACTATCGTCTGTCTGCCACTCAGGGAGGAGTGACAGTGACAATGCTGAAACTGCTGATCTGAACCAAAACACAGAATATTGTGCGTACATGGAGTAAATATATGAAAATAAATGGTAGCTATTTGTTTCATTATTCTTTAAGAAAGTTTGGGGATGGATGGATGGATGGATGGATGGATGGATGGATGGATGGATGGATGGATGGATGGATGGATGGATGGATGGATGGATGGATGGATGGATAGATAGATAGATAGATAGATAGATAGATAGATAGATAGATAGATAGATAGATAGATAGATAGATAGATAGATAGATAGATAGATAGATAGATAGATAGATAGATAGATAGATAGATAGATAGATAGATAGATAGATAGATAGATAGATAGATAGATAGATAGATAGATAGATAGATAGATAGATCTGAAATGTGAAATCTGACCACCTTTGGTTTACTATTGTGCAGATGTGGGTGGATAGTGGTGCAGGCCTGTCTGTCTTTGGCTGCACATCAAGCATTTTTTTTTCTCTAATCTGACTATAAGCAGCTGTGAATGGCCTGTACTGAACAGAGGTCGGATTATCAGTTCAGTAATTATATTTTTTGGGGGGGGGTTTGTACTACAGTTTCTCCTGGAGTTCTGGCCTCATCTTGTTTTCGAACTTTACAAAACTAATCTGTACACACATTTTAACCAAAGTCCAGGACCTGGATTCTGGTACAAGGCACACTTTATGGACTCTGAATTAAGGTAAAGCAAGGTCACACTTCAGATGAGACAAAGCCTAAACAACTACTGACAGCCGATGGAGATGTGTCTTCAAGGTGATGACTTGTTCTTGGCTGACCGCATCATTCCCTGTGAGCAGGTGTGGACAGATCGTTGTAGGCAGGGAGAGGAAACATGAGGACTCAGGTAGGAGTGAGAGCACTGAGCACCGAGCTGTGGTGATGACGAGGCAGAGGGGGGCATCCTCACAGGGACAGATAAAAACAACAGCACAGTGCATTTAAAGGGCTAGTGGGAGGACAACAAATCCTCCGATGTATAGGGTGATAAAGTGTTGAGGATTAAATGCGCTCTGATTCTTCTCCCACCAACAGTTATTTTGATTTATACATACTTATGATCATTACTTTTACTGTGAAATTCACTTGACTGACTTATGTACTGCCTTACAAAGTACAAATAGCAAAAACAGAGTAGTGACCAATCCCACACTGTAGTTATTGACAGTTACTCCCAGCTCGTTGGGTCCAGAATAAGTCAAAAAGAATCTGTTCAGCCAAGCGCTCATTTTTCTTAGGGTGAATAAATAACGACAAGAAAAAAATCCAACTTCATAGCAGGCAGGTCAAAGCTTAATTACCACCTGCTCGTTTCGCTAGAAGTGTCACATGCTGTGTGTGCAGCACACTGACTAGAGCAAGTGCACCTGCAGTGTCACACTGCATGATGTCACCGGAGTCAGCTCAGAGTGCACGCACACGCACACACACACAGATACACACACACACACACACACACACACACACCTCTGCTCCGTTTCTTCTGGCTTCCTAATTCACCGCTAAACAAAGTGTCTTCAGGCTGATGAAGTCACTACAGCAAATCGTGTGGAAACAACTAATCGCCCCTTTACTACATCAAACAAAAATTCAGCAGCATCATAATGTGTAAAACACTAAGTGGTGAAATGTTAAACACGGCAATGAGTCTGCAAGGAGAACATTAGATTATTGCGTTATCATTATCCTCAATGCATAACATTTCACCGCACCTCATCGAACCAGTTTACACATTACAGTAGTAAGCATATATACCGTACTAACAAGGTATTCCCAGGGTTCAAGATCATTTCGCTGAACATGTTAATTAGACAGGTAACGTGTTTGTTTCTGTTACATGAAGACAAAGTGCACACAGTATGTATACCTTTGATATCCTAAGTATGTGACAATGTGAAATGGTCAGAGTGTCTCATTATAAATGGAGACTACTCCGTGGTTCAGACATCAATGAAGCTGCTTTCAGGTCAATACTGTCACCACACTGAGTGAGAACCTTTCCACTTTCAAAGCAAATTCACCTGTTGCGCATTTATTAGCGTGAAGGGAACCAATAAATTAAACCGGCAATTGGCAGGTTTCTCACTTTAACATATCATTATGAGGTAAATGTTGGATGTACAACCTCCTGGCTGTACAATATTGACACAATCTGCATTTAGATTGGCTCTCCATAGGTCTCACCTTTCCTATGCAATTCTACTGTGCTGTCTCCCAAGGAAAAAAAAATTACCTGCTTTCATCTGTCTGTTATAGATTAAATGAATGTATTTATTTTCTCAATATTTTCTCCCTACTGCTGCATCCACCCCTCATATCACCCTGCTATAGTTATTACCTCATAAACAGACCAAATAAATGCACAAAACCATGACAGCTTTCCTCTTTGGTGAGCATGCCTGTGTCTTGTCTTACAGCACGTGTCTTATTGTGTCTTACTGTATGTTAACAAAGTGGCCTTGATAAATTTCCTTTCAGTTTGGAGCAAAATACAGAAATGCTTTCTGCAGCGCTTTCTCTTTATGTGTTTTTGTAATCATTGCACTAACCTACTAACCTACCCCACACACACTCACACACACATTCATCTGCCAGCACACATGAAGTAGGCACAGCTCATGCCTCATGAACAATCACAGCCCACGTAATCACAGGTGCACACACACACACACACACACCATTATTCAACACAGCATTGGGGTCAACAGTTGGTTGCACAGCTCACACGTGTTAATCTGGTGTCACCTAGATACAGTCAGTTACAGAAGACATTTTTGTGTGTGGATAACATGACATTTCTTGCTGGACCATCTGTAGGACTTGTATGCATGTTTATAGATTAATACAGTGAGGTTGAAATGTTGGCCTGTACAGTACACACGCACACACATCTCTTAACATCTCTAAGAGCCGCTCTGAAACACAGCCACATTGGTTAATGGCATTCTGTCCTCTGCCAACAATAATTGTCATCCTTGTTAACGTCTTCATTAGGTGCGGTGACAGTTCACGCACAGAGGGGAACACAAACAAGTGCAGACGAGACGCACTCACTCACTCCCTCACTCTCGCATCCATATTCCACCAGCTTCCAGTGTCATTCTCATTAACAGTTTGTAATTAAGAGCAACTCAATAAACAGAGAGTCGCGCTCTCATGTGCACACGCAGTTCACTTTAATTGCTGGCAACAGTAACACACACATACAGAGAGAATGACAAATCTTGTCTCGGCTTATGTTTTTTGTTTTTTTTCTCCACGTCGGCAGGAGTCTGCTGTTTCAAATGTCAGCGTGATTACTTGCGTCTATGCGCGTGTGATAAATCCTGCCCGAGAAGAAGGACACACTTTGGTGTGTTTTCTCCACATCAAGCGCGAGAGAGCGTGCGCGCGCGTGCCCGTCTTTGCGGGATGAGACAGCAATTTATCGCGGCGGATCGCACCCCCCGATGGTGTCCGACCTCCAGCAGGAAGAACAGAGGGAGAGAGGAGAGCAGGCAGCCGCGCGCTCTAAGCCTCACGGGCGCCTCTCCGCAGGCGGTCCCCACGCCTGCACCCGCGCTGATAACAAGGGATGGAGAGAAAGGGAGGACTGGAGGAGAGGCGGACGGGACAAAGGGAGGGAGAGGCAGAGAGGAGCGTGAGGTGGCGGAGGAGTAGCGTGCAGCATCAGCAGCAGCAGCAGAAGATGGTCAATTCTCACTTCGCCCTCCTTTCCTTTATTTTACAAGAGCTTTGTCTTCCTCTCCAACACATTTTCAGACAAGTTTAAGTCGATTCTCATTTCGCCTCTCACACTGTCTGCTTATGTCTGCCAGACTGAAGGTTTTGCTGAAAGTTTCATTAAATGGTGAAGAATCAAGACGAGGAAGATATACTGTATATACAAACCAGTATATGCACACACACACACACCACTGGGTCAACATTAATGTACGAAAAATAACTAGTAGTAAAACAGCAAAGGAGGACTCAATCATGCAGTGTCTATATTAAACATAATAATACTGTACAGCAGCATGTACAGCTTGAGTATTAGTTAAGTTGACAGTGAAAGCAATGATAATTGCCCAAGTGAAAGGTGTTGAATCTGTAAAGGTCGACCTCCAGCTTTCTCTATAAAAGATCATCCCATAGAAACGTCTGGTTTTTATGTAACAACTGTTCTCTGCTCCTCCACTGTCTAAGCTCTGGATGTACAGTACATCTGCTGAATGTTGTTTGAACTTTTAGGCAGGTATTATTCACAGAGGACGTGTTTCCTTGCAGCAAGAATCAAGCGATTTCAATTTCAAACATTTTGTCTGCTCCGCTTGTGCTTGACGTGCAGCATGCATAAAGAAACCTCCTTTGCCGACGCAAAAAGCAGCAGCGAGGTGAAATGTCAGGCCACGGACATCAGTCTGACAGAGACAGATGGAGATTTTTCTCTCTCACTTCTTCATAATCACAGTTTTTACCTAACCTCAACCCAGGCTGTCCTGATCAAACTGTGTTTTCCCCCGTGTGTTTTCCTCCCACAGTCCAAAAGCGTAGCAGTTTAGGTCGATTGAAGACTCTATAATGCCCCGAGGTGTAAGAATGAATGGTGTGTGTTTGTATGTGTGTGTGTGTGTGTATGTCCTGTGAAGGAGTGGAGACCTGTGCAGGGTATAGGGCTTCACCCTATGTGTCCTGGTAATAGGCAGCAGTCAAGCCCTCAGCACACCACTGGGTACAACTTGGGTAAGATAATGGAAAGATGGATGGATGGGTGTTGTTTCTTCAAGAAAACTGCCAAATAAAGCTAAATTACCAAGATGTAGCGAGCTGCTCACAGCCTCTGAATATCTTTGGATTTCTTTCTTGTTACCTGACTTTTTATTATTATGTGAACACAGCTGTTGTTGATTGCTATTTTACATATCTACCTGCTTGTCCTCTTATGTGTAAAAAGATGCCTCGGGCTGCAGGAAGTCTGTCGGTCTGATTAGAGTCGGTGTAAAGCTTCATCCAACGCCCTTTTTTTTACCATCCGGAGTGAGGGTCACGCGCTGCCTGTTTCTGCTCGGTTAAACCGTCTCCTCTGTTGTTTGCCTCACTTCTCCGAGCCACTGCTCTCTCTCCTCCTCTCTCCCTCCTCCCGACAGGTTGGAGCACTTCAGCGCCGTTTCACTTTCCTCCTCCTCGGCACGTCGCTCCTCATCCTCACACCTGCTCACTCTCATTTTTGTCACACAACACCAGCATTTGTTCAGCATTAAAGAGAACGCCTCGCTCTGATTTGGCTTTCTACTCTTTGTGACTCTTCTGAGATTGCTTTCTCCGACTGAACTGCAAGTGGAATTAACATTTGCTGCTTTGATGGAG
The DNA here is from genome assembly GCA_029224185.1 of Karalla daura. Taxonomy (NCBI): domain Eukaryota; kingdom Metazoa; phylum Chordata; class Actinopteri; order Chaetodontiformes; family Leiognathidae; genus Karalla; species Karalla daura. Next base: position 15,398,710 of record CM055192.1, read on the forward strand.
ATGAATCCTCTCATCTCCCTTTTGAATCCTGTCCTTGTTTCTCGCCACTTCCCTGTGCTGCCACCATGTTTTCCTGATCGGCTCCTTCTTATTGATTAAAGGATATCTCTGTAATCGACACCGAACGCATCGGCTCACAGAGGCTGAGCGCCAAAAGCATTAAAATGATAACGTGGGTAATCTCCGTAACAGGATGAAGTAGTTTCCTAAACTTTTTGATCACAGCGACAGTGCAGAAGTTGCAGTAGTTACTGATGCTGATGCTTCAATGAATTACTGGGCTCATCAAGCCACTCACAGTCATTCATTTAAATTGAAATTATTATTTTATTAATATGATTCACACACAGACTGAAAAAACTCTGCAAATGTAATTTGTACCAACTGTGATGCTTTAAACATCCCAACAATTATTCACCTGCAAACGTCTCTCACAGTGAATATTAGCATGCTGCTTATCACAAAGCTCCTAAGTCATTATATTTATTTTCTAATCCCTCAACAGAACTAATTGCAACCTGTTTTTCAATCCAATCAAAGACGACACACTTTTTCTTTTAATTTTACTGCTGTTTTCATGTGATAAAGACTTATTATTTTGTGATCTCGATAAAACAAAGTCCATTTTATCATGACAGTGTGTTCATTTACTCCATTATTATCCGAAAATGACCAGAGCTATTCTAACTGCCGTCTCTAGCAGAGATTTCTGCCCCTGTTAAACCTTGACTCAAGTACATCTTGATGCGTTGATCAATAATAGATACTCCTCCATCTCCTCCTCGACTCTTTCCTCAGTGTCTGTGTGTCTACGAGTCCAAAAGCATGTGTGCATCTGTGAGTCTGTGTGCGTCACTCTATGTATCACACACATGTAGGTATTATGTCATTATCAAATAAATACATGCATTTTTAAGAGAATGCAGACTTTGTTGTATTGTGATATATTAAATAAATAAGTGGCCATTCTTGACTTCCATACTATGTAACTATTTGATATTAATGCAATCATCAGAATAATGAAAAATCTAAATATGTCTCACTGTTAAAATGTTTGGAGTCATCCATTAAGTGGCTTGAGTGTTCAAACATTCTTCCTGCCTTCTGTTGGGATAATGTGTGTGTGTGTGTGTGTGTGTGTGTGTGTGTGTGCCCTGTATGTGTGTCACTGTGTCTACTTCACATTAGTCAGGTCAACAGGAAGGCATTACATATTCATGAAATTACCAAATTATGAAAATGGAACATGAGTCAATGCTGGGATGAAAGAAAGCCAGCCTGCCATGGCTTCAAAGCTCCCATCTGAAACTAGTTATAATCTGAGCACATGGGGTGTATCTGTGTGTGTGTGTGTGTGTGTGTGTGTGTGTGTGTGTGTGTGTGTGTGTGTGTGTGTGTGTGTGTGTGTGTGTGTGTATGGTCACACTGGATGTGAGAATAAAGAGCAGACAGAGAGAGAGGGAAAGATAAGGGTTGACCTTCAGTGAATCACTTCCCTCTCTGGACAGACTCGCAGAAAAGCATCATGTTTGGCAACTGTTCTTACGCAGGAAAAAAAAAAAAGACAAAGAAAGGCAGAAGAAAGAGCAGGAACAGAACTGGAGGCAGGGCTCTACAGGAGAGGCAGAGAACAAGAGGGCTTGAATTCTAAGAAGATAAAAGTAAAAGGACACAGAAGTGTGTTATATGTAGAAACAGTGTCAAACAGGTAAGACTGGGCTGTGGACGGGGGCTTAATTATCTGAGAACATGGCACAGACACCAAAATCAGGCTTGAAACAAAGCCCTGATGAGGGAGGTCAGAGGTGAATCAACATGCTGGTTCAGCCAAGAAGTAGCATATTAGATCTGTGGCTACAAAAGCAAAAGAGGTAGATTCTATTAAGTTGTTATAAGTGGTCATGGTCCTAATGAAGAAAAGCTCTTGTGGTATATTCTTCGTTACATGGCTGAGATGTGTGAAATGTTATGGACAAGGTGAGATTTTACTGTTCGTATGGGTTGCACGGATAAACTTTGACCACAAGGCTTTAGTTGTTAAAATGTACCACGGTGCGGTACTGTGATTTCTGAATTAGCTCAATTTCTCAGAAAAGAAAAGAATCAATAAAAGTTACTGATTTACTTATGAGCAGACCTAGAATGAAAAAAAAACACTTTCACCTTGACTTTATTGAATAATGGAAGTCTGTACCCAGCCAAAGTTATCCTGTATAGCAGGTCCAAAAACATCATAAAAGCCTCAATCTTATAAACCATTAGGGCATTGAAATGGATATCTCAGGGTTTGATTCCTCCTCTGGTCCTGGACTAGATACAGGGATGACAGTAATTTTAAATTCTTACAGTTACTAATAGCAAAATGTCGTTCACCTCTCCACGCTTCATTATGTGATGTGGACGTTATGTGCTCATGGATTTTTTTAATGCAGTGATAAAATTTGGAAATTTGAGCTGCAACCATGCATTTTTAACTTTTGAACTGTTCATATTGTTCCTTTGTCCATGCAGAGGTTGATGAGCAGGAGGCCAAGCATCATGGCTTGTTTCAGGGATTTTGTCATTTTCCTGGCATTGTGCCTCCTCACTCTGACCCTCTGTTTACTCCAAATCTTCTTCCCTGTGTGTTGGTTTTTGTGATTTTCTATTGTAAATTTTCATCTTTTTTATGTCTGTCTTCTTCTGAATGAATGCATTTTTTCTAAGCATATTTTGTTATAGTTTTTATTTGACAAAAATTATTAGGGTATAAATCACGTGACAGCATTTAAGATAACCACAAGAATATACTGTATACATCTCTGTAAGATCGCATCTTTGCCAGGCCTTTCTCTTGATCCATAACTCCATAGCCTCCACAGTATGTTAACGTCAAAGAACAACAATCATTCCTCCATTCCTTCAAGCCTTCATATGTGAAACCTTTATGGCAGGTTTCCTCACAGTTTCTTCTCCATGTTCAGCCAGTTCACAATGAAGGTGTTTCTGTCACTCACAAGTGAATGCCACCCCTATACAGTCCCCTTGCTGCACCTCTGTGGTTATAAATCAAACATGACGCTCTTTAAATAGGGAAATTAATTATTTACACTTCAAGCCAAAATACCTTGAAGAGGACGGAAAAAAAATACTGACACATAATAAGTCATTTTCAGGCCTGAGAGGCCAGCCACTCTATTACCATAGTCTAGATTTATAATGCTCTCATACGAGCGGAGCTACAGATGGAGGTGTTTGGTCAGGCAGTACAGGGTACCACACTCTACTGCCCCTTTTCTGGATTAAAAAAAAGAAGAAGAAGAAGAAGAAGAAGAAAAAAGTGGCTGCCAAAAACCCGTAACTGAGTGAATGTGTCCAGTTCATGCTGCTCGCCCCGTTTCCTGAACAGGAAGTGTTGCAGAGATGTAACTCTCCACACTTCTCCCCGGCATCAGCACGCTGAGATGTTGAACAACGTTTCAGCTGCCAAGAAACTACATGTTGCCTAGCAACGGCGATGGATGGGGCAGCGCTGCGAGGAAGAGGAGTACGTCGCGCCGACTTTACTCCTCCAACCAACGGTGCTGATAACAGTGTTTTCAGATGAAGCCAGTGGTTTGCCCAAATAAAGGCTGATGCCTCAAAATAACATGAATCCTTTTGAGGGCTCGGCTTCTTAAGAGGGACGCTCGTCGTCACTGTGGGAGTGACAGCGCTGCCGGGGGGAGACAGTGGGGACGTTACCTGAGACTTTTCCCAGTTTTGAGCTGGGCTTCCCTTCATAAGGGGCTGGAGAGTGGCTGTCGGACTGACTGCTTCTTGTAAACACTAAAGAGGACACGATGCTGAATTCAGTGCTCTGTAGACAAGTGAGAGGAGCAAAAAGGCAGTTGTGTTCATTGCTTCAACTGGAAATGCCTAAACAGGAAGCCTGAGTCCTGGAAGAACATAGAAATATGAGCCTTTTAATCACCAAAATACCATTTTGCCCTTTTAGGTGAGCACTGGCTATGAGGTTCAAGAGATTTGATTCATTCATTTCAGATTTCCAAGAACTCCTGTTGTCAATAAGCAGTTGTTTTTAGCAACATTCACTCAAAGTGAGATCCATAAATGTTTGAAGCTGCACTCATCACAATCACACACCACCATCCGGCATGTTGACCTTTTCCCGTGTTAATCGTTCCTGATGCTTTTACTGGTGTTGACAAGTGCGTCACATACAGTCTCTCACTTAACCTGGTGACAGTGGCTACAGGAGCACTTTAAACACAGCAAAGTGCAGCCAATTCAGTCCCCTGGATACACTGTTGTGAGAAAACCAGTCAGCCCCAATCGAAGAAAGACATTTTTGTCTTGAGAATGAGTGATTCTGATGAGTGACCAGACAGTTGATCAAATTTGGGTGCTTTTAGTTTCACTGCAACAGGTCAGCTTTTGATGGCTGTTCAAGGACTTTTTGTTTTTCAGCTAACCAGCAACACACTCGTGTGGAGACACATGGCTGCTAAAGAAGGACTTCTTCAAGAGGACAGACACGTCCGACAATGATTCTGCACCCAAAGCTGAAGAATGAGATGTTAGTGAATGCGCCACGTTGGAGTGCACTGGAAACCTTGAAGCTAAAGGGCTAACAGTAACTACTTCAGTAACAAACGGCATAACTCCACATGACATACCACACTCACCATGCATTAAAACTTACGACTTACTGCTGCAAACCCTGAGGCAATCACACTTCCCAATGTATTTTTCAGATTCAAGTTCATTGTAACCTCCAATTCATTGGGTAAACAAAGGGATGAGCTCTTCAGGTCTGAGCCTACTGTATACTGCATGTCCAATATTCTCAAGGCTGTACGCACTGCTCTATTATGATTTAGCATACATCTTTATCCTTGGTAAGGCTTGTCTCAAATAAATGAGCAGAGGAGACAGATTATAAGGCCAAGCCCCAAAGTTAGAGTCACTGAACCACAGTCACAACAGGCACAAACTTGAAAACTGGTTTTCAACCTACAAATGCCTGTGGCACGACATGTGATATACAGTGCCTATGCCTTTGTGATGCACTGCGTATGCAAATCAGACCAACTGGGGCTCGGATGTGTCGAGAAAGAGTGACATCCTCATTTAGCTGCGTGGGAGTTTTTATAAACAGACAAATCCAGCTGAGGAACTTAAAACTACAAAAGTGCTTTAACTTCTTTGGAACAACAACATCGTAACAACATCAACATCTTCGGGGAGGATGCTACAATCAGAGTGAATTATGGTGATATACATTACACACATTTGGTAATTTGCCTCTGTAAAACACGGCCCAAGGTGTGCGAGACGAGAGAGCGAGAGCTGTTTCTGTGGCAACAGATCGCATCAAACCTCAGCGTGGAGGCAGGAAGAAGAGGAGGAAACGTGCGACCATCCCTCGCTATAGCGCCAGGGTAAACAGTATGGATCATAATCAGAGAGTTCATATTCATAATATAAAAAAAGATGCATTAAAAAGATGCATTAAGTTGACAAGAAGCAGCAGCAGAAGTATAAAACAAGCCTGGACGAGCTATGTGAGGATCCGCCTGTACAGAGCACACATTACCGAGCACACAACTCAATTAAACAGCTCGGCTCCACAAACACAGCATCCAGCAGTTTGCCAGCGCCTTTTTACATCCACCGTTCCACATACACAGACAAACGCAGTGTTGACAAGACATATGAAAGCAGCCGTTTTGCAAATGTGTGCAGTGATGCAAACAACACGCGCATACTGAAATCCACATCACAATGAAACCATCTCACTTTCAAAACACGATTTTGTTTCATTAGTTGTTTTTTTAGCATTTCATTCTGTGGAAACGAGGTTGGTTATGATTCAAGTTATTTTGTGCGGGGAGAGGGTGCAGAGAGAGATTAGACACGTGAGTCACTAGCTCAAAAAGATCAAAACGCTTGTTGACAGCAGGAGCCACCGGCTGAAAAAGATGAGACCCGATTTTTTTCTAAAATTACATTTTCTTGGCAGGTTTAGGCGTCAGGTTGCAATATCGCACGTTTTTCTGTGGCTCCACGTCCCACACGTCTGGTTGTTAGTGGGTGAGGCCATTTGTTACAAAACAGAGGAACCCCTGTTTTCAGCTCAAAATAGCAGAGACCACCAGACGGGACAAGAGCTGAGACATTACATAAACAAAGTGTAGAACAAGTTTACCACTTCAGATACTTCTGTACATTCAGGTAGACATAGTCTTGGCATTATATAGTTTCCAAGCTTCCCTTTCATTGAGGATAACATAAACAGACTTACATGAATTTATCTTCCAATTATTAGTTACTGAAGTGAGATGTGAGATGTCTTTAAAAGCCAAACAGAAGTGGAGTTGCTTTTGTTTTTGTCAATTGTAGACTGCAGACTTTATGGTTGAAAGAATAACACTGTGTATGTGGTTTGAAAACTAAACCAAAGAAAATGGTTTGATCTTCTCTCATAATTGTTTTCCATCAGAACACACGGTGGATGGGAAGGTCCCGGGTTCAAATCCCAGTTGAACCGAGAGCGTTTCTGTGTGGAGGTTATACATTTCAGATATTGAAATGAAGGTTGCTATTCTGCATTGATGCAAAAAACATGCATCCTGAGATGAGAGAATCTCTTTCACAAGATGTGTCTGTGAGGGTGAATGCTGTGTGTGGGTGTGTGTGTGTCCTGTGGCTGACTGAAGACCTTTTCAGGTGATTCTCCTGGTTTCGTCTACAGTATCTATGTGTACTGGACATAGACTGTAGCAGACAAGACATCATTAAGGTTCAGATCATGTAAGGATGTTTCCTGTTAATGTACATTTTAGATGCTTTGTGAGAAAGTAAGTCTGCAAGTGAAAGTACATTTCATGTGAAATGCACAAAAGAAAACATGATCCCCTAAAAAAAGAAGCTTTTTACCAAACTTGCATTGGTTTTGGCTGTAGGACTGTTATTTTGTCAAAAGCTTTTCTAGTCTATTTGAAACCATAAACACATCAGTGGTCTCATGCTGTGATTTGTTTGTACATTTGACTTGACATTTAGCGGCCGCAGGAAGCATTCATCTCTGTTGCCCAGGAAAATATCTGCAGCGTTTCTCTCTGCCCAGACTTTTCACATACAAGTTTCACCAGCTGACCACTTTGGCCTCAGCCACGTCAAGTCCTCGTTCGAAATTGTCTGCAAAGGAACTAGAAACACAATAACAGTTGCAGCACGAGAGGCTAGGAGAACAATTCAGCCTGCATCTAAAAGAAGAGTACACATAAAAACATGTAGTCGACCATCAAGCTCAGTGCACTTAGCTATTCGGCATTTACAATCTCCCAGTGCGTCCATTCATTGCTCTTACAATATATTAAGACTCATACTCACATAATACAGTAATGGTGATGTCATGCCATGCTGTGCAAGAGGCTACAGGCTACAAATGCATTGATGACATTTGATTATTATAACTTTGTATCCATAAAATACAAAATCCACATCACTACCCCTTTCAGAAGTCAATAAAAACAGATGTTTTGATTACTTTTTTGGCTAATTTGGCCCAAACATTCATCCAACAATCATTTAAGACTTACACAGCAAGAAATTACAGCAAACAACAGGTCATGTTAAAGCTAAAAGCTATTTGATTATCTTTTTTTTGTTATTCTCGTCATAAACTTGGCGACAAATTTACACTTCATTCCAAAAATCAATGCAGTTGATGAGCTGTGGCACTGAATACATCGTCTTTGTACCTTTTCCAAATTAATCTCTGTGAAGACACAACTCAGGAGAGAGCAACGTTTTCCTGAGAACGCGTATCTTTACAGTGAGTAAACACTGATTTGCATAGCTGCAGCCAATCCTCAGACATCAAACGAGAAGATACAAAGTCAGAGCAGATCCACTTGTAAACAGTGACACTGAGAAACGATACTTTCTAAACAATGTCTTATCTCGACAAAGCAAAGTGAGGCCATTTAGGATAATGTTCACCCGCTGAAGGTGCAGCAAAGCAATTTCAGCTCTCTGAGAAAGAGCTGCAGACCAATATGTGTAAATCTCAGCACTTGTGCGGAAACATGCAGATATAATAAATATAAATAAACACAGAGAATGTATGTCACAGCGCAGGGAAGATTTTATTATCTATTTTGTTATAATTTGTAAATCAGAACCAGAACGATCCTGTCTTCATTCTGACTGTTAGAGCTAAATCTATGCAAATCCCAGCTCACATTTACACTACAGGGTTTCTGGCCTCTGAGGCTTTTTGCCGGTGCAACGTCAGGGCATTTGAATTGATAAGAAATGTAATCAGATAATGTAGAAAATTCATCACAACGCAAGAGCCTTTATTCTGTCTCCTTAGACAGACTCATCTATTATGTAGTGATCCATAAGTCTGAACAGAGGGAAGGAGGTGAGGGAGTGGGAGGCAGGGTGAGATAAAGGGAAAGAGAGAGGGGACGAAATTGAATGAGATAGATCGTGACGAAGATATTTTGTGAGATCTGCGGTAATTAGATGGATTAATGAATCAGAGACAATCCCCAAAATGGAGATTAATTCCTGTGACGTGGCCATCATGTTATGTATTCATCAATGTCAAGCGAGTATTTTATTAATAAGCCATAGATCTGGCCCCGTCCCTGTAGCTAATAAAGGGGTAATGTGTCTAATTCACACAGTAACGGATAATCTGGTGGAAGAAGTGATGGGACTTACGGGCAGAAAGAGAGAGACAGACAGAGAGGGAGAGGTTGTTAGAAAGTAGTCATTGGTCTTTGACAGAATTTAATTATAATCATCTTTGGCCAATGATTTATGCTATTACATCTTAAAAAATATGACTGACAATGCTAATATGCTAATCTTTATTGGTGTCTGAGCATGTGTGTGCGTGTGTGTGGTACGAAACTCTCCCCCCTCTCTCTTTTTCTCAGGAAAAACTTCCACTTGATTGACTTTTATTCTTTATTCCTTATCCAACCCCCATTAGTGTCAACAAAGTGATTGCCAGTCTTCCCGGGCTCCTCATTACAACAACAACACACAAAAAAAGACACACACACTGCAAATGTGCAAAGATAAGACCAAAAGAATTTGACACAAGACAGGCATCAATAAGAGAAAATAAAACAATAACCCAAAACAAACAAAAGAAGTCTCTGATAAATACAAAACCACTTGCACCATATTAATATTGAAACAAATGAAAAAGGGTGATGTCTTGGGATGGATTCTGCATGAGACTTCTGGAATTAAAATATCTTCTAATATCTGAAGTTTGGAAACTGGTTCCAGACAGCCAATCAGCTTCACAGCACAGTTCTCATCATATTATTTATCGCTGGAAAAGTTACCATCAGCTGACCTGTCTGGACTGGTCTTAAGGTGGTGTACTGCTCTGTATGAATTTGCAAAGTAAATGCAAAATGGACTGGTTCGCATATAGAGTTCAAAGTGCTTACAGAAAGAGACACAAAGTCAAATTCACTCCCACTGGAGGCACTAGCCTTACCAGTCATTCAACACGTTCATAAGCTTAATGATAGAAACAAAAACCATGACCGGAGATGTTAGAGGTACAAACTCACACTCCTTCTAAAAGCCACAAAGGTGAAAGGTGAAGCAGTATCGTGAGCTATTAAGAGAATGACTGAAGGTTGTTTAACATTATGAATAAGCATATTTACTGAACTTTACCAATATGAAACACTGCTGATGGAAACAGCGATGTTTACTCTTGTCTTTGCTGTGCAATGAAGAGTCCAGACAACATGAGAGTGTGGAGGTGGCAACAACTGAAATGGGAAACTTTCAGTCCAACAGTCCAAAAGTTTTGAGATACAGAAATTGGATAGCTGACAACACTGCCTGGCATCTCCAACAGCAAAAACTGAAGAGAAGTGCAGGAAATCCCTCTTTATAGTTTAGTTGATGACCAGAACTGTGACTCTGTGTAATCATTATATCCCCGAATGCAAAGTGTCAGGGATATAACGATATAATGGTTTATGTAAAGTAGATATAAATATAGTGATATAATGGTTTCGGCCTGTCCACCACTGCATATTTTTTGTGTTAACGCAATAACTTGAACACCATTTGGAGTTGAATTTTGATATTTGGTAGACAGATTCATCACTCGTAGAGGAAGAACTGATTCGATTTTCATGCATTTCGGATTGCACGTTTTTGGGTTACAGTAGATCTCCACAATTATTAGGCCATTTGATGTCAAATTTGATGCATATGAAGCAACACAGATTGTTCAATTGTGCCTCGGGGCGTTCGGGGATGTATCCATTGCATTTGGGACTGAATGCATAAGTCTAGTTAATTAATGCACACATCTATTGCATTGTGCGTGCATGCTTCAGGTCCACTGTTACACCCGAGATATTTCAGCGTACGGTGCACATGTGATGGGTAGTGGCACGTGTTGGGCACACGTGCTGCACATTGACTGCCTACCACCTGTGATTGATTGTGGCTATTATGGTTTTAATTCCTCGGGGTTCACTACAAACTCCCATGGAGCCCCAGAAGTCCTGGAAATCTCCAGAGTTGTCAGCGGGGGAATGTGTGTGTAAGATGTAGAGACGGCAACACATGTAGTTGCAGCGCCCACCCACACGCACACACACAAAAGTCGTCCGTCTCACCGCAGAATCCATTAGGACAAACATTTAGACTTCCGAGCACTCCGAGCATTCCCAGAAAGCTATTACTATTTTTCAGGATATGTCATGCACACACACACACATGCGATGCATGTGAAAGATTCACAAAACGACTGTATGTCCTTGAAGCCGCACACCGCTCAGCTCCTCTCCGCCGTCTGCCCTTGCGTCAGCGCTAATCACTGTAAATGAGTTTTAACTGGGGAAGCTGAAGCCTGCCTGATGTTGGAGATTCAGAGTCAATAGGCATGTAATGGCACTCTGTCTCTGTCCGTCATTAATCAAGGTTATGTATGGAGTCGCACGCCGGAGGAGGATGGGAAGAATACGTGTCAATTACCACCAAACAAGGCGACGAGGTGTTGTCGGGGTTGGGAAACGAGGCTGGTCGTACACATGAGAGCAGAGGCTACTGTACCAGAGCTGCCTCTGAGCTGCATCCAAGACTCTGTCCCTCAACCCGGCTCTTCCTACTGCATGCACTGTTTCTACTCTGGACTGATTCGACCTCTGACCTCTGATCTAAACTGTTAGCCAGCAATACACGTATTTCTGTATACTGCCTTGCTTCCACCCGCCTGTCCGTCCTGGATGAGAGGCTAACCTGAGGTTTCTCCCTTTTTTTTCTTGAGTCGTTCTTCAGCCTTTGCCAGGGTCTAATGACAAAGGTTTTTTTTATTATGTACATATTGTTGCTCAATTTGTGAAGTGCCTCAAGATAACGTCTGTTATGAACTGGCACTTAAAACAAACACAGTTGAGTTGAGTTGCCTTTCATTCTCATCTACATTGTTAATGTTTTCCAGAACTTTTAACCTCTACATTGAGTTTTTTCTTTCTCTAGCCAAAAGCCTTTTTTCGGGAGCTGTTCCAGTGGTTGGAGGCAGAGTTTTAGCCACGAGGCTCCACCACCTACACGTCTCCGCAGAGGGAGAGGCAGCCTCAGATCAGGATAGCAGCACTCGCACATACCAACAACCAGCACGACCGACAGCAACAGCTCCAGCAATTTCATTTGGATTGGTCTTCTTTAAAGTTTTATGAAAATTCCCCTTTCGAAACATAAACGTTTTATGAAAGGTCAATTTGATCCGCAGGGTGAGAAGCAAAAAAGCTCTTTCCCAAATGATGAAGTGGTGGTTGTAGAGCAATGGTCTTACTCATTAGCCAAAGGCTGGTCTATTCACAGTATCCATGCCCTCTGAAATGTCTGAAAAGTATTCAGACTATTTCAGTATTAATATTCATTCGGGCGAGTCTAACTAATCATGTATGCTCTTACTCAAAAAAACAAAAAAAAGCAGGTCTTGCTCCATGTTTAGTTGCTCGTGTTCAAACCGATACAGTACACAGAGGTCGTATTTTCAGAGGAGAGCACAAACAACAAAGGCGGCGTGCTGTTGAGTCCTTGTAGAGGTCCGTGCCCTCACTCTGTTCGACATGACTTATGCATCATTTTAAAATAGTTTCCTCTTCCAGCGCGCTCTGCTACTGCAAAAATAATGCCCCAAACATGCTTCAAAACGTGGCGGGGCCTAATTCAAGACTTGCAGCCAGTGCTCTCAGAAATGTCCAAATATTTGGACTATTGTGATACTGTGTGTGTGTGTGTGGGATGTTGGAAACAACAGCTGTGATTTGCTCTGCTGCAGTGTCCAAGTAGCGTTAAGAAAACAGAGTGTGAAATAATATAATCGAGTGTTCCCACAAAAAATCATTTGTGCAATCGAATTATAATTGATTGGTTGTTGAAAGATGAAAATTTGTTTACAAAAATTGCTTCACAAAGGTCATATAAGGTCTTTAAATGCCTTTTCTTTTGTCCTCACCTCAATAACATTGAATTTTTTGACTGCTATTTTGGTCCAGAATATACATTAGGGAAAACTCAAATTAGAAGATTTTGGCAGTCTAAATAAATATTTTTAAATGTATTAAAACATCAAATTGCTATTGAGTCGTTACAGCTCTTCCTTGAAACAAACTCTGAAGAAGTTTTAGTTAATTAATCAATCAAGTGCAACCATGAGACACTCCAAAAGCTAAATCTGGTGGTTAGATAATTATTGTTGTCAATCTTTTATTTTTCAAAAGTGGACATTCAATATTTATAAGTATAAATATGTAGCTCTTCACATGGAGAAAGCGTCACAAATGCAAATTTTGAGGTAAATCATCAGATCAATGAAATATGTGCATTTTACGACACTTTAAACAACCCCGTTTTGTACTTGCTTTTAAAATGGCCAGTATAATCATCCATTTATCGGGACTGTTGGTTAGAATAATACATTTTTTTGTCACTCGACTCGATGAGTAATGAATTATTCATTGCAATCTTTTCTTCAATAAAATGGCAAATTATGGATACTTTCTGTAATTATCATTAAGCATTAATTCTTTATAGTCCTTGAAATGCCCACGTGCTGCATATGCAGCTTCTCGCTGGAGTCTCACTGGAGTGGAGACATGGCGCCCCTACACAGAGTTACATTTTAATCTCCTTTAAGTCTGGCCTTCTAATTTACATTGTCTATTACCACGCCACTAACGACTCTGACCTTCTCCACTGCTCAACACCAAGCCAGCAGCAGAGAGGAGGGGCGGAGTAGATGGAGAGAGAGGGGAGAGAAACCCCCTCAAAAGAAAAAAAAAGTCCCTGAGTGAGAGAAGGACAGGATGACAAAGAGGAGAAGGAGACAAGATTTTTAGGGCCCTGGCATTCACTGAAGTCGTAAATCTGTGGTTTATGGTGAAATGATGGCGGATAATGTAAGAAAAGGTCAGCGCTGCGTGTCAGCCAACAATAGATCAAGGGGACGGATGATTGTGGTCACACGCAGAGTCCAATCCTGAACTCGTCATCCTGTCGGACAGACTCCTTCCCTTTTTTTTTTTGGGCCTGCATCTTTTTTCTTTCTTCCTTTCTGCGTTTTCTCTCATTAGCTCGTCCTGATGGAAACACAGCAACGCAGCCACCTGTGATACCGCCACAGTGACGCTGCCCGGATTAATTGTTATTGATAGCCACTAGACAAAATGTGTCAACATTGTGTTTCACAGTCAATATCATATCGCCACTGTGGGAGCTGGAGCATGAAAATCTCATAAATGTGTTTTTCAATTGGCTGTTTATTCCAGTATAAAAAAGTGATGATTGGATAATAATTTGGTAATTACAGACCTTGACTTGGCGTGTTTGCATTTCATCTGCGACGCCAGACAATGTGAGTCGTCATTACTACAGCGTGTCCAAAATATAAACTGATTGCCACGCCGTCCGTTCGCTTTCAAAAGACAAACACAGACTCTTTTATCTCACAACAGACTTCCACACCACTGTGCGCTTTTGTTAGCCTCAGACGCTTTTATGAGTTGTTCTTGTGAAGGATAAGTGAATAATACTCAAGGTTCTAGTACACACATAGCACTGGGCTTCATATTGTAACTGCAGCATTACTGAGGTGTTTAGATTAGTTGTTTATTTCAGTTTCTTAAATCAGTGACCCATCAGTGAGCATCACATTGTAATATTGAAATCATTTCACCTCTAAATTCATGTGACAGGGCAAGAAAAAGTGGGAGTGGGAGCATCATGGGAACCAGACAAATGCCTGAGTCCAAGCTCCAAGTTCAGCACCAGCACTGAGCTGTGTAGCTGCTCACATGTATTTCATCTAAACTCTGTTGTTGAGTGGAGCCTCATCTTCAGTCTGCTCCGGTGGGTTCACTCCATGTGAAATGTTGTCCCTGCTGATGGACTTGAAGAGGTACAAGTTAATTTCCTCTGGAGCATTTAGTCAAACATGAAGCCGTAACGAGTGACAGCTCTCCTCTATCCTCACTGCTCACTGTTCAGAAACACAACGGCACATATCTAATCCACATATAAAATCCACTTCTGTGCAGTTTATGTATTGGCCTGATATGCTGCCTTCTTCTGGCAAGCATGGGGTGATTTTCTTAAGTGGTTTTCATGAGTTTTGCAATAAAACAGTCGAAAATGTCAGTATTTGAGCTCATCACAATAAAGTAAATGTCGACCAAGAGGAAAAAACATGCAGCATCCAGTTTCTTATGGATAAACAAAAGCAGCCACATGCCTGTTTCTATTTAAAACCATAGTAACACATTCTAATAAACTATATTGTTTATTATTTAAGTTCTGAATCAGCACAGTAACTTGTGAGCATTGTCAGCAGTAAAAGTTGCCATGCAAGCCTCAACACCGTATTTGGATGCTGTACAAAAACCTTAGGAAAAACACCTGAATCCAGTCTTTCCTTGTAGGGAAGATGTCAGAGAGTCAGCCCATGTGGCACCATGTTGATCCACCTTTGTTCCCCTTTCCCTCCTTGAGAATGGATAGTAGCAGAGGTCCTAACACGGACCAGGGTGAGGAGGAGATTGAGTGCAGATTTTACATACAATCTGAACGACCGTGCGCTACTCGCACCTTTGAACACAGGCATGAGTCGGGATTAGCGGAGTCAAATGAGAATTTTAGAAGCGGCAGGCTCAGTGTGAGCCCGGCGCTATTACCTGAGCAGAGTGCACGGGTGTAGAACTTCTCCCATTACCCATTCACAGGCCTCTCTTATCATGTATAACCAGACAAGCTGCCTGTTGACTCAACCTTGCCTTCCTCAGAGGCAACATTTTTGAAGGGAAAATTATCATTTTGATGGGAATGATGTCTCGGTATGCTGCTGAAGCCACTCCATCGTCTCCAGCTGATAAAAAAAAAGAAGAAGGAAAAAAAAACTTTAAAACAGTCAGAGGCCATCTCTGCTGAGATCGACTTGGGTTACAGTGATAAACTTGAAAAGGTTTTTATTTGTGTGTGTATACATTCATTTATCGAGGCGCAGTAATTCCAGTTTGCTGATAGAAATTATGGATTTGACTTTAAAACTCAAACATCCTCCTTAATGGAAAATTTCTCTCCTTGGAGAAACTTTCTGCGTCTGCTCAAAACTTGCGTTTTCCATCTGCAGTGTGTGTCAGAAAATTTTGGAAGCCTTATTACTGGACTACAAAGACCAATCTGAATTTATTTAGAAGCACATTGACTTTAAATCATCTGCATGAATGACCCTGAACTTTTGCACTTTTGACTGTGGTCGGTTTTCTTATTTAGAAAGTTCTCTAAAAGCAATAACTAAGCATAGCGTGATATTTCTGTGCGCTTGATGGCCACATTGGAGAATGTGCTGACCTTTGAGAAATCCTGGAAAACTAATTGCAGATCATTTCCTCTAATAACAGGCACTCAGAAAGTTATTGATCAGACTCAAAAGAGAGACGGCGCATCGATTTTGTCATCTGCTGATGGTTAAGTGCCAACATTGTTATTTTTTCATGTCACCGCCTACAGTACGTGAACATTGCAGACTATCCGTTGCACCCTTTCTCCCTCTTTCATTCCCTCCGTTCTTCCCTGACTCATTTTCCCCGTTTTTCCTATTGTTCCACACCGAATGTCTCATCTGTCACTGAGTCAGTGGACTGAGAGGGAACAAGCTCATATCTAAGTAAGTCTCTCCCCATGCCCTCTGGGTTTCTCTCAGCCTCGCCTGTCTCTGTGTGCTGCTCTGTTTACTTCTGCTCTATATGTGGTTTCTGTCTATTTTTTGCAAATACTGTACGCACATTCTCCAAATGTCGCCTCAATCTTGAGCGTATCTTCACCCAAAATATGCTCTCTTTGCGCACGTGGGTGGACGTACCAATGTGCAAGTGTTCAATTTGTTTGTGTTCATCTGTGTGTGTGTGTGTGTGTGTATGGACATCTGTGCCAGTGTTTGCTTACGTCCATGAGCTTGTTACACTGCATGTGTGGACTTGCACAGACCAGATGGGTATGTACCGCACATCTATGTCTTCGTGCCCAGATGCAGGCATACATGCTTGCCTGTGTGCATCTCTTAGGTGTGTGTGTGTGTGTGTGTGTGTGTGCATGTGTGTCTTCATGCTCACAGTGAGTGTGTATGTGTATCTGGCATCTGCCTCTGTGCTGGGATCTCCCAGAGAGTATCTTCCCCCAGGTGTCACAGTATCATGATAAATGGGCTCGGCACTGCTGAGACAACCGCAATACCCCACAGCAATATATTTCCATAACTCCTCGCTGCTTTGGAGAAATATATGCCATTTCTTGATAACACAGGGGCATCATTATAACACATTATGGGTTAGACCTTTGGCTCCAAAGGCTTATAAAGACTGTTGGTGAAGTTTGGGTCTGGCTACTGCTGCTATAAAAGGAGTGACCAAAATGCAAAAAAAAATGCAACACTTAAATAATTTAAGGAACTGTTTTGCATATAATGTCATGACACAGTGTTCATCAGAGCGTGAAACTGTAGGGCCTGGCACAGCATCATGTAAAAACAACAGTTAACTACTGAATTATGTAAGAGAAAACAATTCTCCTCAACTTTCCCTTAATTCAGTTGTCTTGATTAAATTTGCTCCAAATTGCGAGGTGGTAAATGGATTTAAGGCTCAACAAGTTGATAAGAATTACCAATTAAAATGTGTCTGTACAAAAATCTGATTATCATTTCCCTCAATGGAACTGTGTGTGCTTGTGTGTGCATCTCTCTAATTGTCAGTTATTTAATCATTTTTGTCTGTCTTTCTGGTTTTCCTTTGTAGTTTAAGGTTAGACAATCTCTTTGCAATCGTCAGCCACGGTTGTCCTTCTGCTCCACCTTGTTCACCGCAGCGGTGAGACACTCCCAAGTTGCGTGTCCACAGAATAATACATGTTGCTTGGCTTTAATCTCCTCTGCCATCTGTGTACTCTGATCTCATTTGCTTTCCTCCTCTGGTCCATGGCTACTCCTCGGCAAAGCCCTGTCTGAGCTGTGCCACATGAGGGGGAATTGCAAGACAAGTGTCGTCAATTAAAGTGGATATGAGACTTATCGATCACAGGTGCACAAGTTAAAAAGGGGCTTCTTTGGAGCCAAGGCCAGCACATTATTTTTTATACCAAGCACCTTTTCTGAATCGACTGAAAGCAGTTTCTTGGAAACAGTCCGGAGACCAAGTTGACCAAGCTGAGAACAGCTTCATAAAATGACTCCCATGTATTTCTAAAGCCGTATTGGCAGCGAAACCACATTACATTCACAAACGATGTGCGCTGCACCCCGATCACCGGAAGCGACAACTGCCAAACCGCCGGGCTGAATGCGTCTGCCAAAAGCGCCGTGCCCAGCGTTTTTCTGTATTTAACTCTCTCACTCTCTCATGTTTGCAACAGTTGGCTACTTTATCCGCACAATATATGCCTATCCACACTGGCCCGTTTTCAAGCTGTGGCGAGAGAATTGGACAAAGAGAAAAATCACAGGTACACACGTCCCGTGCCCTGGGAAATGATCTAAATCTCAACAGCAACCTTCAGAAACCAACTCGGCGCTGCGGTCAGACCACACTTTGTTGGTGTCAGCATCCCGCTGATGGGAAACATTTTGCACGCCGTCTCCTTGAATGCCATTTGCATGTCATTTCTGCGGCGCTGCTTTCTCGCCTGTGTTCATCTCCACCTGCAGACGCTGCAGCGGCACATGCCTCAACGTTTCACGCGGCCCTCCTGATAAGGGGGGAAAAAAATGAAACCCCTTCCCGCGATAGGTCAATTTATCCTCTGCCGTAGCCGTAAACAGACACCTTTGAACAATAGTGAGTCGCTTGCAAGCGTTGATTACTTCATATTTCTTTATCCCGGCTGCGCGAGTAAAGCGGCAGCAGCAGTAATCAATTGGCAGGTTGATGCAAATGCATAATGAGAGCGCGGAGAAAGATGCTTCACTGATGCAACCTCGTTACCTCGCAAGCTTATGCTGAGCTGCCGAGGCATACTTGCCAAGTTTGCTGGATTTCTTTCATCTCTTTATCTGTGCGAGGAGGTTGACTAATCAGACTTTTTCTTTCTTCTACATCCACCCATTATTGTACCTGCTTCACGCCTTAAAAGGTGTTGCAAGGGTCTGAGGGGAACCTATCTCAGTGCATACAGGGACATGGTAGTCCATCTACCCCAGTAATTGAAACACATATGAAGTTGTGCATATAAGCCATAAGTTGAGCAGCTCAGTCACACATATTTGTTTACCGTTGAATAAATTTACAAAGCTAAACAGTGCTTGGTTGCATAAGGTTTAGAAAGCATTTCTTTTTGATGCATGGTTTGCATTTTTTTCTGCTCTGTCACTATTTCATCATCCTGATACTTTTTAGATTCCATCTGCGGTCCTGACACGTGCTAAGTAAATACCCGAGGCTGAGTAAATGAATTCACGTATCTAGATTGCGTTAAAAAACACATTATCTATCCCTCAGTCGGCTGAAAATAAAGGCAAAACAGTCTTCAGAATATTCATCTCCAACATACTGATCGATGTTGGTACTGATCAATGTTGATAACAGTATTTTTTTTTCATTCCCTGCACAGAAATCAATAGAAAATAGACGGCATATTAAATCCTGCTGCAGTTCATCCATAACTGCCACAGAGAGCATTTATTCAAAGGCAATAACACTCCACCCCTGTGTTAGTCTGGAGCAAGGTGATTAATCTGCCTCAAATCTGCCTTGAAACGCTTCAATCGAAAAAAAAGGATTGACGGTCTGCAAAGTTACAATATTGCTTGAGCACTTACGGGATGAACATATTAGCTCCATAGATTTTTTTTTTTTTTTGCATTTACTGCCTACGAGAGTGGCATGTTGGTTTCATGTTCTGTCCCGGCTGCTCATGTCAAGACTTGTTCCATTTCTAATTCTGCTGAGAGTGGAACAATATGGCCATATACTGCTGCAATAGGCAGAGAATGATTGAAGTTTGCTAATAAAGTGCATAATTACCTTTTCAATCAGCTGATCTATAGAGGAGGGGTGTTGGACTGGACACAGAAGAACTGCGGCACTGATTATATTATAGCTGCCTCCTAAAGAAAGTCAGTGGTTTGATGAAAATGTTTTGTATTTTTTTTGTTGTTTTTTTTTTTTTCAAAATGACTCTTGCACTAACAGCCAGGCATAATTTTCTTACATAAATTTGTTTACAAGATCCCCAACAGATCACAGCATGCAAATCTTTCTCCTCTGGTTTGGAGTGAGATTAGGGAACACTTAATTAAAAGTGGGAAACAAGGCTCCCGACAGGAGACCTAACAAGGATCCCACTTAGTCATGGCTGTCTCATGAAGGCTGTCGAGTAACTTTATTCAAGTATACTACAGTGCAGTTTATCAAGGTTCTTATACTTTTCATTAAACACATACAGGTGCCACTTCTGCCTCTCTTTATTTAAATAGAATAAGATTATAATAAGAATACAATGGTATCTTAATGGTTACTTTTGCTTGATTTATTCACACACAAAAGAAGCCACAAGGTGGGAGAGGGGTTAATGGAAGTTTGGACTATTTTTCTGGGTGCTCCAATCCAGGTGTCCTCCAACAGTCCAAAAACATGCATGTTTTGATCTATTGGAGATACTCTATTTCCCCAAGGTGTGAGACGTTTGCCAAACAAATCCCAAGGTATACCAGAGCGTTTGGCTGAAATAAAACGATGAGATATTTACATTGTGATCCTCTTCTGGTCCAAAAGGTCCCAAATAATCAGTGTTAAAATCTGTGTATAGCCACCAAGAGATGAGAAGTGCCCATTTGAATTAAAGCCTAAACCATAATAGGGATCATGCTAACAGTCAAGCCCATGAATCTAATTTGACTAATTGTGCAAGGCTCAGACTCGACCATGTAACCACAAATGACCCACCTGGACAATTAAGTGTCTTTTCAGCAGACAAAAGTGTGAATTAATCACTAGTACGTGAAAGTGAAGCACTCTATGGTCCTTGGTCAGTCTAAAGCGAGTTGTGTCATCATCACTATGCCAACCAAGCGACAATTTTTCTTCCGACGCTGCTTGACCCGGACAGGAGGAGCGACAGCGCCTTCTCGTTTCCTCTCATTTGAGGAGCAGCTGCTCTAATGACATATCAGTCTTAGAACCATGAATACGTGGACTGTAAAATTGAAGAGAGTGCCATCACATTTATTTCCCCCGGTTTCTTCTTCAGGCATCAAGCGTCTGTGTCCCCCTGTAGTTAATTGCGGTTCTAAGCCGACGCGATGCCCTCCCTGTCTATTACGTCGCGCCTGGCTATGTCTGAATTGTCTGTGTTGATGTGAGTCACTCTAGGAGAGAAATTCAATTACCTCCCCTCTCTACCCAGTCATGGCCCTGCCCAGCCAAGCTGAAGTATGACTGATATCTGAGGTAGAGGAGAGACAGAGACAGAGGGAGAGAGGAGAGTAAATTGAATGTGTGTGTATTTGGGAGGAGAGAGAGAGCGAGGGAGGGAGGGAGATAAAGAGGCAAACAGAGGGAGGCAGTAAGATGGAGATACTGTTTCATGGGGTGAGAGACAGGTGGAGACATATGAGGAGAAACACGAGATGCGGAATATAAAGATGCATTCCCAGGAAGACATAATCTGACATTCACTATCCAGGCAATTTATCCTTGATGGAGGTCTGAACGATATGGGCGTCACATCCCGGAAACAGGATTATTGGAAGCTGTTTGGTTTTATGGGACATCAAATAAAATTCCAAACAAATGGATTTACTCATCGTGCTCTGGGCTCAAGCGCCCTAAGAGTCTAATCTCTCTGCATGTACGTTGTTGCATTTATTCATTTTTACACAATATTCTAGCAGTTTATTTTAACAGTTGTCATCATATCAACATCACTCCCTGTCAGGCACATAGAATAAAATGTGGCAAATTGTGCAGGACTCTATCATCTCTCACCTGCTCATTTTATTTCTTTGAGTATGTTATAATGATCCTTTACAATGTCACTCAATTTATAAGAATTCAGGGAACAATTCGGCATTCGGAGTACTGCAATCAGTGAAAAGAGCCAGATGCAATCAGCGCTCCTTTTACAAGTTAAAGTTGAACTTTAATTGGAAAAGTTTCCAAAAACTTGGGTCAAAAAATAAAAGAATCATAATACGAATCGTACTCGAACAAACTGCATGAGGTTTAGGGTGAGCACTGTGCAAATATTACATCGTTTTCCACAATTAGCTTTGGGTTAATTGTTGTTATTGTTATTGTTATATCATCATTACAGCCAACAGACAGTAGAGAGAAAAGTGAATAACAGTGTTAATTTTAGCAGTCACAAATACAACGTGCCCATTCGCAGACACTGGTTGAAACGCACCGATTTGCACGTTGCTGCATGTCCGTACCTCCACCCCTCCCCCGCCCCAGTTTCTGTATTTTCAAGTTTGATGACTCTAAACCCACAAGTCTTGACCCCATTTTCATACAAAGATGTCCAAGAGGAACCCGGGAACATTAGAGTCGAGACAGAGGAGATAACCTGACGATAAAGATGATGAAAAGAACAACCCAGAGCAGAGTGGGTGATCTCCAGATAATGTACACGCCCCTGAAGACCGTCAGGGTGAAAGGGGGACATTTCTGTTTCAAGACTGAAAAGATTACCTGGTCCTCTTCACACTGTGGCAGCCGGGGCCAAATGACAGCACACAGTGAGATCAAGAT
This sequence comes from Karalla daura, assembly GCA_029224185.1. Taxonomy (NCBI): domain Eukaryota; kingdom Metazoa; phylum Chordata; class Actinopteri; order Chaetodontiformes; family Leiognathidae; genus Karalla; species Karalla daura. Next base: position 15,421,002 of record CM055192.1, read on the forward strand.
GACCTTGGGGCCTATTACTCAGGCAGGTTCCCATCGTCGGGACATTGTTCCAGTGTTTCATCGTTCCGGCACAGCAATGTAGGGCAGCTCCCCTCTCATGGTGAGAGCAGAATGCTGATCCACCTCCTCACGGCCAGCGCTCCCAACAAAGGCTCCCCACGGTGTTGACTGAGAGCAGCACCCTGCCTCCGCCTGCTGCATAACCAGAGTAATGATCCTCGTCATCTCCATCCTCTGTGGCTCACGGACTAGACGGGTTCAACTTTCTTTGATCTCGCAACCGCCTACAGTGAGCAGCCAGCTACCCAAAAACAGCTCAATTCAGCTCATTTTCCCTGCTGTGGGATGATTCTCTGACACACTGCGGACCAAAGTCCACGCTAACCAACTCACTCGCCGGTTTGTGAAACAGCTGTTGTCGGGCTGACGTAAAAATTTTTCTTCATCAGCCTCTGACTCCATATGAGGAAAAAGGCCAAGAAGGCAGGAAGAGGCAAAATGAGGCCACTCATAACCAATACATTTGTGTGACTATTTGTGTTTATGGTCTCTCAGGAGATGCTGAATAAACCATCTGGAAGGCAGAAGTTTCTTAAGAGTAGCAGAGGGCATTTAGACACCGGGAACATTGTGTTTTGCACTCAGCTTCCTGCGTTTATCTGATTTGCACAAGAACGGCCCTTTGCCAATTCCTTAAAATGTCTTTATTGCTAAAGAATTAATGAACGGCGAAGGCGGGGTTGTGTTGCATATCAAAAGTCAAATTAAGCGCCGCTTCTAAATTTGGTCTGATGCTCATGAAATTTTAAGTGCAACACACCAGTGCTTTTCGTAGGGAGAATGACATGTCTGAAGCCTTATAACCGAGCCATTGTTTCACATGCAGGGTCTCCGTGGAGTCTGCAGTCTGGTAATGGTTTTGGACCAGTCCCGGCTCTCTAAAGAGACATGTGGATAATGGAAAGACACCACAGGAGAGGTAAGTGATGGAGAAAGACCCCGCATCGTGGGGCTTCAACAGGATGTGTAGATGGGGACCATGAATACTGACAAACGCAGAAGTCAGAGAGTATAAAGGCAGTAATGTGGTTTCATTGTTTAGCCTCCAACCCAGAAGAGTGGATATGAAATGAAAAAGTGGCATTAAGTTTAAAGTGCTGACTTTCAACTCTGGGGGCATTCAAGAGCGTCCATATCTATACTGGGCGAGCAATGTAGGACACGGAGCTGCCCACTCGCATACACAGTCCCTCAAATTTGGGTCAATGCGGTAAAACATTCCAAACAAGGCAAGCGAGGGCTGTTTTTACAGATAAATAGCTGAATGTTTCTGGGCTGCTTCTTGTATTTTTTTTGTTTTGTTTTGTTTTTTGGGGGGGGGGGGGTTTCCAGTCTGAAAAGCAGGAACAAATAGTCACAACAGCCCAGCGAGTGGCAAATCCATTTCCTCAGGTATAGGAAAGGTTTGTGTCAAGAGTGAAGGCAAGATCATCTATTACATTTGCAATGCGTTGTGCATAATATCTGATGTGTACAAAAGACGACAAATCGACAGAGACAGCAGAAAGTAGCACTGCCCAGGCTTCGCCCGCCCGGGTAAGGTACTGATCTTTACATCTAAAGCTCAAATTGTGCTCAACTTGACACACACTTTGGTGATAAGGTTTAGATAAGGTCATATTGACAAGAGAGAGAAAAGTAATTACTGGACAAAAACACAACAGTTACATCTCCTGTGGCTGCCAACGGGATGTCGCTTGATAGTTTTCCTCATATTTCATAGCTCCTTAGCGGTGAATTTAGATAATCAAAATGGCAGACAGCCAGCTTGTCATAAGCCTGTCTCGAGCAGTGCGCCTTTTGCCTTGGTATTTTTATTCATAAGTATTCCCACTAAGTGCTTTTTGTTGTATGACAAGCCTAAGCTGAGGCCCATTTTCACCCTGCTGGGAGAGCAGTTACTGGAATCAAAGCTAGATCACAGTTGTCACAATGCCATTTCACTGTGTATTACCATTGCATGCCACCAACAATCACTGCTCTATCAATGAAAGGGGGAAAGCAAAAGGCTGAGAATCAACACAATGAGGTGATCCGTTTTATTCAAGCGGAACAATGGAAAACGTGGACAGGCATGTTTCTATTTCCACCCCATTTTTTTGGAAAATCGCCCGTTACGTAAAGAGATTCGAGTGTTGCAGGTAAACATGTGAGGCGTCTGGCAGGATGCATTTATTCCAAGTCACACGCCATTCGACTTATTTATACCATCAAATGTGCTTCAGCCAAAGCTTTTCACTCAATAGTCTGAGCGTCTGCTCTATCCATAATACATTTCATTATCACGGAAAATCCACCAGGGATATGAATTTATATTATTACAAGCATGCTGTGCGCATCTGATTGTTGTCGCCTTTATGACTGTGTAAGAAATCCAATCATTTCTGATACGTCTAATGCTGTAACAGATAGAGCCGAGAAATATTGCCCCGAATAAAGCCTTTCTTTGCAAACGCGGCTGTTAGAACCTGGGCTTGTGTAATTGCTGGCCGTATCAGAGACTAAAACGACATGCTACATGTAGATTCAGCCCCACCCGGTTGCATTGTCACCATTAGGAAAATAAAACTGAGGGCTTGTCACTTGTGCAGCGGTGTGAGCTGCGACGCAGCCGTGAGCCTCAGCGAATGCGTCTTGGTGGATTATTAAAGTCTGGTGCTGTCTATATTGATTGGTCCTGATGCCCTTGAGGGAGTCGGGCCTGTTTAGTAGTGTGACGGGCACAGTGAGTCATAAACACAGCGACAGGATGTCAATGAGCCATAAACACTTCTATAAAAACTATCTCTCCCTGGTGCGACTGAAATTTGTATCGCGTCACGTAAACGCTGAGGAGGATTGATTATGAGTTTCGACGTGCACATTTTTCCTTCATCCCATTTGCTTTAATAATAATAACTACTGTAAGCAAGTGCAAAGTAGCAGAGAGAAGCATAACAAACTTTATTAATGTGTTGTGACTTATGGGTTGGTGTTCTGAGGGCTGCCTCTTCAGTATCTTTGAGGGACTGAAGATATGAAGCAGTTTGTGGAGAACATAAACATTTTTCTCAGAGCTACAGAACCGAAACATGTATCCTGGATCTTGTCATTCCCAAAATTTAACAGTTTGTCCTAGGCTCCACCCTTTCACCAAATTTCAGAAAAATCATGTCCACATGATTGAAATTGGGTAATAAAATGAATTCATGACCTTTATGAGTGCATCTATCCTAGATCACTAGATCAGTTTTAGTCAGATTTACCTATTCTATGTGAATATATGAATGTATCCTCACTTTACCACAGTATACAGGTTTTGCAAGGCACTCAACATGAAGATGTTTCCCTGGACAAGGATGAACTGAATGAACACAAGTTCTCTACCCTCATCATGTGGCTACTTCAGGAACCTCTTGACCATCTACAGTAGGTTGGATCGTGCTGTTATTTATCTTCTCAATAATGGCACAAGATGCACAAGATGTTGTAGCATCGCTCCCAGCTACCTTGTTTACCAAGTGAAGTGTTTCAGATTATGTGACCGGTTTAGCACTGTAAAATGCATTACATCCTATCAACCCATTAGCAGTATTTCAAGCCAAAACATTAGTATGCTCAAATGGGAAACTCACTGCTATAAATTTGCAACATTTGTGCAGAACGCTGTGCTAAACAACCAACCTCGGGCAAATCTCTCTTGATATGCCAAAGTCACAGAGCTCATAATGACATTTACTGTACTGTGCCCACTGAGACAAGTGCCCATAAGCCACAAAACCTACATAAGTGGTGGGAAGCGCAACCAGAATCATAAGTCACTGATATAAACTGGAATCCAAGCTGGCTTCCCATCCATAAACCTGATGAGTTAAGTTAGCTATCCATGTATTGATGCATGGTCCTGCATGGTCAATTTTAACAAATGTTATCAACTTAGGTTTAAATCTGTGACATGCATTAGGCAAAAAGATATTGCTCTACTATTGCTCTACTCTATTGCTCTACTCTACTCTACTTTACCAAACAACACAGGTTGGTTGTTAAAATTCAGTTGCATCGTCAGCTGTAGTTGTGGGCTGTTGTTGGTGTGTTTGAACTGACAACATGGCTCAAAACAAAAGAAAACCAAACTGTGCCTCCATTAGTGAAGATGCAGCCCTGTGGACACACAAACAAACACACAAACACACACACACACATACACACGAGGAGGAATTAAAGATGTCAAGATGGAAAACAATCTGGAAGACAAAACGCACACATGCACATGAACAAGGAGAACAGAACAAACAGTGTGTCTTCATTTGTTATCACTGCGGAGTCAGAAGTGGTGCCAAGACTCATGTCGAGGGAGCTCCCATAAGGAGAGGGTCTTGGCAGACACAATATAGTGGCAGAAGGTGTCCCAGACCTCTGTCTTCGTCTTTTTCTCCACCCATCTCACTGTCTCGACCTCTCTCTCTCTCTCTCTCTCTCTCTCTCTCTATCTCCTTCCCTCCTTCCCTCCCTCCCGTCGGTTTGTGTCCCAGAGACAAGCAGCCAGGAGCTGCAGAGACTCGGTGTAATCCGCTCAGCAGTGAGCGCGGGTGCTGGTGCGTCATGAATGAATATCCCGTGGTTGGATTGCAGGTGGACTGTGCCCTGGAAATCGGGCGGATGCACATTAGAATTCAGCAGAAAAGAAGCGGAGAGCTTATCTGGGATACATTCTGTGTTCAGTGGATTGTTTAATTGTTTTCTAATCACTACTTTTCAGTGAGTCTACTGTAGGTCACTTCTTCCTGGAGGAAATGAGGGTTTCTCTCCACGACCACATCTTAATTTTACATCACAGAGCTGATCCTTGGCAACGGAGCTCCACCCACAGCGCCTTTCCTACCCCGGCGCTGCTTCATATGCGCTTCACATTGATGTCGTTATAATAAATCATTCCTGAAAAAAAAAAATCTACACATTCTACAAGACTGAGGATTTTATGTCAGGATGTCAACATATTTGCAAAATATTGATTCTTTTCAAAGCCAAATAAATAATGGAACAGCGTTGCTCTTGTGTTAAAGCACAAGAGAAATAAGTTATTGAGGAGTCCAACAGAGCTGTTTGGATGCCGACCGTTGGTCAGCTTGATAATTTACTTTTTGCTTGCTTCATTTTTAGACGTGAAAACGTTTGGAAAACTAAAGGCCATTAAGTCACAAAGCATTTTGAGAGGCGCTTGCCTGCGTACACCACTTTGATTGACACGGTGAAAAGCAGCCGTGCCGCAGCTCGAGTCATTAGAAATAATGAGTTTCCGAGTGCAGAGAAACCGCTTTCCAGTTGTGCCTGAAAGCGTCTTAACTGATGAGTTTGGCAAAAGGACAGCCATCAAGTAAAGAGTTTGCCTGGTCTTGTTGAAGTGTGTTGAAGTGTAATTAAAAGACAGGATAGCATCGCTATTGGTAGCCTACACTCCAACCCTACCAGCACCCGCATTAGTCATCCCACTGTGTTTCCTGGCAAAAACCCTCTGTTTGTCTTCAATTGTCTTCACCCGAACCAACTGCATATTCGTCCCAACAAAAATATTCAACAAAGGTAGACAATCAGAGGTCAGACATCACTTCTGAACATCCATGTGTTGTTTGACCTGCTTTGTACCCAATGGTGCCATGGCCGTCTGTTGCAGTCTATCTCTAGTCCAACACAGGCCTGAGACAACACAACATTCACTCTCTAATTGACACCTAGAGATTCATCACAACACAGAAATCCGAGAGGTAGCAGCACTAACAACTGTGCCACTAAGTAATCTGAGTTCTGAACTATGAGCCTTAAAACTACTGATCCTAACGGGCCTGTGATGCACTAGATCTAGATGCACTTGGTGGGCATCCATCAATAAATTATACATTATTGCTTTGTATCCAACAGTGTCTCCAGCGCACATGGACAGGTCATCCGTCTCCACTCTAACTTACCGGACACAACACTAATCACCATGTAAGACTTGATGGGCATCACATTATGATCGGAAAAAAGTGAGCTCAGCCCTCCACTCTCTGACTGTAAAACATGCAAAGACGGCATCATCTACCAACAGACACACAGTGCAGAGTAAAGCAGAGAGTCACTCAAAGGTGGGACTTGAGCCAGAGCACCTGTGACCATGGCTGCCAGTCATCACTGTCTGTGACAGCGTGTAGCGACAAGACAAACAAGCCCACAATCTATACCTGTAATGACAGCACCGCATATTGAAAACACAACCGAGCCGGTAGATATGAGTGTAGTAGCAACATTTAACTATCAATCTAATGACTCTACAACATCCAGAAGGGATGTTTATGCAACTTCCTCAAAGCACTGGAAAGATAGATTAGTTAGCTCATCCTATGTCTGCAAGATTTAAAGGAAAGGTTAATAAACAATTTCCTGCTTCTGAGTGAAAATGGCCAGTAGCAAATAGATCAGAATATTGGAATTCAAAACCTATTATTTATTCTGCCGATCTGGCTGCGAGGGTTTTACATTTGTTTATTTTCCCGTTTCCACTGACTCCCTCTACAGGGGTGACTCTTGTGAGCAAAAAACCTGAAAATGCACTGCACTTCTATCAGTGCTACTGTATCATTACGGCAGCTGTGATTCTACTTTACTGCGTGCATTATGAAAAGAGGATTTACAACCACAACTCAGGGAGGACTCAACTTTAGACAGGAGCAATGAAAAAAACAGGTGCATTGTTTTCCAAAGGGCTTATTGCAGCTCTCAAGCATTTGTTCCAGCACTTGTAAACATCACATCAACATATTGCTTATGTTAATCAGGTTAGATGCACTTAAAGAATTGAAAGGCAGTTCAGATCAGACACGGTACTCAGGTGTGATCGCCTCATTTATGCAAATTAGGTACCTTATTCATAAGAGGAATAAATAATAACAAGGGTGAGTCAGTTTGTGATTTGACCAGTGAATGCTGCAAAATATGGATGCAAACTACAAATACTGAGTGAGGAGCGGATAAGACAAAGAAATGAGACACCATCCTTTCCTTACTCTTTCCTTCTGGGTCATACGCCCCATGCCCCCAATTCAGAGAGACCAATGTATACGTGTGAATTACAATGATAGATTCATGCGGTGGAAGAAATTTGTTTTTCCCATGCGAGCAGTGCGCTCGCACTGAGTGCAGGGGAAAACAATTCCTCTTTAATGGATCCCTATAATGTTCCAGTCACAGTCATTAGGGACTCCGACAGGCACCATGTTTAGAGGAAATCTCGGAGTAATTAAAGGAACCGTTTGCCATGTGAGAAGGGGGCCGGCTTTAATGGGAACTTCTATTAGCGTGTCATGCTGACGCCTCATAGCTGACCACCACACTATCATTAGGGACTCGGCGTACCAGCGAGTGTAAGATTGTGTGTATATGCTTTGGCTAATAATATAATTAAATGCTCTATGATTCATCAGAGACAAGTAAAGAGAATAAAAAGCTTTTGATCCCGCCTCACTGAATTATCTGTCTCTGTCCTCTCTATGTCTTTTGCTCCTCTGTCTGTTGATGTACGCGCTGACCGTCTGTCTCAATGCCGCTCGATTATTCCTAATTTCTCTGTCCGTCCGTTTCCATCTAAGCCTGTGCTTTCTTATTCCCCTTACCCCATTCATTCCGTCTGTCACTTTGCATCTCTCTCACACCATGCTCGTCCCATTCCCTTTGCGTCCTTATCCAAATGCTTTCTTTCCCTCCTCTGCCTATTCATTCAATTTGTCTAACCCTCCTGTGCTGTCAGCATTTTCTCTTTTCCCGCCGCTTCAGCTCCCATTGCCCCCTCTCCTCATCATTATCTCAGAGGAATCCTCCTCTACCTTGTTTTTTTTTCCAGGCACGGTGTTTTCATATTCTGCAAGCATATGGGCAACTAGTATTTGTACCGCCCCGTCAATCCTATAAGATCTCAGCAGATGGCTTCCTATCACATTCTGCTGATGAAGGCGTTCTTGTCTGAATAAATGCTACTAGCGTCTTACTCTCATTCTTTTCACTATGCATTTTGATCAGCGACATCACATTTTGTTCATTGCGGCATTCAGTTTTTTAAGGTCGTGGGCATGCGGTACCTCGCATCTAAACTCCAATTCATGAAATGTGTTAATGGATTCAGACAGGAACATGTTTTCAACTGACTGACCCCAAACAATCAAGTTGATACAAATCGAACAAGTTTCAGACCATGTGGAGGAAAAATTGTCAGGCTCATGTTTTTTGCAGAAACTTGTCAGGGCGGGCCCCCCCCCCCCCTAGAGTATTTGGTATCATCCAACAGCCATCTTGTAAGATCTGTCTGAGCAGATGGCCTCTCCTCATGAAACTCTGATGACAGCACAGTAATGTGACTGAACGGAGAGAAAAGGCAACCGGATTAAGAGCTCACTCCGTTCAAGTGGAATATCGACACAGGTGCTCGGCACAGAGCTGGAATGTCCCGTACCGTTGTGGCCCCCACGTCAGAGGAAGGATCCGTCTCAGCCAGGGGCACAGTTTGGCCGCCGCCATCACACTCTGTTGATACAGACCACAAAGTAGGAAAAGAAACTAAAGTTGACAATTCAGAAGTTGGAAATTGCGCCGGTGAATGAGAACAACGCAGTCGGCGCATGCAGACGAGCTCGTCGATCTGCGTCGGCTGCCTGCTTGGCCGGCTGACAAATTGGTTGCCATGGCTGTTATGAGAGCCCCGGGCAGAGGTGATTGGGTCGCAGTAACCGTGGCGACTGCGGTCCAGAGTTACAGTGAAGGGCCAGATGGGGCCGCAGTGGGTGGGGGTTGTGGTTTTTGCGGGGTGGGGTGGGGGGCTGGGAGCCATCCTCGACACTACATCACAGCGAAACCAGAACAGAGAGATGGGGCCGGTGTGAAAATGATGACTTAACTAAACCATTTTGAAAGTAAATTCAACATGACACATTGTGGAAGCAATATGAGACACTCAATTTTAAAAGTAATGGGGTATGTGATGTACAAAGTATGGACACATTCTGCAATCCAGTGCAACATCCCTGCAATACATATCAAATTTACTGGCCTGGACTGGTCCACTTGGGCCGATAGTGTGTCATCAGTGAGTTGACAAAACACCGTCTATTGTTTTACTGTTGTCACTAATGTGAGAACTGACTTCTATGTTAGTCTATTATTCTTAAAATTGCATTGCTACGGTAGTATTGTCTCCTCAGTGGTAAAAGTAGTGCAGTCTCACATGTTCATAGCTTCAATGTTAGTACTAGAGAATATGGATACACTACTGCATTGAATGACTTTATATCCCAACTTATACACTGATGAGCACAACTACGTACCATGGTCAGTTTACTAACTTATTTTAAATGTGTTGTGAGTTACTAGACTCTACTAGAAGCCTAATCAGGCTTCAAGTATGTTTTAGTACCACAATCTGTGAAGAGTTGTCCACGTGTCTATTCCAAGCTCATCAGAGGTTTTGCAGTTAAGAATCAATTAGCGTTTGTTTTGACAGGTCAGGATGTTTAATTTATTATGGTTTATGACCTGAATAGCTGATCTACGCTGAGAAGTAAACATTCAAACACTCATATGTGAGCGAACGAAATAAAGCACCTGACTCGTGGGGCACTTGATATTCTATCCATTTTGTAATTATACCGGGACCTTACCAATGAGTGGTGCACTCTCTGTCACTATAGGAGCAGGATATTTTCATTAGCACTGCAGCTCAAGGCTAAATTTGTTATGTGGATTGTATACTAACAAGTCAAGAGGAATCCCTTGATCTACTGCAGTGCCTTTGAGCTTTCTCAAATGTCATAAATAACTACTTTTCAAAGGATTTATTCTCTTTTTTCTTTCAACTAACACCTGACTGCAGTTTTTTTACGATGATCAGACAACCAACTCTATGGAAACCCCCCCCCAAAAAAGTGAACTATACTGCAGTAATTAATCTGCATAAATTAGGTTAGAGCCATGAAATGTGAAAAAGGTTTGGTGTTGTATCAAGCCGTACGTGTGTGTGTGTGTGTGTGTGTGTGTGTGTGTGTGTGTGTGTGTGTGTGTGTGTGTGTGTGTGTGTGTGTGTAATTATGACAGCATATGACACTGGTGCTGTACAAGCCTGGCGTGTCCTCAGTAGGCCTGTCAGTCCCAGTCATCTTTACCTGGATGATGCCACCATGGCTCCATCTGTCACTAGAAACCCAGGCCAGACAGGAAGAATGTGAGCAGGGGGAGGAAAGAAGGTTGAGAGCAGAGGGAGGGACAGAAAAAAAAGCAGGTGTGAGGAGACTGAGTGCGAGGGTGATGTGCGGCGGCGAGTAAATAAAAAAACAAAATTAACAGGATATAAACAGAAACGCAGGTTACGAATACACAAAGCAGAGGGAAATATGAGAAAATGAGAACAGGGTGAGGAAAAGGTTGAGGGAAATGCAGAAATATTAAAAGGGAGATGAAGGAGACAAAAATAAATAATGTAAAGGGGACAAAATCAGCATCTGCCCATTATTACATTTTACTGCAGTTGCATCCATACGTATGAGCTGTTTACTGACCGACGCCTATGAAGCCTCTTTGAAGCCCCATCTATTCTAAAGGCAGAGAGACAACGTTCAAAGGATTTCATTTCAGATATCGAATCAGCTGTGAGCAAATGTCTCTGGATGCATTTGTGAGAGAGAGAGAGAGAGAGAGAGAGAGAGACAGAGAGAGAGAGAGAGAGAGAGAGAGAGAGAGAGAGAACAGCTTTTGAAAATTCCCAGCCTTCGTCTGGGTTTCTGACTTCTCCCTTTGTCTCCACACGAGTGAAGAGCATGGTTTATTGAAGCCCCGAAATCGGAGGTTGTGCTCATGCTGGAGCATCTCATAAAATAATGAAAGGTGCTGTTAATATTGCTGCGTGCTTTTACACCGGGGCGATAACACGTCAGCCTCTGAAGCAACAGACGGCATATCGATGAAATGTTTCTCAGGGCGGGGAAACAAACAAAAAAAATGATGCTGACCAAAAAAAAAAAGAAGTGTCATCACTTCAAGTCGCTCACCCTGTGCCCTTTAAGTATCGCCACAGAAGTTCACATGGTAATGTGACCTCGGGAGTGATCCTGAGTGAGTCCTCCACTTCTTAGAGGCTTTGCGCGCAGGCACAGATTTTCTGTGCCGCCTAAATCCCGCCTGGGCTCCCCGTCTGTAGATCTTACACTGAATCTCAGGGATCTGGGCGTGGAGCTCAAATGCTGAGCCTACTGATGTGAATCAGCACCATCTGGATAATGTGGGTCAGTAGAGTCAATGTTTTTCTGTTCAGTCAGAGCAACGAGGCCAAATCTGTTTTGGCTATGTCGATCGTCTCGTTTTATTCGCCGTAAATTATTACGACACATGCCACACGCGCCCGGTACTGTATGCATGCAAACGTAAACACATCTGTTTCTTTTTTTTCTAAAACTTTACACACAAAAACAACTCACACTACTTAAGATGTGATTCACTGGCAAATGTTTGCACCCTTGTGAAAGTGGAGGTCGTGGTCACCGCTCCCGGTCTTTTGAGGAGCAGAGGAGGGTGAAATTGATTCAGCTGGGCTGATGACAGGGAAGTTGAGAGGTGGTGTAAGGTCAACAGTCCTCTTTCCTCTTCCTCACTGACAATGACGAGATTCAATAAGAAGAGGATGAAGACGACTGCCTAATTATTTAGTTATCAATAAGCATTCAGATTCAGACTGGCACGGTATCTGGGCGGGTAGCACTGTCACCTCACAGTGTGAAGGACTTGGGTTGAATTGAGTTTCACAATGCGTGGAGTTTGCATGTTCTCTCAGCACTATTACAAAGCAGGTAAGATAATGAATATCTTTAACGCAAAGACAACAAAAATGGGGTCGATGGGAATGTCAAACCTATTTTTGTTCCCATTTCTGGACAATACAACTCACTTCAAGCCAACCTTTGCCAAAGTAGAAATCTAAAGAACAATATCTGTCAATCACTGACCTACTGGCCCAGTGGCGAGATTGCACGAGTCACAAAAATGATAATGATTATCAGAACCATGGGTAATTAGAAGAGCAATCATGTCAGTCATTCTCGCGATTCTCTCTGCCTCCATCTCTGAGCAGCAAATGAGACGCTTTATTTTTCTTGATAGCATCATTTTAAAAGAAGGGTGACAGAAATGTCAAAATAATTTTCTCTTTTGTGCCCTTCTTTTTCTATTACTACCATCTGAAAAAAAATATTAAAATGAAATAAAAAGAGTCTAAGGCCGAGATAAGAAAAGAAGAAAAAGGGAAGTTGGAAATTGCTGCTACAGTGATGAGTAGCCCAACCTGGATCTTTTTTTTGGCATCTAAAACATTTGAGATTTTGCGGAAAAAGTTGGATTTTCTTTCAACAATACAATTAATTAAATAATACAGAAAAGTATATGATAAAGAGTAAGAGGTTTAAAGTGACAAACCAGTAGAGAATTCAACTCTATCCCAATGGATCCAGTTCACTAATGTCACTAATAACTAATAATAGCAAAACCAACACTGCCTACCTTGTAACCCTCAAACTGAGGACACAACTTTTGGATTTTTTATGTTATCAGATGTTTTTTAATACCAGCAATGTGAACCCATGCTGCTACAATGGTTTTTAATCATTAATTAATGATTAAAACAAGCAAAAGCGATATAAATTTAGCAAAGACATTGATGATATTGCACCTTGAAAACAACGAACGTCCTTTGGCTCGAATCGAAAATTCATCTACTTTCAATATGCAGTGACTCTTGTGTTGTGAGCCCCAAAAGATCCCTCGCCCTCACTCACTTCCTGCTTCCCTCTCTCTCTCTCTCTCTCTCTCTCTCATCGCTACTGTATAGATCACAATAATGTTAGCGGTGACACTGCCTTCCATGGTCATTCATCTGAAACAGAATTACATAAGCCATTTACCACCCGGCCTCCATGATGGATGGCAGGGCCTCCAGCCAAAGCACCCGGGCCTGATCGCTCCGCTTTTCTCTGTGACAAATGTCACCAGAAAGACATACGACACCTTCCGATTTCCTACTGTTTTAAATGAGAATATGTTTGTGAAAGAAGAGGTGAGGGGGGAAAAACAGAGCGCTCTGACATTCGTAGTATTATAACTATACGGGAATATTTCTGAGTTGAAATATTTCTCTGATGCACAAATGGGCCCAGAATTGATTTATTTGTATGAGGACATGATCTTCATGTCCGTGTGTGTGGATGGAGACGAGTGCTGTAATTTTGTGAAGCAAGGATCGAGATGGACAGCTCCGATCTTAGTCAAACGTGTTGGAGATTTCAAATCTCGAGCCTGATCATTCAAAGAACAAAGAACTTAAGATGTCTTATGATGAAAAGTCTTATCAACAGAGAAATTGAAGGAAAAATGTCCCCTGTACACTCTTGCAGTAAGCCACACAGATGCTGCCATCCAGCTCAGTACATCTCCACAGGGTCAACAATATCCAACCTCTGGCTACAGTTTTGTCTACAGCATTTGTTTTGTTTGTTTTTTGCAAAGACTGGCACAAAAAATGTCCTGTTTTCTTTGAAAGACATCTCTGTCTGCCGTCTCAAGGACAGAGAGAGTCTCACTGCTGAGACCCATGGGACTCTGGACCTGTATACGCCAATAGGCGACGTGGAGTTATGGAAACTCCCCAGAACAGTGGACAATGCAGCAGAGGAGTAGCTATCAGTTCTAGATGGGGTTTTCCATGTCTGCCTAGATGAAGATACATTGGATTAGGGTTAAAAACATCACATAAGACCATGTTTCCTGTCGGTTAGGCGTCATATGGACTGTAACATTAAAGAGTCAGCCCTGTGCCACATGTGTCTGATGCAAATTGCCGTGTTTGGGTCTCTCTCAGTGCAGTCTCAGGTCAACCTCGATCACAATTAAAAATGAGACGCTTCGGGGCGCTGGGAGAGAATTGGTCTGAACAGGTGCTCCCAGGGCCTTTTTAGAAAGGACAGAGAAGTTTTAATTACCTTATGACATTTCATGGTTTCCCAGCGAACAGCCTCATGAACGTGTCCTCGGGATCTCAGCATCGTCAACTTTGCGACGGTTTTTCCTCCGTGGACTGGAAGTCTGGGTGGAATATCGAACCGCGGCACATTGACTCGATGCCCGCAAGAGACATATAACCACATATGTGGTTTGCTTTCCCAGAAATCTGGTGACCTCTGGGCAAGAAATTTCATCAATGTGAGCACATGATTGTGCTTTGAGAGTGCACATCACTCGAACTACAGCAAAATAGAGCACAGTCCTGATGAGAGAGTTAGTCAGGTGAATGTAGAGAGACACAACTAACAATCTCTACTTTACCGCGCAGGCATTTCCATCACTGTGAAACTGAAATAGTTTCTCCTGGCCAGATGAATGCGTCTCCTGGTTGAAGAATGTCTCACATTAAAGAAGTCGTTGCTGCAGATGCAAACAACTGAATTAAAAAAGTTTTGTGTCCAACAGAACTTAAGTCAGACAACTGAAGAACAGAAAACGACCTCGACCAAACATGTGAACATCTAATGGTGTGGATAGACTGAATTTTGGCTCGTCCTCCCTCTGTACTTCAGTCAATGATAAAAAGAGCTAAACACACACAAGGGATGAAAAATCTTAGACTGCTACACAACGGCTCTGTACCTGCTTCAAAGCAGAGCCCAGACTTGACGCGTTTTCAGTCTTGGGCGCAATATCACCGACAGATTCATCCAAGAATATGAATCTGTGTGTGTGTGTGTGTGTGTGTGTGTGTGTGTGTGTGTGTGTGTGTGTGTGTGTGTGTGTGTGTGTGTGTGTGTGTGGTTATGGAGAAAGATCTGACTGCATGTATGGCTGGCAGATAGAATTTAGACCTGTCTGACAAATGATTTATAGGTGCAATTTTGCCCAGCCATCATTGCTCTTTATTCAGCTTGGCATGGTGTTTTGGTGGATGTATGTGTGCATGCATGTGCGTGTGTGTGTGTGTGTGTGTGTGTGTGTGTGTGTGTGTGTGTGCGTGTGTGAGTCTGCATGTGCATGCGTGTCCTTGCGCACCTGTGCTTATCTGTATAAATGGCCGAAAGTGTGCTCGTATCACCCCAGCCGCCATCGCATAGCAGTGATATATCCGGTGAAACATTTATTAGCAATCACTGCTTTACTGACTCCTGTCATGTACAGTAGATCTCTATTAACTCAGATGCGTCCCACTTCATCCATTTTTCATCTTCACTCTGTTACTCATTCTTATTACCAGGAAAACCTCATTCATTTCCCTTAATGTGAGGCAGTTACGTGCAATTTCCCCTCACATGGCCTATTATCATTTCCTGTGTAACTGTTAATAAAGCCACGGATAGACAGAGCCAGGAGACCCCAGAGAGGCAAAGTAAATTAGCAGGATACTTTAAATAAGCCTATTTATTAACTCGTTCAAGACATGTCTAAGCATATTACACATCATCACTCTAGTGGCATGAATGTAGAGGGTCAAATCATAACAGTTTCGTGGATTATGAGAAATGATGACATTTCCTGTCAAATATAGAACACATCTGGCTACAGATTTCTAATCCATCGAAAAACAGAGGATACAGTATACCTACATGTGTTAGTTAGTCTTAAATAGAGTGAGTAATGGGCAAATGGATATGTGAATAACTGAAGCTGCTTGAATCTCTAGATATATATACTATAGAGCACAGGAGGCTGCCTGTCTGCTTCTTTGGTCTTTTACCAGTCAGGTCCCACCTTTACTGTCCTGACATGCTGAAGCCATACACTTCACTTTCACAAAAGCAGCTAAGCCCCGGCTTCTGTTTGTTCGCAGCTCATGTCACCTCGACAGTCATCTGCAACTTGACTTTGCTTTTTCTCAGCGTGAACGAAATTGCTCGTTAAAAAACCCCCCGAGATGCAAATGTTTAGTCAGCGCACACACAGAGTTTGTCTTTTTGTTGACTCTCGCAGTGTTTGCCACTGTAATTTCTATCAAGGGCCCGCTCCTCAACCATCTATTCTACGTATCAACTGGCAGTCTGTCTCAAATCAGGATATGCAAGACAAATCTGTCTGCCTCACACTCTTTAAACAGTTTGAACCAGTGATTTAATTTGGCTGTGCCACTGCTGCAGCGCTCTTGGCTTTTAGTCACAGGTTAGAGCATTAATCAGCCGAGCAGCTACTGTAAGAGCTGGAGACAGAGTAATGAAATGCAGCCTGAGAAAACCAAGTGCTCTTTATCCAGCCATATGCTGACAGACTGAAAGATGTGTGCCCGACTGCCTCTCTGTCTCTCCTCCCCATTCATCTCCCGTTTCCAACTTTCTGTCTTTCTTTGCAACTCGCTGGCCCAGTTGCTGCACTGGTGCGCCCGGTTTAGTCGAGCAAAACATTAAAACAAAGTCAAAGAGATACGCTTTTTTTCTAATTGCACGCATACATCTTCACGGGACCTTTTTATGTCTGTGCATGCTATTTGAAGCTACTTGTTTATCTAACGTGAAGAGGAGCCACTTAGCAGATGTCTATCAGGAGTAAACTGCTTTAAACTGCAAGGGCATCGACTAACGACCGCTTTCATTATTTGATTAATCTTCCTTCCTGGAGTCCTTCTGCAGTCTCGGAGAAAAGTCCTCAACAGCTGAGCAAATCCTGTGTAACACTACTGCAAATGATCATCATAAAAAGTCATTCTAATGAATAATACAATGCTAATAATTGCAGTGAAAAGTTAAATGTTAGCACTGTTACGCAGCAGGTCCCAGGCTTGACTTCCTGCCAGACCGATCTTCCGGTCTTTCTATGTCCTCCTATAGTCCAAAACCATGCATGTTTAGTTTGATTGGAGACTCCTAGGTGTGAGTGTGAGAGTGTGTGTGTACCCTGTCTACAGCCTGTGTGTCCTGGGATAGGCTCCAGCCAAATCCTGCAACACCAGTTAGGTATGAAGCAGGTTAAGAAAATTGAAGAAAAGACAAGCAAATTGTCTATTTCCTGCCTTACTTTCCAACATCATTAAGTAGGCAATAGTAGAGTGCAGTCAAGTGCAGACAAGACACAAGACACTGGTGGACAAAAGAACAATAGGACAACAACAACTACTGCACTTCTCTGAGTCGGAAGGAGCAAAAACACAGACACCACAGAGCCCACACCTCTTCACTTCTTCAGAATGAATTAGGAGGGATGTGTAAGGATTTTGCAAGTACTAATATATGCAATGAATAAATCAGTGCAGGAAGTAAAGAGAGCAAGAACTTGACTGGTTGAACAAAGCCGCCACTCCCGAGAGAAAGGGCGGGAACGGCCTGTTCTGTCACAGAGAAACAGATCCTTCATAGCGTGTAGCGGCTCTTCCAATGGCCACGATTTGTCTTTTCCCATGACAAGTTTCATTTCAACCTCGCCGACTCGCGGAGAAGAAAATATTGCGGAAAAAGACGGTTGCGTATGAACATAATTCCTCTTCGGAGGGCAGGCCTGTATGTATTTGTACGAGTACATTTTGGATCTGTCGAGCGCTGGTTTTCAGAGGAGTTATTCACACGCGGCTGCCTCAGAAGCTAATGGTCAGTCTCAATCCAAAAGTGATGCAAAGATTGGACAAAGCTTGGGCAGAGTCAGGGGTCGCATTCCAAATGTTGGAGAGCCTTGAAAAGTAGTTTTCGTTTTATCTGCTTGTTTTCCTTCTCCTCCTTTTCTCCTAAGGTGAGTAAAAAATAAACAGAAACACTCACAAATGCACATTTGCGCAGGACTGTCATGTGTACTGTATGAAGCTCAGGGCAAGGACAGAAACACAAGGCCAGCAAATGGTTCTGGGCAAGGGCTCCCTTTTTGTGCTTCTGCATTCTGAACGTAGGGTTTATGTAGACCTTACATAGACCTTCACATGTCTCTGAGCATGTAACAAGAGCCCCTACACACAAGGATCTGCAGTAAAATGTCGATAAGCCTCATCTCAAGATCCCCACTGAAGTTACTGAATTTCTTCTCCTGCCTCATTTCATCTCACATGCCTTACATTTTTCTGTTATTTAGTTCGAATTTCCACGATAGCGGTTGAGTTTAAGCTCTCGTTCTTGGATTGTATCATAACAATTTTTAGAATATTGTGAACATAAGAATCTTTTTTTTCCAAATACTCCATTTCCTTCACACACTTTGTGGTACTGCTCATCTCCACAAGTGAATTAACATGCTTGACTGAGCACCGGGCTAGTGAGACTATGGTACAATAACCTGATGGTGATATACTATTGCTGGTGCAAAATTATCATGTTAGAGGATGGGACAATACTGGAAAACAGATGACCATGGGTACGGCGCTGCAGTAACAAGGGATAAATTACTTCTTAAAGAGAAGAAAAAGAAGAGAGATCAGTATTTCTCTCACTCTGCATCTGTATTTATGTATTTCCAAAAATAACACTTTGGTCATTCCCAGCACTGTTTTGCTGATGTGGTGTATGGATGTCTTGTACAATTACATGCATCTTGATCGAATAAATTCAATAATAGCACAGGTCACAATGGCTGAATTGTTGAGTTTACTGTACATGGTTTGTATTTACAGTATGTTATATTTGTCCATCCATTGATCCATTATCGGATCTGTTTTGCACCCAGTGGTGTTGCAGGGTTGGTCTGGTGCATATCTCCAGCTCCATAGAGCAAAGGCAGGGAATACACTCCAGACTGGTCACCATACTAGTTACATCTAACTCCCAGATACAGACCTGATGCAGTATAGACTATTAGGAAATTCAGAATTTATACAGTACTTCAGCGCTTACTGGCAACAAAAGGCCATTGAACTACACAGAAACATGTTACTGTAAACAAAAAATTAGTTTGAACCATTGTGTTTGAATGACCTCAATATCTTTCAGTGTTTCTCCTTAACTGCGTCTGAGACAGAGGTCCATGCCGTAAGGTGCAATAAATTATTATTAAATACTATATTCTTATAGTCCTATTCCACCTTTTTTGGGCCATCACACATACAAATGTAAAAGGACATTAAAATGATTCAAAGCCATGTTAACTGCTGTAATATGGGAAATTGAATTTGAGGATTGGTGTCAGTGAATGACATCAAACACTTACAACCAAGGATGATTAGTTGGGCTCTTAGTTGGAAATCTGTTTTAACTGTCGCCAAATTGGCAAAGTCAGGCCAAAGTGTAACAGGCAACACGCGTGTTGCGTGTTACACTGACTGTGCACAGCAGTCAGTGTGAAAACTATTCAGGCCGTCATGTCGCGTGTGTGCGTCAGAGTAAGGATGGATCTGGCCCCCGCGCTCAGCTCTGCCGGTTGAGTGGTCATTGTCCAGGATGATGAATTGAAAGTTCAGAAAAATATCTGTTAGAATTTGAAAGCCATGGAAGGAGAAAATTGGCAACATTGTCTAAGGCAGAATCCTTCACACCCTCCATTCATCATCTGAAGATAAAAGGTTAGATGGGCAGCTATAGCTTGTCAGTGTGTCTGAGCATATATATATATATATATATATATTTATATGTGTGTGTGTGTGTGTGTGTGTGTAAGAGAGAGAGATCGAGAGAGAGGGGCTGGTCACAGTGGGCATGGATGGATATTTGCTCTTTAATTATTAATCACTTGAGTTTATTTTATGGTAATTTGTGTGCCGTGGGATCAGTGTGCATCCGTGTGTGTTTGTGCATGCAGTGAATTCAGCAGGCTCTCCGCAAGAATGAGAGGCACCGGCGTGTTGATCTGCAGCCACAACAGAATCATTGCGTTAATACCTGTCGCAGTGGGGACACCGCTAAGTGTTTGCTCTTTAGTTATCAGACACCTCGTCGTTCATTTTGTAAAAAAGTTGTGTGTAGTGTGTAGCTCCGTGTGCATGTGAGACGTATGGTTGAACGCCTGTGGTTTTTTTTGTACTGCAGAGGTCTTAAAATTCTCCCTGAGTAGAGCACAGTGTGAGTGTGTGTGTGCGTGTGCGTCTGTATGTGTGTGTGTCTGGGAGACCGTGTGTGTGCGTGTGTGTGTGTGAGTACATACAATATGAGTGCACAGCATTTCTGGCCCACTTCATAAACATTCGGCGACACAATCTCCCAGCAGGTGGTTCATTACACGGCCTGTAATTAGGCTGACTTGACTTTCTTCTGCTCCTGATTACAGATACATATTGGTTTCACTGGAGCATGGAAACTAGACATTTTTTTAATTTATTCTTATTCAATAAATTGTGTTGCTTTAGTTGACTGCAGAATGTTTATGAGTTGCTATTTTCCCCAAATTATCACTTTTGGAACCAAAATAAAAACAAGGGTGAGACAGTTGCCCCCAGTGTACTTTGGTTAATTCCAACACGGGCCCTGCTTTTTGTTCTCCCAATATTATGGTACATAAGGAACGACAAATAAAAGCTGCTGACCTTGCATAATGCGATATGCCGTTTTATCGCCAGCTATACGAGTGTGGATGAGTCACTTGCTCGTCTGCTTTTGTTTTGGTCTCCAAAGTTTACAGCTCACTGGCCAAGACGTGTCAGAATAATACTATTCCCAAGAACTTCTGAGGCGTTCATGCTATTGTCAAGAGGAAGAAAAGCTGTAAACAATGAATAAATCTGATATAAAATGAGGGTAGGTATCTACACATTGTTCCCAATACTGCCTCCAAAGATTGGTTCTGTGTATTAGCTTGACATAAACATTCACCATGTTTCATCAATGAAGTTTTATTACTTATTATTTGTCAAGAGCCAAATGTCTATCCCTGTACTTCATGCGTTGAAATATTTATGTCCAACAACTGTGAACTTAACCAGCTAATTTAATCATAATATCCAGGCAAGCTGACTCGTGCAATGCAATAAAACATGTAGTGTACATGATGCAACAGAATTAGCATGTGTCTGCACTGCTGAAATGAAAAAGTCTGGCCAGTTTCTGACTTTCAGAAGAGTTCGTATTTTGGCTCCTCTTGTGCAGGACTTGATGTTTCCATATGATGAGCTGAGGGAAATGAGGAAGGCGATCGGCTTCCTTTTTTCCCCCGGGCGATCAAAGTCATGAGGTGACTCTCTAAGTGCAACCTGACCTAGATGCAGTTATAGGTAAGAGCAGTCCATCACAGACGAGGGAGGCTGATTGAAAGCTATTTACTGTGAGAGCCAAAGGCTGTACAAATGTGTCCGAATGCTGTCTAAACATCAAGTATTTGTCAAGTTACAAGGTTATCCAAAACAAAGATATTTATGTCGTTTAAAGCTGCGATGAAAAAAAAATCTTGGCTTTGAAAGAATGATTACCATCTGTTCTGAGCCAAGGATGAAGGGCAGGTCCGAAATATCATCACATCCTCATCTATGTAGTACATTTAAACTGTTAAATTGTTTTTATGCAAATGGTGGTGAAACATTAACGGAGAAAGTGCAAAGCAAAATGTACCCTGATCTCAGTTTGTGTGCACCCACCATCATCAGGTCTGCAAGTGAACGAAGACGTTTGACTGCAAGGAAGACTGTGACTTGGCACTATACTTTCTCCTGGTTCTTCCTCAATATCTGATTCCCCCTCTGACTCAAAATATAGGGCTGGATGTGTCCATGCTGCTAAGTTCTGTTGTTTAGCAAAGGCTTACGGGGCTTACAGGGCGCTGCCATCTTGAATCTAGTCTCTACCTTTTGACCTCTGCCATCCTCAACAAACCCACTTATCCATACTGGCTATTGGAGAATAAAGGTAGCGAGCAAAGTAACTTGAACACCTTGAGGTGGTTTCATTGGTCTCAATAATTGATGCTAATCTAGAACCAGTTTTTGGTGGCAAGGAACAATTCTTTGTCAGAGGAAACAAGGGGAATGAGTCCCAGCTAAGCTCGAGCCCAGAACCCACACTTGAACCACATCAATGGATGGGAAGGGAGAAGGCAGGAAACGCACACTGAACAAGTCACTCGTCCATCACAGGGCACACACACCAGTCACTCTCACACTCACACATACTGTGGGGTAAATATAGAGTCTCTAATCAGCCTAAACATGCATGCTTTCTGACTATGGGGGGAAACTGGAGTAGCTGGATAAAACCCACGCAGACATGGGGAGAACGTGCAGCAGTGCTAACCACAAACGAGCGCAGTTTGCACATTTCATCCACACTAGACATGACTGTAGCTTCACTGACGCCAACACCTTGGACTCTGCTCATACTTTGATTGCATTCCAGTCCAAAGCACACGGTAAGTTGAAAATAATGAGTGCATGGGTGGTGTGAAAGAATTTAGTTGCCTAATAATGGGAGGTAAAATACTGCGCTTGCTCCCTGAAGGACTCTGATGGGATAATATATTACTCTGATTGTCTAGGAGCTGTCTAATCAGAGAGAGTTGTGTGTCAATTTGGCTCCAATCACGAGCAGTGAGAAAAGGCTCACAGCCACGGGACGGAGGAGATCAAATGAGGATTGTTGTTACATAACGGCTGGATATTTAAAAACACAAAATACTGCTCGACGCTCACATGTTATTTCAAAGGGAGAGAGAGAGGGCCCAAGTTGGGAAAAAATGTCACAGGAAGTTTAAAAGCTGAGGGATTGGCAGTGATGTCAACATTGATGAAAGATGCCTTGGCGGCAAGGAAATATATTTCACTTAGATGTAGTTTTCTTTCCTCCCCAGGGCCGTTACATAACTTCCTGTGTCCCTTGAAGATTATAGGCAGCGTTGTATTTCAGTCACGTATAACTTGTCATCCAAGCCCAACTGTTGGTTATATTTCCAAAAATAATAACCAATAAAAATATATATTGTGATTGGCATTTTAGGGATAATGAATTCAATCGGTTTCTTAGAATTCTGCTTTATACCGTTTTTCTAGACTTTAATAAGCAATTACATGGAATTAGAGTCCGCTAATATGTATTTACCACATTTTAACACAAACAATGCCTTATTTTATTGCTTTTTCTATTCCTATTTTCTCTCACTGCTGTTTTTCCGTACTCTTGACATTTAAGGCATTAGGCACAAAAGGCACTCACTGATTATGTACTTGCTGCATTTTGCTTAAACCGTGGCCTTTAATGATTTTGTTTCCTCTTACGGGTCGATGAAGCTCAGAAAAAGCAGACATATTGTGGCTTAGTGGGTAGACAGCGAGCGGGCGAAACAGGAGACAGGGAGAGAAATTGAGAAAATGAGAGAGAGAGAGAGAGAGAGTGAGGGAGAGAGAGAGAGAGTGAGAGAGAGAATGAGGCAAAGCAGAAAGATTGAGTGACGGGGTGAGAAGAGTGAGTGAGGAATTTAATGATACCAGATAATACAACGAGATGAGATATTCCAGGAACAGTAGCATAGATACCCGAAAGACAGGAGCGCATTAAAACAGTGAGAGCGGAGGAAGCGTGATTCAGCCAAAAGAAACTGCACTGGCTGAGGCTTTTGAGACAAACACTTCATTCATTTCTGCAACGCTTACTTGGTTATTTCTCCTCAGAAATGTACTTACTTATTTTTATCCTGGCTAAATGTGAACAAAATAAAAAAAATGGTGAATGAGTTCTCTGCAAACCTGTTTAAAACATTGCTTGAGGGAATACCTGTACCTCGAGAAGATGAACTTTTGGGACAAAAAAATCAGTATTGTGCTGAAACAATACACGTTGTTTAAGGGTGCCTTAGCAGGGTATGCATCACCTATTTGTTTGGTTTCTTTTCAGAGCTGTGATCATCTGTTTGGTGACATGGTGCTCTGGTGGATAGCGCTGGTGCCTCAGAGCTAGAAAGTCCCTGCTCAAATCCTGGATGGACCAAGGCCAGTTTTGGTCTTCTGGTTTCCCTCTACAGTCAAAACACAGGCAAGCAGCAGTGGATTGGAGACTCTAAATAGCCCCTAGATGGGAGTATGAGAGTGAATATCGTGTGTGTGCCCAGGACAGAGTGGGTAGAATAATGAATGGATGGATAATTTCCTAAACAGTACAAGTAAGACAATATGTTCACTATTTCACCTCAACAGAGCCATTGATTTATGTAAATACATTCTGAATCTGAAGTGTTTCCAAGAAAAACAGAGGCCGTACCTGGGAAAGTTGTGAAAGCTCCAACAACACCTGACTGCATCTTTCTTGAGGTTATCTCGTAACAGCTGGTGGACTGATGAGTGGGTGGATCCAGAGGGATCCTGGAAATGGTCAACCATTTACACGCAAGGAGAGGGCACAGTTCCTCACCGCTCTGTGAGCGACGTTATACCATCAACATTTGCACGGCTGTGGAATAATAAGCACAGCTGAGAGGCTAAATAAGGAATTGAATGAAAGTAATCTAGAAAATACTCCAATAGAGCAGGTGCTGTTGTCTTCATCTGGTGGAGATTACCAGATTTGGCTTCACCTTACTCGCCACTTGTCATTTTCTCGACGCACCTGTCTCTTACTCAAGATCCAAGAACATGTGCAATCAATGTTGACTGAAGGTGGTTGTTTTCACACATGAAAACATCAGTGATTATTATAATTTTTCTAAGGATTCCACGTTTCACTGAAACATTATGAAGGCTGCTAGATTTTGTGCTGCGTTTTTAACATCCTATTAAGTGTTGTTTATGGTTTCCTCTCTTCTTCCTCTTTTCCTCTATCCCCCCACACACACCTCGGCTCACAAATAACCTTCCCTCTGAAGGTGAGGACATGCAAATTTAACCCCCAAATTTAATGAGAGGGAAAGGAGTTGAGGCAAGACAGACGCCTATTTTTCAGAAGGGCATGCATGTGCGCACGGATAGGCAGGGACGCGGACGCGCGCATCCACGCGCACTCGGGGCGAGTGAAGGCACAGGGAAGTGGCTATAAACGTGTCTCCCCAGCACAAAATGCCACTAAACACAAGGCAGCGTGTCTGGCTGAACAGTGCCAAAGGCTCCTCTCAGAATACAGAGCGTGCCGCACATTCACGGCACCAAACGATGCCTTCCACGTCGAGCGTACAGGAATAATATCACTTAAGTTATCAGGACTTGTAGCGCGATGTGAAGCCTATACATCAGCACAGCCCATTAAGCTGTCAGAGGCGTGACATAAGTTATAACAGTGCCGCAGACATGACAGAGGTCATAAAGCTGTCCGCAAGTATGACTGTCATAAACTGCACTGGCCACTTTAGCCGGGCTGCTTTGATAGTACAGTAACATATGTCAGCGGGGCCGTAGCACAAAGTGTCGAGGCGGTGCGGGTAATGACCTCCCTCGCAGGATGAAGCGGGCGCTCTGCAGAGTGTCAGACTCAACGGGTCGAACGGAGCAACGCATTTCTGACTGGAGCCCTGGTTCTCTGTCACAGCTAATATCCACACTTCCACATCAAACAGCGGGTGAATAATGATGATTTTGTTCTTGACTAAACTCATGGTTGTGTTAAACATTATGTCTCCTAATTAAAGCTGTCACAACTGCCTTTACGTCAACACAGTTTTAGCCGAATTCTTCAGCTCACAGATGTTCATTTCTTAGGTGAAATCAATTCGAGGGATTTGTCGGAGCTCGTTTTGACAGACTAACCTGTCATACCACACAAGTGTTTGTCTGGTTCAGGGAGATTAATTCACTGTTTTTCACCAGGGAAAAACAATTCCATATTGGAAAAAAAATGTCACATAATGTCTAATGATTGTCGATAATCAGAGCCACTCGTAATAAATCAACACGCCATTGATTTTTGGGTTAAAAGAGTACAGATTTCTTCACGTCTAATCTAATTAGTAACTTGAGGTTTCACCATCAAAACAGCATTTGGAAACAATATAGGCACACTAAAGCTGCTACAGTTAATGTATCAATAATGATTTAATGATAATGCTAATGCTCAAGACAGTAAGTACGCTTTTTTTATTCCTGACTGATGCAGCTGAGCATGTAACTTGTAGCTTTTGTTGTAATTACAAAACAAATGATGTCTGTTAAATTACTTTGATTAGTCAAGTCAGAGCTGTAATGTCAAATCCATCTTTACTCGGAATATCTTTGCCTTTCTTTACCTCAAGTGTGTGTACAGTATAAACTATTGAATGTGGTATCGGTTATTGGTATCGTGAGGCAGATTACTGTACGCATCCCTATTTTTCATTCCTTGTTGATTCGTTGACAAAATGAAACTGATGAATAAAACCGCAGATTCCATATTCTTCATCGGCCAAATGGACTTTAAAATTTCAATTTTAGAGTTTTGACCTTGATCCATCCATTTGAGCTGCTATTCACTGATGCACAGTGAGCAAAGGCAGGGAGCACTGGACACACACACACACACACACACACACACACACACACAGCATTCACTCTCTAAACTGCAAAAAATAAACTCCAATGTGATGTCTTTCCAGTTGGCCAGAGAGGTGCGGTGAGGAGTACTTCTCTGGATGGCTTCAAAAAGGACATTGATTGTCCTGATTGTGTGTGAATTCACAGAGCTAATACACCTCAGCAAAGTATTCACAGTTGTCACCGAAAGCATTTAATCAACTCAAATTGTGACAAAAATTGAGATGTGCAATTACAGGCCATTCACAGCAAAATGTATTCACTGATATCCTGTAATTGCACTTGTCATTATAAAAAATGTATGGTTGTGCTCTTACATTGAGTAACTTTTATATCTGAAGATGTTTGTTTACGGCAGAACAAAAACACGCTCTGAAATGTAATTACGAGCTGCAACTTTTCTCTGACATCCACTCAGTGGCTAAAACAAACATTTTCTGATCAAAAAGACTTATTAAGGTCACATAAACTGCAATGGCGTTGGAGGTGTTTTTGCCAGAGAGGCTGACTCATAACAGCAGGATCCTGGGATTAATTCCACGTCCACATCAAGGTGACTAAGTGCGTGACGGTCGATGAGGCCGAGAGAGTCGAAAAGACAGAGACTTTTAAACCGTTTAGACATCAGTCATTACATCACTCCATCCTCTCTTACTTCATTAAGTAGCTGTTGTGGCTGAAAAAAAAGAGGTGTTTATTGGCTTCTAGCTGTTGCTAAGACACCGTCGAAAGGCTGCAGGATTATGGTCTGTCTGCTCACCATTAACAGAGATATCCATATGCTTGCTCCAGATGCCCAGTGCCTTGACTACGCGCTCATTATCAGGTCTCCGCTTACGAGCTGGCAGAGTGGAAATCATGTCTCATTCCAAGTGCAGCTGGAAACATTTGGAGACTCAGCTGTCCGTTTATGTGGAGGGTATGCTTTGCTTACACCTCTGATGGCTTTACAATAGGTAATGTGACACAGTCTGTGCTCCACACCGATAGACTCGCAGGGTGGCAGTAAAATTCAGATTTTCTTTGTTTTCCATACATTCCGTTGAAGTGTGAGAGCGAAACAGATGGCGTTCTCACTTCTGATATAAAATAAACTGTAATACAGTTTTCCCCTCAATCCTGTACAGTCAACAAGACTGGGTTTACATATGTCCCGACGCCGAATTCCGATCCAGAGTTTCTGCGCAAACATGGCTTCGCTGGTATTGTGAATCACTTCTGAGTCAAGCAAGATGTTCAACAGTATGTCACCACTGATATCATTGAGAGAGAGAGAGACACACACACACACATGTCCCTCTGTGCAAACAAACACAACAGAAAACACGCTAAGCACTGGATAGACTCGAGCATCACCATCAGCAGTTCACAGAAGAAAAAAAAAAGATAAAATCCTGTGCAGCCCCCGATCAGCCGCCTTATTTACTGGAGATGAAAAGCCTGTTGGTTGGTGTAATTAGGGTGCTGATCTGCTGTGCACTGTGGTGGGGACACACTTTAATAAGGTAGGCTGGCATGCACGCACACACACACACACACACACACACGCACACACACACACACACGCACACACACACACTTACATAAACAAGTACAGACGGTGCCACCTCAAGGACAAATCAAGATATTCACTTTGAAAGTTGAGTCGAGGCATGTGTGGGGTTGTTAACTCATATCACACTCTGATAACATAATGACATTTTCTAAGGAAATTAAAACAGCGCCAGGCTTCAACGCCTGAATGTAACTGCTGAATGATAAATTAAATGACGAGAAAATCGCTCGAACCAAAACAAAAGCTTTGTGTCTTACAATAAACTGATGGCATTTTCATGTGAATACAGTGCCGCGCGCACGTCTCCCTTGTAAATGTTACACTGATTGCCATAATTTGGCCTGTTTTTTCATTACGGCTCCATTCTTCTCTTATCTTGTAAAAAGCATCCTGCTTGCACAGACCGTCGTCCGTCCGTCCGCCCGTCGGCTTAAAGACTATGCGGCCAACAACAGCACTCTGCTCAATTAAAAAAGCTCTTTCTCAGAGGAATGCCGATAACTTTGACCCTGCTGTGAAAGAAATTAAATGCCAGGACCGTTGCACAGACACGCAGGAGATCCACTTCCTCCTCCTTCACTTCTTTCCTATCACCTTGCATCCTTCCACGCTTTTTTTTTTGGCGCCGTCAAATCTTTTTCTTTTTCCCTTTTCGCCTTCAGTGTAACTTTCGGGTGCTCCTCTCTGTTTTCATCCATCCCTTCATCTCGGCTCCTTTGTTTTTCTTGCACTGAATCTTGCTTTGTTTTGCCTTTGAAATTTGCGCTTTACAATGTGATAATAAGCTGTCTGTCTAGGCATGCAATACCACCCCCCCCTCCCCCCAAGAGACACTTTTAGTGTTTATGATTGCGTTTGTGTGGAAGTGTGTGCGTGCATGTGAAACAGAGAAAGACAGTGGAGTGTTCGGCCCTCATCTGTGTGTGCGTGTGCATGTGTGTGTGTGTGTGTGTGTGCCAACAGAGACTTGAGACTGTGTGAAAGTGTGTGATGTTGTGAGTGGATGTGAGGGGAAGTGACAATGAGTGTGTGTGAAAGTGTGTGTGTGTGCATGTGTGTGTGCATGTGTGCGGGTGTGTGTGTGTGTGTGTGCGTGTGTGTGTGTGTGTGTGTGCGTGTGTGTGTGTGTGTGTGACATCCATCAGTTTCCCTCAGACTGTGAAGGAGACCCACAGAGCAGGAAGCAGGGATAAGGCGCCACACCCCCCGCTGGTGAAAGAGAGAATGAGCCGGGTAGATAATGCCCTCTTATCTACCCCACCAACCCCCTCACCTCCTTTCTCCCTTTACCCCATCTCCACACACACACACACATACACACACACTGCCCTTACCCTCCTAGCAGACTCTCTGCGGGGGGGAAGCAGCTCTAAGTTGGATTTGGTGGCAGTGCAGAAGAGGAGTGCTCATGTTGCAAGATGCCAACCCCACAACTCCCACAAACAAACAAACACTCACTGGCAGTCAATCTGAATAAAAGAATAAAAACAAACAAAAACCAAGCTTCACACATGCAGGCACACGCACTATATCTCTCTTTTTCACTTGTGGCAGAAGTGCCTGTAGAAAGCTCTATGCTTGACTTGAGCAGGCAACTCAAATTAAGTGTAAAATTTGTATTTACAGTAATTGGCCTGGCAAACCTGTTCTCCATGTGTTGCATGTTTAAGTAGGTCAGAATATGCTGACAGAGTCTGGGAGAAACGTGCAGAAATCTGTCACGATAACGGCACTAGCGGTGGAGAGACTATAGCGTCTTGCAGGGTAGAGGACATGTAACGACCCATGTCCACCGACGTGACAAACAACCAGCTGCACTTCCTCCCTGTAATCTACACGGCATACGCCAAGCTCACAGTCCATCTCAAGTTCTCCATGTTCTATGTTTCAGACTAGTCTCACAGTGGATTCGAGTCATGTTTTCTCCCCGCTAGTTAACAAAACCTTGACAAAGAAGAAGTTTTGTTAGCTGATTAAAAATAAACACCATTTAAATATCCCACATAACTATTCAGACGCTTGTTTCAGAATTTGGTCGTAGCACCTTTAGCAACAACAGCCTCAAGGATTAATGGAAATGATGCTACGTGAGATCTTTTAAAGGTTTCTCTTTTTCTTTCTCCTGCAGAATCACTTGTGCCCAGACGGGATGTCTGATAAGCATTGCTCGTGCCATTTTTGGATCTCTCAGGAGCAGCTCCGCTGGGTTCAGGTCCAGCCTCTGGCCCACCTCAGCACCAATATGGAAGAAATAATATACTCTGGCTCAATCTCAATTTTTTTTTCCATCCATGTTTCCTTCGGTCTGAACTTGACAGCCGGTCGCTGTTAGAGAAAACCCTCCCCACAGCATGGCGCTGCCACCACTGGGTTTGACTGTAGGGATGGTATTAATGAGGTGATGCTCAGCGCCTGGTTTCCTCCACGCGCTGTCGGGAATTGGGGTCACGTAGTTCAGTCTCTGCTCCAAGAGGCATCGCATGGTCTGAGAGCCGTCTGTGTCCAGCAGGTAAGGTTCACCCGTCTCTTCAAAGAGACTCTGGATGTCATTCATTGTAACTCTTCACTACTTGGTCACCTGCCTGATCAACGCTCTTTATTTCTAATTGCTGATCTTTGTCTGGGCAGATCCAGGAAGAGTGCTGGAGAATGATGGAGGGTCTCAGTGCTCTGAGACACTTTCTTGTGTTGTTGCCCAAATCTGTGCTCTGACTCGCATTTGTACAGACAAAGGGCCAAAACAACATCTCTGAAACCATTTGTAAACATATGTAAATATATGACTTCCATTGAGTTTTATGAGGCGCATGTGAGTTGTAGAAGAAAAAAATGCATATTTCAGAACATGAATAGCACTGTACCATCACAGCATTAAGGAGATTGAGTCCCAGTTGGACCAAGGGCTTTTCTGAGTCAGTTTTCTACAGCTTGTCCAGTTTCTTCAACAGCCTAAAGAACAAGCATTAGGATTGACTGGAGAATCTAAACTGCCCCTGGGTACCCTGTCCAGGGCGTATTCCCTGCCTCGGGTACAAAATGGGTACGATGATGGATGCCTGGATGAAGATGAAGTGAAAGAGAGGGCCGTCAAACTGAATGCAAGTGAGAGAAATAAACTTGGTATTTATAGATGCCCTTGATGATAGTTCCTGCCGTAAATTGTGCTTCTCTAGCCCACTTATAATAAATACTGAATCAAAGACAACACTCATGACTACTTTGCGGACAAGGATCAAGATCTAACTCTCTGAAAATCCTTCCAGCAAAGGCACAGTTCGAAAAACATTGTCTTATCTTATACAAATATTGAATATACTGTATCTTACTGTGGGGGATATTTGCATCTCAATCCTGTCATGATTGTTAATCTGCCCTTACAATCTATTATGGAAATGTAATCAAGAATCAAAATCATTTCACGGCGACAATTGTGGTTTAGTTCCAGAGGCTATTTGGTCAGAAAGGGCACGAGACGGCACCGCAGACAGGTTTGCAGTTCAAGTAAGGTTGCTGTCATCCTCGCAGACAAAATGACAAAGGCTTTTAATAATACATCAGGCTAATATCAGGCTTAATGCAATCTCTCTGACATCAGCTGCACACAATGAAATTGTACGGTATCAAATCAGGCAATCTACTGATAAAATTAATCGCTTCAAGTCTGGTGATGCTAATAATCTCCTGATTGTATTATCTTCACAAGCCCCCAGTGGGAATCTGTATTTATTATAACAGCCATTATTATGTTTATATCTGTGGTTGGCAGGGGGAGGAGTGCGCTGCTTTTCAGAGATGGGGTGTGTGTGTGTACATATACGTGTTGGGGTGGGTGAAGGTGGTGGTGGTGGTGGCGGCGGGGGGGCATTGTGTCTGTATCCCATTATCTTTGTCATTAACAACAATAATGGCGCTCATTGTGGGCACCTCGGGGTATGTTTTGAAGATCTAAACACGCACACACGCTGTCTTCTGGCCTGCATTGTTGCCTAATTGGAAAGGGAACAGTAGTGGTGTGGGCGATCGCACCAAAGCCCCTAGCTCGTTGACACAAGGTTAAAGACCCATTAACTTGACCAGTAGAAAAACGGAAGAGAGGACAAAAGAGAGTCTGGGTTAAGGAGAAACAGCGAGGGAGAGAGCGAGAAAGAGAGAGAGAGAGAGAGAGAGAGAGAGAGAGAGAGAGAGAGAGAGAGAAATGGGCGACTACAGCCTCTTTAATGTCATATTCGCTTGCATAGCTGGAGAGACCATATTAATTTACTCCTTTTTACATTCATTCTAGTGCTGTATGTGTCTGTGTGCTTATTGTGTGCTTATTGTTTGTATGTTCTCCCAGTGTCCTTCAAAACATTCATGTTTAGGTTGAGTACCGAGACGTGAGTGTGAGTGACTGGCATTACTAAATTAAGTGGCATCATTAAGTGGCACCAATTACATTGCAGCATGTCTAGCCGCATTAAAGGCCTTTTCAATAGAGATAACTGTCCGTTTCCTGACTCGCATCCCAACTGGGTGCAAACGTGCTTACCTTGTGGCAACAATGCGGACAAACAAGTGAGAAAACACCAACTCAGACTTAAAAAGTCATTTATGTCACCCTGTATCATGGCACTCGCTGTCCTTGTGGTGATTTCATCCCCTCTGTAACCAATAAGCGGCATCTTGTTAAAATAAATACAGACGGCCATGATCTTTCTGTGACCTTTGTGCTTTAATAGAAGAATCAATGCTTTCCCTGTTCCCACTGTGTGAAAACTCGCCATGTGATATATTCCTGTAATTGTAAGAGAACGTCTTAAAGCAGAGCGCTAGGTTACTCCGCTTAATTACGAAGCTCATTATAAGCACTGAATGTACGCATGGTAAGAGACTGCAAGCGAGTGACAAGTTCACCTCTGATTGTAATGAAAGCACGCGTACAGCGATGACATTTCTCAGGTCTTTTTTCCTTATGCATAAAATGAGAGTGAGCTCATAAAGCAGCACCGTGCTGTATGACATTAATCCTTCCTTCCTTGTGTGTTTGTAAATCTGTGTGCGCTCTCACTCTCCACATCCGCCCGAACTTGACATTCAGTCCGGGAGTCCATATCTCACAAAACGGGGTGCAGACTCTTGCCCCCTTGAGCACGAGGATGGGAATATTGCAGTGAGCTGCACCCCATGCAGAGAAAGATCCCTTCTTTTCCTTTTATGTAATCTTTGGAGCTAGTAGTGGAGTCCAGAGGACGAGGAGCTCCATAAATCAATTCTTTTTGAGCTGAGCTTTTGTGTGGTTGACTAATAAAGATGCATGTGTTGCTTTTGAAATCAAATGAGCAACGTTATTAAAGAAATATTCATGTAGAGAGAATAATTAAGAGAGGAATCGGTTTCTAAGAGAATGCTAATATGTTCTGCCAGTGTGTCGTCTCCATTTGATAGATGCCGAGGTCAGCCGATCTTCAGTCTGTTTTTATTCCTGACAGAAGGTGTATGTTAACATGCACAACACGTTTGTGAAATTATAAGCACTTTGCAAGTGACAGGTTTTTTTCTCAACTTTCATCCATCCATCATCTTACCTGCCTCACACCTTAATGGTGTCATGGGGGTCTGCTAAGGTCTATCCCAGTAAATCTAGTGCTGAGGCAGGGGAAACGCACTGGACAGGGAGCAGTCCATCACAGGGCACACACACACACACACACACACACACACACACACACACACACACACACACACACTCTACTCTCATACCTAGGAGATATTTTGAGTTTCCAGTCCGACTTAACACTCATCTTCTATGAGAACTTCTCAACCCAGATTTCACCTCTCTACTAATGTCTCCATTTCTTTTTAGCTTTCTTTTTTTCACTCTCTCCCATCAGTCTCCTAAATACCCTTTTCCTACTGCATAGATCTCAAATTTTCCACTTTCCTTCATCTTCTTCCTAAGGAATTCCTAATACACTCACCACTGCCCGCCACAGCAATTCTCATTTTCTGGGCTCCAACTTAACCATTTTGAGTCATCCTTCAAGAATAATTTCCAGCCACAGTAGGCCACAAATTTCCGGCGAACAAGCTTGAAAGAAGCACGATACAGCACAGCCAGCACTAACCTGCAGACATTAACTGTTTGCACAAATTAGCTGGTACAGAGCATTTAGCATCTTACTGCACTCAGGAGTCTGTACACACTAATGTGGATATTTAGTGGATAATTGACCAAAAGTGGTCTGGATTAATCAAGGAGTCCAAGATACTGAACCCCGAACTGTGACTTATGGCACGTTGGGTGATTGTGAAGACGAGACAAGTGAACCAGTTCTTTTCGTAACGCAAGTTTTGGAGAACAGTTTAAAATCTTCATTGCTAAACGATCTTGTGTCATCCTTGTATGAATTCACACGCGTCTGTGTTTCTGTCCCTGCAGGAGCCAAACTCCCACTCACCTCTCAAACAAACACACGCGCGCACACGCGCACACACGCACACACGCTCATAGGTGACAACCTTCTTTTCAGCTCCTTAACATCATCTGAAGTGACAAAATCCCTTCGCAGGCACAGGCGCTGATCTCCCACACAGAAACCGTCTGTTAACAGCGTATACACCTTCCCATATGCAATCTCTCGCTCAGAAACACACCTCTCACAGGACTGAGTGCCAAGGCACGGCAAGTGTACCTGACGGGAATGTTCTTATGTAGCCTCTAATCTCTTTCTCAGGAAACAACTGTACCTCAACAGGGAGAGAGGAAGTGACTCATAGCACAAATGGCCTACACATTTAAACCACACAGACAGCCAGAGAAAAACGAAGCCCGAGATCTGAACCAAAACAACAGGAAACCAGAGAGGACAAACATTCATAATGCAAAGGTGATGACAACAAAGGGCCGTACCATTTCCGTTCCAGACCCTTTTATTCAGGCGCTGTCTGCTTTGTCAAGGTTTTATGTAAGGTCTATATGTGACGAAACGCACACATTTACACATATGAGCATTCACACTTATGCCCCTTATACAACTAAAACTGGTTCCAGTGCTGTCTCCGGGCTAGCACTACTGCCTGTTCTGTCTTTCTACGGGTTTTCTGCAGCTTCTCTTGCATAGCAAAAAAAAAAAAAAAAAAGCAGCTTTGTTGCTTTCATTGGTCTCAATAACCCCAGCCCAAGCCTCTGACGTAGCCGCCTCTTACGTCTGGCCCAGCATAAAGAGGTGGTGCCTTCCTGGCCCAGAGGAAGAACAACACAAATTGTAATTTTCCTTTTAACCTATACATACACAGCCCACAAAAAATAAACAATAAAAACCATCTAAAATGTTATTTTTGTATCTAACAAGGAATGAGGAAGTCTGACCTCCCCTAGAGGCATAAGCACCTTGCAGTAACTTTCATCTTTAATTAGTGATGATTTGGTGCACAGAGAAAGTAAGGCAACTGCTATTAAAAACAGTACAATATAGTGATTTATCTCTTTGCCAATTATTTATGTAAGACCAGTTTTCTGGGTCAGAAAACATCGTCTTTATGTTATCTTTTCTATGTCAAGTTAAAAAAAGAGGACATACATCCGATAATATTGTTTGTAGTTCTAACCCACAGATACTTTTTGATGCAAGATATAAGTAAGGTCACGTCTGTTCCACCCCCGAAAGGGATAGTGATGCATTTAAATGGATTGAGAAAAACCCCTGGAGTGAAAGAACAGAGTGAGGAGAGGAAAGGAGCAGGATATGATACTAAAAGATGTAAGGCAGAGGAAGAGACGCATTGAGCAGATGGCGGTGTGCTCTCAGGTGTACAAGGACCTGCAGAGAAAGATCTGCTGCGCAGAGGGAAAGAGGCAAAGAGACGGAGAGAGAGAGAGAGAGAGAGAGAGACAGAGAGAGAGAGAGAGAGAGAGAGAGAGAGAGAGAGAGAGAGAGAGAGAGAGAGGTGAGTATAAGGAGGGACGGAGAGGTACGGGACAGCCACAGAACATGGCAAACTAAGAGGAGGACGAATGTTGGCAGCGAGGGAGATCGAGATCGGAAGAGAGAGAGAAAACGGAAGCTGGCTGCAGGAAAGGGACGGATGGAGGCATGGTGAGCGGGTTAGAAGTTGAGGTGAGAAGCAGCGGGATGTAAGGTGACCAAGCGAGATGAAAGGCGAGGCTGCAGAGAGAGGAAGTTAGAGCTACTTGTATCTGGAGAAGGACGTGAGGGAGGAAGAGGGGAAGCAGAAAAGAGATGGGGGATAAAAGATGTGGGGCAGCTTCTGGAGAGCAAATAGATGAAACTATACAAATGTGGAGGGATGAAAGGCAGAGGATGTTGCTGTAAGGGGAATCGTCCACTTAGAGGGTGCAGAGCAGAGAGAGAGAGAGAGAGATAGAAAGAGAGAGAGAGAGAGAGACGGAGAGGAATCGCTCAGATGTAGACAGATTAGTGATGGTGCTGCTGCTGATAACGGGAGAGAGAAACGACCAAAGGAAGGAAGCACGGGGAAATGTGCCTGGAAGGATGGAGAAATATGAGTCAGAGAAACACAAACACAATGTCAAGATACCCCACGTATCCATGTTCTGCCTCTATTATCTTTCAGTTTCTACTCTCTTTCAAAGCCAGAAGAACGATGGTGACAGCCTCAGTATTTAAGCGCCCTCCTAGAAAACCAGCTGCACCTCTGACTCTTATCAGGCACCTCACCACACAAGCATTCATGTAAAAAACATTGTGTTGGAGGAATCAGGGAGGGAGTAGCTCATGTACACTAGTGCAGGGAGTTGGGTATGTGTGTAAACCATCTGACTCTACTTCACACTGCACTTGAGCTTTGCAATGATTTTAAAACTAATCAGGTCAAAAGCGCCCCTTAATATGATGAAACACCATTAGGTCTGGTATGTTCAGTCTGTGTTCAAGCTGAAGTGCAAAAGTGAGAGTTGGTTCATGGTGGGTTATGTACCATGACTGTATCTCAGCACACAGCATGGTTTGTTCATACAGTCTTGCTGTTTTGTTTTGTTTTTTAAGGGGGGGTTATTTCCCTAAAAGTTCCCTCAGCAACAAACTTGACAATAATTCTACCTACAATTCCTGTAAATGGTTAAAGGAGACCCTCTGATACTGGTTCAAATGCTTGGCTGTTTATTAGGGATCCACTGAAAATCAAAACAGACAGAAATTATTCTGCTAATTATGAGTTCCATTGTATTTTGGGGGTGTGGGGGTGGAGTTGTACTTTACGGTCCAGATCCAGTTTTCGGCCAAAAACCAAAAATGTAATTTGGGCCATTTTTGGCTGAAGATTTTCAATAGCTCAATTCTCCTTGCATCCCTAATGTTTAGGGAAAATTTGTTTGGGGATGTGATCATTAATGTGAGCAGTGGCCAATCGATGCAAAACCTGTGTGTGGTTGCCTGATAAGGATGAAAGAACACCAGATTTGTGCAGAAACTCACTGTAATATTCCCACATCAAAAGCAGGATTTATTCAAACTCTCATAAAATAGCTCCTGAGGTATTTCTGATGAAGCTAATGTTTCATAGCATCTACGTTAACACCACAGATATACCCATTTCATCGCCAGCTCTGAGAGACAAGTCAAACCTGGTTACTGTCTAACTCTCTCTTTTTAACACACACACATTGAAATCATAATCATGTAAGGTCAGAGGTCTCTTTAGATCCAGATTGGCTGTTTTAACAGGTAGAAAAGGGATTTATAACTTAATATTTACTTTTTTAACCCACAAATAACTGAATTTGTTCACTCTTTTAGCTATGTAAGATATTCTGCACAGTCTGTGCAGCTAGCTAGCTAAGTAGTTAGCTCGCTAGGTAGTTTTATCTAGTTATAATCATACAATCATACCATAATTAGTTATAATCTACACGTCCTTCTGCACGTCAACAGTTGTAACACTGGTGGGGAAACCTGTCCTGTGTTCTTCATGAGTTTGCCTTTTTATCAAGGTTTGATCAGAAGCTCCTGACGCAGCTATCTGCGCACGATGGCTGGACTCGCATCCAGAAAGCTGGACCTCGCAGCACAGCATAGCACAGCACAGCACAACTGTCCCACATGAAAGCGGCCTTAAAGCGTGAGGACATGCTGATTGATTGGCGCCTGGGGGAGGCTGTCCCTCCTCATTAACATCCCCCCATTGGTGGGAATGTGCAGAGAGAGATCCAGCCACCGGCGTTGTGAGGGTTTGTACAAATGAGTGCCGTATCCCTGCTTCATATCAGCACTGCAGTGCTTCACATCTCTAAGAGAATGGCACTAATACAAATACATGCACACAACAATCCCGATCAAAGCTATTTTACTGTTTTTAGAACCAGGGGATGTAAGTCAGGATCAAGATTGCAACTGCAGCTATGGTTCGTCATGACTGTGTGATACTGACTAATATATATGATGTTGGCCAATTCCATTACTTATTATTTCTTGTCATATAGGCCTTTCACTATATGACCCCTCATGTCTCTCCAATAGACTTAACCAATGGATAAATTTGACCGTTTTCTCCTATGGTTTTCTTTTACTCCCTTCCCCATATAAACACCAACTCAGCACACAAAACTGTGAATACCGCATACAAAATCACAGCAATTTACCTCTTCAGTGAACACGTATCCATCATCGCCCGCATTTTCAAAATGCCGTTGATCAGTTTTTCATGGACATTTGGAAACAAATGTGGATCCTGTGTGTTTAGTCGTTGCTCGTGGCGCGCTCCGACAGCGTATACATTTGTTTTGTCACTTCTGTTTTCTTTCAAGGTCACTAATAAACTTTCGGCCTTGTCACTGCTTTCCTAATAAATTAACATCCACTAAAGTAGATTTTTGGCCTTAGATCAAATTTGGTGAAAGGCACCAAATTTATTTATAAACAAAAAAACTGCCAAGCGCTAAAAGGATTTTAGTGAACTCGTACAATCATTATTTCTCATACCTTTGACAACCGGAATGAATTGAAGACTACCACAAATTACTAAATGAAATGTGTCTATGTATAAGTCATCTGTCTTTCGCAGTGTAGCGGGCGAAGCTGTACTTTAATAGAGTGGTGCATTCATATTAGAAATGGCTCCCCAAAAACAATAACATTAGCTCATTCATTGTTCCTCTCCCCTCGACAAGCTCTATTTCATTTGGTCCTGATGTAGCATCAGCATTTCTATGATTTCCACACAGCAGATCTGAGAGAGCGGCAGAAATTGCCACAGTCACTCGTCACTTTCAAACTTCCAAACGAAGAGGGCAGACGCACTCTTTGCAGCCCGGGGTTAACTTCATTAGTGGGTACAGATTACTAATTCATAACACATAAAGTGTGTGGGCGCCATGTATCACAGACACTTCAGCTCATATCGTCATGTCATGGAAATGTGGACTCGCAATAAACATTGCGAGTGGACTGTTCTGTTTCTTCAAAAACATCTGCAATTCATCATTTTCTGAACTTGTAACTTCACTCATTGTTGCATTGTTCATCATTAATGTCCAATTCTATTGTTGGTTCAAGACGCTGAATTTGCAGAATGAAAGTTGATCAAGAATGCAGCCAAAGTTCAAGGACATTTGCACAACATAAAACATGAAAACAC
This sequence comes from Karalla daura, assembly GCA_029224185.1. Taxonomy (NCBI): domain Eukaryota; kingdom Metazoa; phylum Chordata; class Actinopteri; order Chaetodontiformes; family Leiognathidae; genus Karalla; species Karalla daura. The sequence continues at coordinate 15,460,538 of CM055192.1, forward strand.
ATAGTTTCGTAGAACATCTGGCACACAGCGCTGGGTAATCTGCGAGGCCATGGGACAGAACAACCACAGCCCCAGAGGGTGAAAAAGCCCTTCCTATCTACGCGTCAAATTTATATTGCTTTGACCTTTTCCCTCAGGTCCTCCTATTTCTCAGCGCATGCAGAGAGATTCACTAAACTGCTGATGTCTGCACCACCACACCTCTTTCTACACATTTGGATAGAGGGGATGGGTGGGGGGCAATATCTACACCAGCACTTTCAGCTCTTAATTCACACAGATAGGACACGTGAATGGCAAACCCAACACCCCGGAGCATTTTTCTTTGCCGTTCCGACTGTTTGTTCCACAATAAACTGATGTGGAAAAAATATATCATAGCTGGGAAATTGGTTTGCTGTTTGTGTGTGTGTGTGTGCGCACACCCGCCCATGTATGTCCGTGTGTGTGATGTTTACTGCCTACATGTAAATCTGAGCACATTCTCAAGGACCTCAAAAGGACAGATATAGTTTACACCTCATCTTGAGTTCATATTTCTAGTCTTAATGTGGTGAATGTGGAGTCAGATTGAGCGGATGAATTAAATTTATAGGGGCCTCAACCAACACTGTACAATTACCCCGAGAGGCCTTGGGAGCAAAAAGACAATTTCTGGGACAAAACGGGTCCAACTTCGCCATCGCAATTACGCCACATCTTTGTGAGCTGCACAGCCGAAGGTCACTGGACTGGGACGAATTGAAGGCGCAGTAATTAACCGGCACATCCTGAGACACCGCTCCGCGAGAGGAGCGAGTCCAAAAATAGGAACTGACGACATAAAAACCAGTCGTTAAGATTAAGAACGGGAAATTTGCATCAACAAGTGCAAAGACGTCCGCGCGGGCGGAGCATTTACATCAGAGAGACGAAGATTATTTTCCACAGCGAAGAACATGGTGCCCGCGCTAACATCAGAGTCAGCGTAAGGTAAAGGTTGCTCGGCGCTGTTATTAGAGTGGGAATGAAGAGGAGGATGAACACGAGTGTCTGAGTCAATCTGTGTCAGAGATGACTGCGTCTCAGCGTCCTTTGATTCACTGTCCTCTTGTCACGCCCTCAGGGACAAGTTAGCACATTTTGTGTGTGTGTGTGTGTGTGTGTGTGTGTGTGTGTGTGTGTGTGTGTGTGTGTGTGTGTGCGACCCGAGGCGAGTGCCAGCATCTATGACCAGATTTCACCACCTCCGAGCGCGACACATTAGCCAGTGGCAGCTGAGGGCAAGGACACTATCCCAGGGTTACGTAAAGGTCTCCATATGTGAGTGTGCGCGAGTGTGTGTTTATTCAGCCCTCTCACTTGTTCCACAGTGTATTATGTACACATTATCATGCATATGTGAGTGTGTTCTTGTACATTTGCATGTTTCTGTGTGTGTATTATTGGCTGGCTACAGCGTGAGGGTCTGTTTAGACCAGGTGGTGTTTATGTGATTGGTCTTCATCACTGCGCTTTGCGTTTTTTCTTGAAACCCACATGAAGGATTCTTCACGTTGACATGAATTTGTTTTTTAAGCCGGGTCCCCATTTTATTACCTTCTCCCAAAAACAGTGGTGACAAACACTTGGAACCACTGCCGACCGTTTTCATTAAAACAAAATGATAACTGGTGCGTTCACTGCGTGCCAAATTAATTAAATCTGGTCCAAACTGCCTCCTTAGTCACCATTTGATGAGATGCAGATAATGATGCAGCATTTAATAATAGATTCCTACAAGATGAGTCCAGCAAAGTGTTTGCTCCACATGAAATCTGTCTTCTGAGTTACAGATCTATGTTTATTTGGCTAGCCACCTAGCTATCTAGATTGATAGAGATTACCTAGCTTGCTGACTAGCTGTGCAGACTCAAATTTAGGTTTTACTGTCCAAATATTTTAAATAAAAGAGTGGACGAATCCTGTCATTTGTGAGTTGTAAAAAACTTTCTGTCAAGATAATACTTAAACAACATAAAAGTTTGATGATAACGCATGGTGTGATGCACTAAACTTGCACTGAACTCTCATCGCACTCTCTGAAGCCAGGAGCCAAGGAGTCACCAGTCTGCCCTTTTTTGTAGGACACGAAAAACCCACCCCACATTATATGAGTCATCCCTTTTCCACCTGTTAAAACGGCCAATCTGGATTTAAAGAGGCCCGTTGCCTAACATTGACCACTGAGGACAAATAGAGGGACTTTAGCAGCTCCGTTCACCTTCAAATAAAGAGATCTCTGCTGCACGCACTTGAGCTTTACTGTGAGCCACGTACACACACGCTGGTAAAGACGGATCCCTTAGCGCCACATAAAACTCCAACAGATCTGCCCGACCACTCGCGCTTTAACCAGCCAATAACACTCATGCCATCACACACACGTCGGTGCATAAATGTACACAAACGCACTCACGGGTATGCAAATATGTGGGGAAAAATAATACGCTGAGTGGGTCAAATAGATGAATACACACACACAAACACACATGCTCTCTCTTTTGCACTCTCACGCACACTCGCAAAGGGATAACAGAATGTGTACTGCTGCAAGGCTTGGCTCAGACCAAGGTTATGAAGAAAGAAGGATGACTATTGAGAGGGGGTGTAAGTAGCACAAATGCCTTGCTTGAATTGGATGGATCAAAGTAAGTGGGCCTGCAACACGACCGAGTCTGATGTACTGTTACAACAAAGAGAATGCATGTTAAGGGTTGCTCGGGCTAAAAAGGAAAACAAAAAGACAGAAAGAAAGAGCCACGAGGAAGCTGCAGAGGAGAGAGGAGGATCAGGCGGAGGATGTGCTGGGCAGGTGAAATGCGGTGTGGGGATACACCGTAATAAAGACGTCTCGCCTTGGAAGCTTTAGTGCTCCTGTGAGAGTGGCAGACACAAAAAGCAGGAGGATTAAATACAAACTTCAGACCCTTCATCTGCTCGTCTTCCCCTCCGACAGTACTTTCATCACTTTGTGGCTCTTTCTTCACGTCTTCCCTTTCACACCCGCTTGACTCTCATGCTATGTTTTCAAATGACTCCCAACAGCTGAGTCTCTCTCTCTCTCTCTCTCTCTCTCTCTCTCTGTCTCTCTCTCTCTTCCATTTGACATTTGTTCTCATACTTTTTTATTCGGTCTCGTTACACAGCCATCCTCACTCTCTAGAAGTTTGAAATAAAGTTGTGCCGAGACCACAATCACCATGACTGGCTCCTCAATGTGTGTGAGTCTGAATGAAAAAAATAATAATAATCATGGAGCACAATAACAAAGGAAAGTCTACACAGACTCAGCCAGATTAGTGTTAAAGATTGATGGATCTAACTTTTAATTAACTTGCAACAATAATAGAACAACATCATGAATTTCATCGGCCTGAATTGATGAATAAATCCCTTCTCTGGACTTTCGACGTGCTGCATGCTCCCTCACAACAGACAGCAACAACAGTTTATTCTGCTCCAAGTCTGAAGTCGCTTTTTATGTCTCTTTACACTGCATCAACAGAGACTGAGTCAGTGTTTAATGGCAGACCTCAGTAGAGGCTGTCTAAAGATATGTGCCAAACACAGACGAACAGACATCTATAATGAAAAACAAAGACCACCCAAATGTGTGGCTAGTGGAAAGCTGGGACAGAGAACTGACAGATCATCACCACATCTTGGTGACCTAGTGCTATCATCAAGTCACAATGTGTAGATTGGTCTCTATGCTGCACTTTACATAGAAACAACTCACTAAATAAGTAACTATGATATGTTGAATATAGTCTTTGATATTCCAAGCAATTAGTGTGAATAATTTGAGGTTTTCCTTACATTTGTGTTCACAAACCATTACATATTATATAATCTTTTAATTTAATTCTGTTTCCAGCTTTTGGTCCAGCTTGGGGTTGCTTGGGCGCTGTCTCACAGGGAAACTCAGGCACTCCTCTCTACCAGGCCACTTCCACCAGCTGTGGGAGGATTCACCACGTTCCGAGCGAGTCCAAAGATATAATTCCCAGCAGGCTCCTCCTTTTCTCCGGCTTCCAGGTGCATGTGCCCGAAACACCTCCCCAGGGAGGTGTTGGGGAGGCATCTGATGCCTGAAACACCTCAGCTGGCTCCTCTTAATGTGGAGGAGGAGAAAACGTGGCCATTTGTACCCACAATCTTGCACATGCCTGTGACCACAGGTAAGGGTAGGTACATAGATAGAGCAGTAAGTTAAGCGCTTTATCTTCCAGTTGAGCTTTCCTTTCACCATAATGAATAGAAGCAGCTTTTATATCCCTACAGGCACTGCATTTTCCCCTAAAAGCCAGAGATACTTGACCTTCTCCATATCTTACCAATTAAAAAAAACAGTCATTTAGATGAAGTTGAAAAGAGAAATAAACACAGAGTTGCAATGAATGGCTAGTGTGAGACAATCACACAGTTTCCTGCAGAAAATCCTTCAGTTTGTAGGAAACTGATGAATCTGCTCATTCAATAATAAACTGATGAGGTGTAGAATGAACAGCTTAGTGCAGACACGATATACTGTACTGTACGCTGCTCTCATTGAATTGTCTCATTTCCCACTTAAAGATGTGTGTGGGCTTGTGCATGTGCCTGCGTGTCTAAAAAGCTGTCTAGTCCATTAACTGTGGTGACAGCTGATAAAAGATGATGGACACGCTGTATTCATATCACACAAGATTTATCCTCCTCCCTCAGACGAATCCATACTGCAATCCACACACAACCCGTAATGACTGGAAAACAGAAGCAAATCTCTCTTATCTCTGGTATTTTCTACCTTTAAAAAGTTGGTTTAATTCCACAGACGGGCCGTGTAATCACTGTTTGGTTGTCTTAATGTCTGTGTGTTTGAAGAAGTTCTCTGATTAGGTTTTGAAGAGACATGAGTCAGGAAAAAAAGTGTTAACACTTACCCTACCCGCCCCCTCCAGTCCCAGAGGCCTGACTCCAAACAGGCAACGATGATGCGGAGTAACCAAACTTTTTATACGTAGACACATTCTGACTAGAACAGCTTGTCTCAGTGACTAATACACAAGTCTTCATGGGCCATTAACTTGCTCCAATTAAAACATGAAGCAATATGTTGTTTTCCTTGCAAGAGTTTTCACATACTCCTTCATCAGCCCTAAGGGATGACACCTTGAGTCCAGTTCTGCATTTTAGCCCTCCAGTCATCCACATATGGCTGTTCACCACTTCTCATTGCTTACAATATGCTAAAGGAAGACGTGGCTGCTCTAAAGCCCGTCTGCAAGTGTGATGACTGTGTCCACACTTCAGAAAGAGGAAGATTTAGAAAAAGAAATCCTTGATTATCCTTTTGAAGTGATGTGAATTTTTTTTAACTGTTCTGAGGCGACACAAGCTTTTCTAAAACGACAGCCCGCCACCGATCCCTCTGTCTCTGCCTCAACTACGCTTTGATGGAAAGTCTCAATCATTATGCTCTGGGTACAGCAGATTCAAAACATGGTTTTAAGATACATATACGTATATTATGAAGCGCAATATGGAGTTGGATGTGTTTGGAAACCCTTTGAAATAAGACTGCTGTCTCCAATTCATCCATTTGGGGATTAAAAGATTAGTTTTAAGGGAAATACATTAATCCTTTAGACAAAACACAAGCTGCAGTTACTGAGAAAAAAACACCTGGTGGTTGCTGCAGGTGATGATAATACTCTTTCTTAACACGACCGAAGAAAATGAAATTATATCAATGTGAACAAATGTTGAGGAGATTTAGACTTTCATATATGTCCAGTAAGGAGGTTTCTATGATATTTTGCATTGTTTGAATGAGTCAATAACTTCCCAATCGATACAATTATATATATTATATTATATGATGATCTACGATGATTTATTTGGCAGGTTCTAGGGTCATCATTCGCTCTTTAGCGGACACTGAGACTGTGGGTCCTCTCACTTAGACGACAACGCTATGTGTCTCCCAGTCAGACTTCAAGGTCTGAGAACAGATTTATTCACACAGTTGTACGTACATGATTACACATCAGTGACTGCTCTTCCTCATCATACTGCACTGTAGGTCTGGTTCACATCCAGCAACTATCCTGACTGAATGTGACCTCATTTTGTGCTCATTATTCTGGCCTTTATTCAAATACCCCTCGCTGAGCGATCCATTACAGTCGCAATCGCAATCATTATCATTTTTCATTATGTTTATGAAAAAACTGCAAATTGCTATTACAATGAGGTATCGTAATTATCGCAGACTGAGCTTGATGACTTGACATTTCTGGGAGCTGAATTCTGTCAAATGGCAAAACCTTGATGATGGCACAATCTAAACTATCCACACCAGTGCCAGTCTGAAGCGCGATACGCCCTACACTGCGCTTTTTTAGATTCTATTTTAAGTGTGAAATGATTTTACAAAACTATGAAACTGTTATGAAACTATGACTGTGACTGCTAATCCTCAAGGTTGTGCGAGGAATATGGAGCAGAGCACTGCATGTAGTCCAAAGCCTTGGAAAGCTGTGTGCACGTGTGAGTCAGAAAGTGAGAAAAAGAGAGAGAGAGAGAAGAAGAAAGAGAGAGAGAGAGATCATGTGCAATATAATCTATCTGAAAGACAGGTTTGGGGATTTACTACACACTGGGCTTCGCTCTGCAGGGGGTTTCAGGAACCATGATGAAGCAGGCGATCTTTAAGTTACAGTTTTTTTTTGTCTAAGGCGATATGTAAGAGGGAGGAGGACAGAGGTGTACATTTGTTCACCTATATCCTCTACATAAGCATAAATAGTAGGTCACAGTGGGGGAAAAGAGAGAGCAACGGGACACAGACTGAATTTAACAAAACAAAAAACGTTATTTTTCCTTCACATATAAGGAAATATTTCCCAGGGTGACATCCATAAGCTGCTTCATAAAGCTTCCCTTCCCCTGGATGTTTTACTCCACACATTACGGATTCAGCACAGCAACTCAGATCTATACAGGATTCACTGCCTGTTGATTAGTGTCTGATTGACCGCCGTCTATGCATAAGACGAGGGGGAGTCGACAAATGAAGTTCATTTGAATGCGTTTCATTGAAAATGCTAAGAGTCGGTGCCTCCAATGAATCACTTGGCAAATTAACGAGTAAAAAGTCATGTGAGGACAATCAGCGGCAAACCACTCCTGGAAACCAAAACTCTTCATGTGCGGTCCCCACAGACCACAGACCGTACCACAGACTGTAGCTGAAGCAGGGATCGATATTTTTTTCACATTAACCAACCTTGAAATAGGTGAAATAATCAGCTGTTTGTGCCTCTGCCCGGGCCGCTCTTATGGAATGTGGTTTACACTGTGTACAGTTGCCGATGCGGGCGGTGCAGCTGAAAGTGGTCAAAGGGTCGCTTCCCTGGTCAGATCATTAAATTTCCAGGTGCTCGGGAACACCTGGCTGGGGGTGAACAATGGGTGGTCCCACATCAGCCATTATTGCAAATGCTGTGTTACAGCTGGTCGGGGTAGTAAAGGGCAGATCTCACATCAGATCATTAATGCCTCCTGTAGAGCTGAGCCACGGAGTGGGGGAGCCGGCAAACAGGAGGAGGAGGAGGAGGAGGAAGAACTGCGCAGAGGAGGAGATGGAGCCTCTTGAAACCTCTTCTCTCTTGTCCTCGGGTTTGCTCAGCCTCGCTGACAATGACTCAGGATTGTGGACGTGTGGACGAGTGGCTGATTAGAGATGACCGAGGTTCTCAAGGTTTCGGCACCAACAGTACCACCGGCCCGTGAAGGCACAGTCGCATCTTTTGATCCTAAGAATGGAGGAAAAACATGAAAGAGAGAGCGCACATGTGTAGGTGAGTACTATTGATCCGGGAAACCTCCATGAGACCAGACAGTCGCACTTACCCCATGGTCAGGCTAAAATCACCAAAGCACTTAAAACTAGAGCCAACTGTGGCGGAGACACACCGTCTAAGCTGCCAGGGAGACAATAAAATGTGATTCAGGGTGCCCGGTTTGTTTCCTTGAATTTGATCGAATAACACTTCAGAATAGTTTTTAATACGATGAGAAAAAGAGACATTTCTAAAGCTGTACATCCGCTTTCTCCGAATATTCCAGTTCCCTCAACATGAATGTCTAGGTGTGAGAGTCAGTAGTGTGTGTATGTGTGTGTGCCCAGGTCATATTCTTTACCTCTGCAAGGACACCTTTTCCACCAAATCAGTTCCAGTACAGGTTCCAGGGGTGGTTCGACATGCAAACAAGTTGAGAACCACTTGCTTTTTCCACTGCTGGAGAGCCACGTCATTACGTCACTGTATAAATGAGTTACACTCCCATTATCCACAATCCCTAGCCCGGACATGGAAACAATGAAGAGGTGCTTCTTCTGGAACCAGTTTTTCGAGGCCGGAAGCAGGTCTTTCACAAGTAGAAACAGCAACAGTGAGCTTCAGACCTCCATGACACGATCAAGGTCCAAAGCAATTAAGATAATTGACAGATGGACCTTTTTTTTTTTCCAATGTGAAAATAGTGCGTTCACATTCAAAATTAATCAGCCACAGATGTTTGCCCTTCCTTAACCCCCACCCTGGCAGGACAACACATCAGTAGCAATTTTCAGTGTTATTAAATTCAGGTGAATATGTTGCTCTCCTGTGATTCTCCTGCAAAAATTCAATCTCCCTCCCCCTTTTAAATTGGTTGGAATGAACGCAATGTCAGGCCGAAGATGGAAATGGAGTGTAACGAGTTGACAGCTCTGTCTGATAATAGGCAATTTTACAGGTCCTATGTGTGGATGTCAAATGTCAATGTCAAACTTTGTCTGTCTGCATTTCCTTGTCCTCACATGTATATACTGTGGTTGTGGGCTTGCATCCAAAATTGCTTTGCATAAATCTACGCTGGTTTCCCCAACCGGGAAGCCTAAAAATACATGCAAGAGAGTAATTGCACGAATGTACAAAAACATAATTTACAAGCAATGACATCAAACTAACAAACATGGGCCCACGAGTGAACACAATTTACAACTGACAGCTAAATTTACAGCAGGAAAAAAATGATACGTTTTAGCTACAAATGCAATAAAAGCCCTTACGGTGATTAGTGGGGGTCAATGAGTGTGCGTGCGAGGAAGTGTGAGCGAGCTCACGATAAAGATGGAGATGGAAAAAGAGAGCGAGGGAAAGTGCTAGGGGAGGGGTGCGTGTGTATGTGTGTGTGTGTGTGTGTGTGTGTGTGTGTGTGTGTGTGTGTGAGGGGAAGAGAGACATCAATCTTGTCTGTGCCCCCTGTGGTCTAGGGTACCTGTCCTGTTTCTGACATCAACAAAGCCAAGCCTTCTGGGTAGTAATCAATCAGTCACACTCCGACAAGCTGGCGGAACTGAATGGTCTGCGTGTGCGTGTGTGTGTGTGTGTGTGTGTGCGTGTGTGTGTGTGTGTGTATGTGTGTGTGTGTGTGCGAGGGAGTACATAAGTGTTTCTTGTGTGTGTGTTGGAGTGGAGGGGCCACGTTAGCCAGTAAAAGGAAGAGTCGAAACTGAGATAATGTAGTGTATGAGTCTCCTTGTGTGTGTGTCTGTATGAAAAGGCACAGAAATGAAAACAATAACAATGGAGGCAAAAGTGAAACACAACTAAAGGAAATGTAAAAAACTGAGAGATGTTCCAAGGAGAGAAATGGCACAGATGGATCTAAGAAAACCATGTTTACCTCATATTGAATTACAGATTCCCACCTTGTTAAAACGCCTTTAAGGCTTTAACCTCCTGTATAAAAGTGGTGCTGAACAACACTCAGGTCTTTGTAATTAACTGCCCACTTGTCTGCTCTTCACCAGTATGGTTGCAGATTTAATACGAACGAGTAGATGTGTATTAAGGAAGAATTTAGCACCGATTTAGTCACACATAAATGTCCATTTAATTTCAAACAAGCCGCCAGCGTTGCCCTCGGAGTGACTTCGCTGGTCATGACAAGTCAACAAAGCGTCAACGCAAAGACCAGAGGTTAATAATTGTTTTCATACAGAGCGGTCAGGGATTTCATATCAGCTTTGTGTGGATACTGGGCTGATAATGAGGCAGAGGACGGAGGAAGACGGTTGGCTAAAACAATTAAAACAATGAATGGGAAATACTGTTTATGCCATTCTATTGAACATATTTCAGATGATTTTTATTGGAATTAGGAAATTTAATTTGTGAGAAGCTGCTGCAGCATGCACAAGACTATTTATGGTCCAATTTTAATGTTAAAAGAGACGAAGTATGGCAGTTTAACATGTTAACAGTTAAACATGCCCAAGAAAACAAGAATTTGGAGTATGGAAAACACCTGTTTTGACTGTCAAAGGGATGTTGTATAAATCACCTGGACCAGTTTTTCCTGGTGTTAAACTCTCCTCCTTCGGGTCCCTATACGGTCGCGTCTTTTTCTTGTTAAAGACGCTGTCAGGATCTGGTCCAGCCCTCGCTGCCACAACAGATCAATAGGGCTGCAGACTAATTACAATGGGACACTATAAAGGATATTATAGGAAACCATCTGGCACGCTCCGCTCACAATAATTAAAACACAAATGGAGGAGGAGCTGAGAGAGGAGCTGGGAGAGGGGAGGGGAAAAATAACCAGAATCGTTCACAATAGCTATTAAACTTACATTCCTGGTTGAAATAGATATGAATGTTGTTCTGGGAAGCCTTTTTCTTGATACAGAGTCACTTTGTCTTTCATGATCTCAAATTTAGCATGTTCCACAATTTGATACACAATATTACTTTTGAGGATTTGTCCAACTGTTACCTCACTTTGTCCTAAGTGTTCTGGGAAGAGCATTTTTACAACGCCATAACTTCATTTTATCCATGTTTTCTTGGCCCCGGTTCCTTCTTTTCTCGACAGTTTTGTCCTTTAATAGAACATGTTCTGAATGTGATCAATGGGTCTCTGGGCTGAGAGACTAATAAAAGAAAGACATAAACTGTGAGTGTAAAAGTTTGCCCAAAGTTCAGAAGGTTTCGCCAAAGGATGTCTGGTATTTGTTGTTGCCGTTTTCTGCCGTCTCCAGGCCACGATGAGATGTTTCCTGGGGTCCAGTTACAGGTCCTCAGTCACCTCCCACTGGAACATCAGACCTCCCCACCCAGCAACAATAAACTGGCCATCGTAAATCACCAGGGATCTCTATTGAATTAGCTCTGCAGCCAGATCAGATCTAGCATAATTGGTTAAATGCATTATGTTGATTAATTGGTTCCGCGAGCCGTAATAACGTAACGAGCGGCACGAGGGGCGCAGATCTTTGTTTATCTGTCTTTTTCTTCTGTCTTTCGTCCTGACAAATCTTTACAAATGACCTGACAAACCAGAGTTGGTTTGCCCCTCCTCTTACACTGTCTCGCTCAATTCCCATTTTTGATTGTTCTCCCATTCTGAGTCTCGGGCTTCTGGTAAAAGCTCTTTCTCCCACCACCCCCTTCTATCTCATTATCTTCCTCTCCATCTTCTGATGCATAGGCTTTTAGGGATGAAAAACTTTGCAGAGCAACAAAACTGTCCTTTCTAATGAAGAAAATCACATTCTTTTTCTCTCTAATCACAACCCCTCCATCAGAGGATGCTACTCCCAAGCCGCCTGCATTTAAAGGAATGCCATTGTGCTCCCCCGTAATTACTGAGCACTTTTAGAGAGACAGCCCCAAAGTCTATTGTTCCAGAGACGCCCAGAATATTTGTGCAACAAAGAAGGAAAAATATGTACAGCAGCCAAGCACCTCCTCTGGAAAACCCAACTTGTCAAAAACTAGCAAAAACCTTTGTCCCATCTCCATTGTTTCCATGATGTGCATGGGAGTTGTGCCCTGACCACAAGTATTTATACAGTACACCACAGAATGGGATCCAGAGGCAGCATGATCGCCTGGTGAATAGTGCTGTTGGCTCACAGCACAAAAGGACCTGGGTTTGACTTTTTGCGTCACACCAGGGGCTTAAAATGTGCCCAAAGTTTGATAAAAATTGAGTTTTGGAGCAAAGTGCTATGAAGCAAGCATGCACCGTTTCATTAAACTTACATGTACGATTTTGTGGAAAACAGTAACAATGCTAGTGACACAAAGGGTCTGGTTCAGGTTAGAGTCAGAGGAACTTGCACTCACGTCGACACCATTATGATAAAGACCAACTTTCACCCTATTATTTTATAGCGAAATGCTGCACTCGTCTTCAGCAAAATTGTGATTTGAGCATCTGTGATTTCAAGCCTCCAGTGATTTTGCTTCTTGCACTGAAATAAAAATAAAAATCGGCTCTAGAAGGGGCTGACATAGTGCGTGCTGCCCGCCAGCATTACTAATGGGAGCAGTTTGGGTATCAGCAATTTGGATTACAGATAGATGAAAGTGGTTGGGGTTCATGCGCCGGTAGCAAAACAAACACCATAAGTCCTGGCTTACAGCTCCTGATTGCACAGCGCTGCTGCACGCAGGGTCAGGTTATCTGAAAATACGGGCATGCATCCAAGTTTACAATGCTCTCTGCACAACCTTAGTACTGAGGGATCGCGCATGTGTGTTTAATTCATTTGGAATAAAAGATGCAACAAAATGACTTGCAACAGCCATGAAACATTTAACAACTTCCTGTGGGTGTTATCAGAAGCGACCAAGACACGATAATATGCCAGAAATGTCAGGATCTTCAACACTCAAAGCAAAGGTTTGCACGAGTCGCTCGAAAACAAGACTGATGCTTTTCTGCAATGTATTCAAGCAATTCAATTATCTCTGTCGGAGGCTGGAGGCATCTCATCCGAGGATTTAAATGCTCTTGCTGTTGTATATAGAACATGCCTCGGGTACACAGTGATATTACACAGTCTGTCCCTCCGGCAAACATCTTGCAGACGAGCCACAGTCGGAAACCTTCATCGGATCAAAAGCCTCAGTGTCTGGACCGACCTAGAGCCGCAGCGCCTGGCCCGACACGACCAGAAGACTCAGGGCCTATCTCTGCCCTGACGCAGTCCTGCGGTGGTGCTGCTTGATAGATGATGCTTTTCCCAGAGTTCTCTGGCCTGATACCAACAGAATTTGTTCCCTGAATAAAAGAGTACGCTTCTCCACTTGAGGCCATGCACGGCTCTTCAGTGCAATTACAACCCGCTGCCCTGTTTGCTCCTCTCTTCATTTTTCTTTTGCCGATACCAGTGCAGACTTTTACCCAGTGAGTCCCCAGTTTAAAAACTTCTCCATCATCGCATGGACACGAGTTTCTCGGCACACATTATCGCAGTTCATTTGACATCACGCTACAAGGCTCCGACAATCATGCAGTCGCTCACGAGGGGCTTGAGCTCAGAGTGCATGCATTACACTGCTCGTGTGCTCCATCATTATGTCTTTCATGTATTTTTGTATCGAAACTGTGCATGCTTCAAAGCAATTCTGCCTGTAAAAACCTGCATTTTGAGCATCATGCCCTTCTCCCTGCGAGCCTGAAAGGTGGCTCTGAAGAGATTGTAGCAGATGGATTCGGCTTGGATTCACAACAGTTCAGTGACCCAGATTCCTCTCGTAGAAATATCCACTGAAAAATTCTCAGACCACTGCTGCAGCATAAGTCACTTCTCTGATTTACATCCTTATCCTGTGCATGTTCTAAACAGCCCAAAACGCCTAAATGGGCCAAATGCTGTTTTGGCTTAGACTTCCCGTATGCTCTCTCCTTGTGTGTGGTAGCCTGGTTTCCACCTGGTTTCCACCCACAGTCCCGATGGGGGTACGAAGCAGGTGAGTGGATGGACAGAGCTTTGGTGTCACTTATGCCTCACTGTTTGCCTTTGTCAATCATGATGAATGCACATGATATCTCCATGATGTCCTGTTTGAGTGGGCTCAGATGTGACGGTTTGTGTGTGGGCTTTTGTGAGTGAGTACATATTCCTTTGTGGGGATGTGAATCAGTCATATTGTCATGAGTTACTTTTAGGGGCGAAACAGAGGTCTTTACGACAGAAATTACTCAATTTCAAGATTTTTTTAAGACCTGGAAGTCGACATGACTTTTACCTTATGTACAGTGCACACATAGTTACATGTAATAGACACGTAACATCTTGAAAACGCAATATCATTGTGAGTAGTATATCTACATTGCCCAGCATGCATTTTAAGACTGGAGAGACAGAAGAGCACCCACATTGTCTCACATACACACACACACACACACACACACACACACACACACACACACACACACACACACACACACACTGCACAAATCCAGGAATCCTGGAGATGATTTACGAGCTGTCAATACTTGGTCAATAACTTGTCTTGTTAGCTAAAGAAATGTCACAGTCGGCCAAATAATGGCTGCTCCTGTAATTAGGGCTGATATTTTTATGGCCATTACCGCTGAAACTGAAACTTGTGTTTTAATGAAAACATATTTGTCATAAATTCAAAGACAGTCTTGAGCGTTGGCATCAGTGGAGACGAACTGGAGGTGAGTTTGATTGACAGCGGCTGTTTCTCTTTGCAGTTTTCTCTGTCTTGATGGTTTATTTTTCTTTAGTCTGTCTCAGTTCTTTCACTTAGTTTTTCTCCTGATTGACTGACGATAACATGGGTCTTAACAACTGCAGCAGGAGTTTGTTGGCAGTTTGACTTTTGAGAAATCATTTTCTTTGGACATATTCATTTGACTCGACAGTAATGATTGAGTTCATCGAGTTGCTTCTCGAGTACCTGTTAAACTGAAATTGGACATATGTTGTCTATTAGATGTATTTTTGTATCTCAAAAAAGTATTTTAACACTCTCTACTAAAGCTATCAACTTAGTAATTACATGTTATAGACGAGTCAAACGTGAAAATCTTCAGCTTAGAAATAATGAAACCCTAAAATTTCACGATGGCAGGATGAGTAAGAATGATATTTCCTGCAGGCTTTTAGTCATCTAGTTAGTACTTTTTTTAGCTGCCAAAATCTGTACAAGTTCAACATATCTTAATCTCACCAGTTTTAAAGTACAGTGAGAATAATTCCAGAATAAGACGTGGAAATATTCTGGCTTTTGTCCCAGTGCTTCTCCTCTCCTGATATTTTCACATCTGATTCCGGGTTTGTATATACCAAAGCAGCGCCGGTGAAGATCGCTGGAACAGCAAAAGACGAGCCAAGAAGGGTTTGTCGAGTTTCATTCCTTTCCTGTCGAGTCTGAATCAAAGTATGTTTTACAACGATAAAATTTCTGTTTCTGTAAATGGGGTCTGGTGGTTTTTTTGGCAGCGGAGGCATTTCTGGTTAAACAAAGAGAATCTCCCTCAGACGCTTCGAGAAACCGTCTGAGCGTGTCAGCGGCAAAAACCTTGAGTGGACATTCCCCGAGTGAGCAGTTAGTCCCATGGGCACACGAGCACAAAAGACAGGATCCACAAACATAGATAATACTTGACTGGAACTGATAGCAACACCGACATCCTCCAGCACCAGTTGTACCAGTGGTTTTCTAAAAGGCTCAACTGTCTCAAATGGTGTGAAGTGGTCCTGAGCGTACACACCGAAGCCTGAGTGCATGTGAATACACTAGAAACACAGTGTGGCGTACAGCATGAATAAATAAGGCAAGAGGTTACTACATATTGTATTTTGACCTTCATGAGATGTGTGCAAAGTTTTTCTAAACATACACTGGAAGATAATCTCTCCTACTTCTCTAGAGAGGAGCAAATCATACCTCCAGAACTATGCTGTACATGAAGACTCAATAAGTAATAAAGAACACACACATACACAAATAAAAAAAAATCAATCATTTCTGAGGAAGAAAGAAAAAGAGTCATCAGCAGAGGACAGTCTGATAAAAACACACTGTAACCAGCACACTGTCAGTGTCTGTCCTCCCCTCAAAACTGTTACCAAAGTGCAGACGAAACACCCAACGTTTTCATCTTTTCAACTATCGTCAACGGTAAATGATGGACAGCCCTCACACCTCACAGCGAGGACGAGCTGGGGTTCGAATCCCGGGTCTGGCCGAGGGCCTGAGTGTTCTGGTACTCCACTTATCCCCCAAAGTCACAAAACATGCATGTTTAGCTGGACTGGAGACTCTAAATTGCCCCTGAGATGTGTGTGTGTGTGTGTGTGTGCTCCCCCTGTTATGGATGGGCTTCCTGACCAGGGTGTACTCCTTGCCTTCACCCTGAGAGCGCTGGTATAAGCTCAGGCAGACCCTGCGACACTGTTTGGTACAGAGCAAGCCACTCACCTGTCAGACTTTGGATGAGAGAATGAGAGGCAGATTAAAAGCAGCCCCATCGAATAAAGGCACAAACAAAGCTGCGTAAAAGCCTTTGTAGCGCGCACTAACCAGGCGTGGCCAAAACTCTGAGCGTTTTTCACCAGCGTGTCATCGATGGGGAATGGGAAATTACAGCAATTAAACACGATATAGTGTCACCAAATCCGCATGAAAGTTTGTCCTAGTGGTTACAAGTCAACGCTTTCATTATTTGATCGAATTTGACTCATTTATTTATTTTCCCCGAGATGAAAGCAAAAGTGTAATCAGCATTCGTCTCCTCTCTGTCACAAGAGCAGCCAGAAATCACTGGCTGGTGGCACTTCAATTCTGGATGCTGAGTGGAATGAAAAACATTTTAAATAAAGAAATGCCATCTGGAAAAAAAAACATCGCTAACAAGAAACACCGATGTGAATTATGTTGCTGCTCATGTAGCTCAGCACCTTCTGGTTTCATAATTGCGACCACTAAGGAAGTGCTCGTTTGATGTTAATCCCCAAATCACAGCGAAAGCACGTTATCTTCACGAGGGAACATGCTAACACTGTTCGCGATACGATCCAAGTGCAGCCGGGAGAGGAGGAAGAAAAAAAAAAAGGCTGATTGCTGACAGGGAAATTGAATAATCAGAGCGAGGGAAGAAGAAAATCACATCTTGCACCTTGCTTTGGATGTGAAATAATGAAATCCACTTGACCTTCAATGTGTTTGCTGCCTTCAAGCCGCTCCATGCCATCCCTGTCCATCAATCCCGTGCGGTGAGACAGAAACGGATTAACTTCATATTTCTTTTCAAGTACGCGCTGCTTTGTGTTTCCACCAAAACATTATTACCTGGTGATCTACCTCAAGCTTCAGAAAATGATATTATAGTCACTTCAGGACACAACCTCAGCACAGCATACATGCAGGTCTGGAACGCAGATCAATCACTTGCATGTATTGAACGGGTGCTTCACAGGACGAGACACATTGCTGCTTATGAGCAGCCTACCACTGATCATTAAAAAGTCATTATCCGGCGTGACCGTGTTCTACAACTACTGGCTCGTCAAACCAGAGATTATCCCTCCAGTTTGTTAATTACCGCTAATTGATAGTTAGCGAAGGCTGCTCTGTTTGGATTATGATCTTTATAATCTCAACCTAAGTCTCATTAAGACAAATTCCCCAGAATGAGGCATTGATAAGCGCTTAAAAAGACATTGAGGCGGCATTACTAATAAGCAACGAGCATCTAGTTAATGGCAAACTTAAATCCATTCATCCTATCAATACGCTTTATACCTTAAAGCTGTGGGCAATGGTCTGCTGGAGCCTGTCTCAGCAAACCCAGAGCGAAGGCTGGGAATACACTTCGTACAGGTCTGCAGTCCACTGCAGGTAACATACACACACACAAACACACACACACACACACACACAGAGCATTCACTCTCACACTCACAGCTAGGGGCAATTTGAGTCTTCAATCGACCCAAACGCATGTTTTTAGGCAGAAAAACACAGGGAGAACAAAAAAAGCAAACTCTATACACTGTGGACGTGATAATTTTAGTTAAAATCAACAATCCAGTTTTTTTCAGTGTTGGGAGTCAAACCCAGGTCTTAGTAGTTGCTTATGGTGAACGTGTGGATCTTAATACAAAGTGTAAAACATTAAATGTTTGCTTTTGCCCCGACAACTCCCACAAAGAAGTCTCATTACTAGAGGCTCAAGCTGGAAGTCAGTGGGGCCAGACTTTTTGCCATAGATTATGTTATTCCACTGTCCTCTCACCTCGCACACGTGACCTTGCTGGTTCTTGTTTCTCCAGCTTGTTGTTTGTCTTCCTCTCCACAAAGTTTCTTCTCAGCCTGCGATGTGAAACCAAACAGTGTTTCCACACTCCCGCAGAGAGCCGCGTGCTCCGCTGACACGCTCTCACCTCTCCGCTGTTTATCGTTAATTAATATGATTTGTTCTTCCTCCTGTTTTCAGCATTTCTATTATCCAAAACTCTTTTCCGAGCATCCCTCAGCAAATAGCACGCCTGGTGCTTGTCGCCCTGACTCGTCCGCGTGAACCAAAGTCACAAGTCAACACAGAGTTCGATCCATCACCTCACCGACTTGAAAGAGTCTAAAGAGGAGCTTTTTGTGTGAATGACATTGGAAAGACAGATGAAAGTTGTGTTGAAAACTTCACAAGCGCACATGCAAAGTCGTTTTGAAATATTTGACTCCTGCTTCCACTGAGGACCGAGCCGATCTCGATTATGTCGCTAATCAAGTAAAATGGTTTTCAGAACATTCAAAACAAACACTAATCAGCACCTGACGCTAATCAGACCACTACACTTACTGTTGTTTGTCACTCTGCCACCCCGGTACACAACATGTAGGACAAGACGCTTTGCCAATCACACAGCGACGAGACTGAAGACAATTGGAATCAGAGCTTGGTTCTTTAACAACAGTGTCCTGATGAGGCAAGACGGTCGGGGGTGGAGTGGTGGTGCGGCAACCACAAGATGAGGGAAAACAAGGCCCTTGAGTGAAATACGACTGGAAATGCACAAAGTTGGGACCAAAGAAATGGTGTATGGTACAGCTGGTAGAAATTGTATCATACAACTGAGATGTAGAGCTACGAGGCATTTGTTTGGTGTTTATAGATGACCAGTATATAGGTGAATAATAAACATTGATGTAAAGAGACGCGTGTGTCGGTACAGATGAGTGCATGTGTGCAGGTATGGTTCAATTCCCAGGTTTGAGCTTTTCAAGAGGACGTGCTGCTGGTATCCTTAAGGTTTTACACACATTCTCTTTTTTATGTAAAGCATTCTTGCAAATTGAAAATATAGACACAACAAAAGAAGCTACGCTTGAAAATTACTTTTCGTTAAACATATCTAAATATAAGCTTCAGTATCTGAATTAGAAAACTGAAGATGTCTCCGTGAGTACTCGGATTGGCAAGTATCTCTAACATTTTGAAGCACAAACAAGTCAGTGAGAAAGTAATTGTCAGAATAATTGGCTATATCAGCATCAGATTAATGAGAAATGTAGTCGTGTGATGCAGCACCTCTCACTTCCACTGTGCATGTACTTGCTTGTTTTAACAGCTTCACACAGCTGAAGTCTTTTACAGTTTCACCTGTTAATGCACTGTTAGCAGCATTGCATTCTTCTCACTTCATATTCACCTTATAAATAGTGTGCTCTCGGGGAGCCTGTGCATTTAGCAAATGGTGAAGCGCAGCACCCTGTAAAATATCAAACTGTATCCGAACAAACTCGGCTGAGCCAGAGGTGAACTCGCATACAAACAGTTTTTTGTCTCGCATATACTCTCCAAAACAACGTGATAACCGTCCTCGTGATGATCTATAATAATCCAGCAATGAGCTGCATCTCACATAGTTCAGTCTACAGTGATGTCCCGAGCCCTGACTAATGGGGAGACAGCTGCCGTTTTCATAATCACGTGAATTGTTTGTGTGTTGTTGTGCTGCTATCGCAACCTTAAACCTTCAGACAGAAGGTCTCGTCGACGATTCACTATTTTACATGATTTGCCATTACACAACAGCGCTGCTTCCTGTTTGAGAATAAGCCCTGATAATGACACCGAGATGAGCGCAGCAAAATGTGGAAATGAAATCAGACATCTATTCTTGAACTACAATGCCCTGATGGGGAAAGACAGGGGAGGGGGGAGGACGGAGAGAGAGGGGAGAGAAGAGCGAGAGAGAGAGAGAGCATGAGAGAGAGGGGGGAGAGAGAGGGGAGAGGAAAAGTGTGCACAGGTAAATTAGATTGAAGGGGGGAGAGACGAGGCCTGCCAGCAGAATGTGGAAGAAATGGAAATAAATCAAAAATGTGAAAAAGAAATGATATACTGTGGTAAGATGGGGGGAGAGGAGGGAGGGGGGGCAGCGTGGGGAGGCGGTGGCAGAGGGAGGGTGGTGAGGGAGCTCTGAAGAGGAAATCAGCTGCTTTCTAATGGGGGCTGATTACATCTCCTCCTAAATGTCAAGTACATTTCCATTTAAAGTGCCTTGCTGCTTAAAAAGGCATGAAGAGAGGCACACCCAAACCACACACACTCACACACACACACGTATATATGGGCTGATACATAAAGCCACACAGTCCACAGATTCACAGGCGCATACAGTAATGCAAACATATGTTAACAAACACACAAATCCTCTCTCTCTCTCACACACACACACACAAACGCACACACAGCTGACTCAATATGTGAATGCAGCCAGTGTGCACGTTAGTAAGAACATTAGAGGACATGCGTCATTTCTTTAAACATCCCTCCTCTCACGTCCATGAATCATGGCAAAGTGACACAGTAGCCGCAGTACACCTTAGGCTCATCAATAAAATCCACACGCGCGCACACACTTCTTTATCCTTCATTTCAACCCGCCCTCAAATCTGCTCTGAACCAATGAGGTGTGTCCTCCCACCGGGGGTTCGGTAATGACTGCCAATCAGGATCACCACGGCTGTGCCCAACAGCAAAGACCGGGAAGATAGATGAGTGGCCCCAAGGCCCCCGCTGCACTGGAGCGAACAGAGCTTAGGGATGGATTCAATATGTCACAATAACATACACACGTGCACTGGCACTCCCACACACACACACACACACACACACACACACACACACACACACAAACAGAAATCCCGCTGTGTGTGGCTGTGAACACAAGAACGTGTCCTCCCAAGAGTCTGGCAACATGTGAAGGCAGAGGCCGCCATGCTTCCTCATCTTCTGCCACATATGGACAACTCAAAGGCCTTCATCAATAGGAACAGAAAAAGAGTTGCACAAACACATGAGATTGTCAGTGGAACAGATATGGTGTTTGTGACTCTCGCTGTTTATTCAGATCCCATTTAAGTAACTTGTATTAACTCGATGGGTTCAGAGAAGTAAAGTCGTACAATGTGTTGTAAAATAAAGTTTTTCACGTTTTAACCAGTGGTAGCTCCTGAATGGCCAAGGTGGCAGATATTAAGGTTAACTCACAATACCAACAAAATGTCACAGGATATGCCGGTTCTTCCATTGTGTCGCCAAGCTGCTAGCCCGTATCCCTGATCCAGCTGTGTGGCAGTTAACTCTCCCTAATGCTGACAGTTTTAGACAGCTGTCTGTGTGGTTCTTGAAAAGTTTGTGTTTTTAAACTTTCTCTGAGAGATGACAACTGATTTCACGTGACAGCATGGATGTATTATTAGAACTGGATACTGGACCAAAAAGTTTTCTGGTTTCAATGTTAACTTCTGCGCTATGTGGCCTATAGAGCATGTGCAGTAGAGCGACTCCTGTGACGCCGCAGTGGGCGAAGTGAAAAGGAAATGGTGAAAATGCTTTTTGGGCTACAAGGTTTTGTTTTTTTTGCAGTACCACATGTGGCCACATATGGATCACTGGCTGAAAGGTGGCGCTCCATACAGCCTGACTAGACAATAATACTCAAAGGCAGATCAAATGACCCCCCCCCCCCTCCTTATCTGGCAAGTCGCCCCTATGAACAAACTGCCACTGGTTATATATATTTTTCATGCAATAACATGAAATCATCTTCCCCTCCAGTTGATCAATGAGGAATGATGCAACCTCAAGAGGGTCGGGTGAGATTTTTCTTGGATTCAACCCCATGCATTTCAATATCCGTCTTAGAGTACGCGCACTGATAACAATCTCATCCACTGTGCTCAATAACTGTAGAATCTCACCATGTCCCAAACCAAGCATGAAGTATGATTTAATTGAATTGTGTAAACGAGCCTTATTCTTGCCTCACACCTCTTGTTTCTATCATTTCACACTGCCGGTTTATCTTGTTTTACCCTGAAAGTAGGCTATCCTATCTTGAAAAAGTGGAAAACGATACTTTCATGTTATTTCGAGATATGAGGTTTTCATATCATAATGTGAAAATAACAGCTTGAAATAGCATAAATTGGCATTATAATGTGAAAAATAATTGTTATCGTGACAAACGTGACAAACGGTTCAGTATTTTCTACTGGGATTGACTTCAGCCCCTTAAAAGTCTCTCAAAGCCAGTTTGCATCTAGGATGGCTCTCACTTCTAATGTCACATTAATTATGCCACATACATTGCAGGGTTCACTCAGCACCTACAGTCTCATAGCAACCAACACCCACACACCCTCCGACTGCTGCATTCACACATTTGGCTTTACTTATTTTGAGGCATCCTTAATTAATTGGATAATCACAATCGGTGCTACATTATAGCCCTGCAGGCACAATGGCTCAGTCATAAAGTCTAACTTTAGGAGAGGAAATTAATGGTGGGATTCAGACGGTCAGATTAGAGTTCATTAATTAAACTACATCTTTATCATTCCGGTTGCAGTGGAGTTAAACTGACCTCTTGATGATGGAGGCCACAAATAATAATATGCACAGGGACAATGAATACGCACATCCACAGGAACAACTAAGAGACAGAATTACAAATGGACGGCATCTCTTTCATCCCATTTCCAGGCATCTTCCAAAGAACAGTCCAAATCCACGTGTTTCTGGCAAAGAGTTCCCATTCAGCCGTAGTTTTCACGTCTTAAGACGCAATGGCTTTGTTAACTTTAACAGTTGTGAACATTTAAACAAAATTCTGACCTTTAGATGACACAAAACGTCACTTAATGGACCAACATGCCTCGCACTTTTAATCAACGTGCGATAACGTCACAGGTAGTCTCGGCCGTAAATGGCTGCAATACCGTCTTCGACCACACAGGCTTATTTACATTAATGTGTCGCTATTAACCAGAGAGGCGCTGTTTCCCTCTATTCTATTCTATTCTAGAATCAACCCATATTCGTCACAAAAGTGAAACGAAAGTGAGAATCAAGGAATATTCTTGAACTGTTGTGAGTGTTTATAGAAAATATTCAGTGCATCAGCATCATTCACAAGCAGTTGCTCTCACTGATGCTGAAAGATGTGGACCATACGGATGCAAATTGAGTTATGACACGTGGTGAAGTTGACGATAATTAAAATAACAACATCAGTGGAGACAAGGTTCAATGTTGTGGTTTCACATCAAAACAAGATGAACTAGATTTGACACATCTCGTGACGCATTCTACGGGAAAGAGAGATTTCACACCTCGTGCACGTTGACAGAGGGAAAAAAAGTAGAGCTATGCATTAGAAACCTGCAGTGTTTGACTTGAGTGAACAGAGGGGCTCTTTTAGCTTCAGGCTTAATTGTAAATCATTCTTTCTCTCATACATTGGTTTGATCCTCGGGATGGGTTGTGAAAGTGTGAGAAGGTAAAATGAGTGAATTAATCATTTTCGCTCCCTGAGTGACTGCAGTGTCTGGTACAATCCCCGAGCAGTCCAGTGGAGCCGCACAGAGGCTTTCTGGGGTCAGGAGATGTTCGTGTTCCAACTGAGCAGCGCTGCTGACATCCATCCTCAAAGGAAGGAGCAGCACTGAGTTTTTCCTGGAGAAAACAGAGGAAAGAAACACAAACACCAGAGGTAGGCTAATCAGAATAAGATATTCAAACCTGTATTGTTGCTATATTTGTTTACTGCCGCATCCGTGATGAATGTGTGCCCGCTCCTGTAGTTTCAGTTTGTGAGGGGAGTAATAAAGGAAAGAAAGAGCGGACAAAAAGTGCGAATATTTCCATCTTTCAAAACGGCTGGCCTTTAATTCTGATGTCAACATATTAAAATTTACAAGACAAGAGTTAAAAATGTCTTAATGAGAGAGACCGTTGAATCATTTACCACTATCGTGCAGCAACAGTAAAAATTGAAGAAGATGAGAGGGTGAGAGACAGGGGAGGAGCATTTATGAAAGAGTAAAAGACTTTTGGTGATGTAACTCAGAGATTACGTGTGCGTGTGTGTGTGCCGGCAGTAGAAGGACGGTGAAGCAGTGCAGCTGAGCATGTAAAATCTTTTTACGTGATCAGATTTCTTTTGTCATGCCGGTATATTAAATGGACGTTTCGTTTTGATCTTTTTTACAGACGGAAGATAACAGAGAGTTTAGCTTGCTTAAATATACATGACACTAAACAAGGAGGCGATCATTAGAATACCTTTCTTCCATCACTTCGACTGTGATTCATCTTGAGGAAGCCGAGGCCCGCTTAGTGAATTTCATTACCCCAAATTTAAACTCCCTATAGCGTCCTTGTACAGAGCTTTGAGGACAGCATTATCCACAGAAGCTGGAGGTCTCAAGGTGGATGTATGCAGGGAGGAGTTGGGCAGGCCTGCTGCCGATGGTAACCCCGCCTCACTGTTCTCACTGTATCTAGATGAAGCCTCACCGTCTGTTCTGCCCTTGTCAGCACTTGTTAACCTCTACATTGATTCTTCCACACTACTATACATCTCCTTTAATTAAAGACATCAGCTAATCTGGCTTTCACCGAGCTGCATATGTGAGCGTGAAGCTGTCATCTCAAGATGATTGCGGCTAAATATAGCACTTCACATTTACATGTATTGACAAATTGAGATGTAAGGTCAGAGCGGTGATAAAACTAGTCCGACCTGTGATGGACTAGTTTGTTTTTTTACTTTATTACTCTACCGTAGAAATGCGGTACATCTCGATGACTTACGCTCATCTACAGTGGAACAAATGGACCAGGGCATGTATAGAAACTTGTCATATTATTCCTGCAGCTCCATATACACATGCTCCATTCATTTGCATACACAGTGCAGTCTAACCAGGCGCTGCTCCACCTAAATGTGACTGATTGCTGCATCCTTAAACGTGGCTTGTGCACATGAGAGTAATGGCTGTAATCACTAGAAACGTGGGATCAGATGGGCCAATATGTTAAATCACAAAATACACAGATTTGCCTCACTGCAAGTTTTTTAAAAAATCCATGATTTCAGGTTTTCTAAATGCGTGCAAAAGAATTACATCAAAGAGCTCAAAAGGACCACACCGCCTACAGTCAAGTAATGTTTCTGGACAAGATGAAATGCAGACTTAATCCACAGTTACATCCTCAAAGCATTCAGTGTTTAGGCTCTGACAGGAAAGCATTTGAAAAGAATTAGATGTTGGGGAAAAAACATCTCAATAGTCATTGAAATCTCTTTGTGGGGGAATAACATTTTATTTCACTATCCTATCTGAAAGAAATATTGCAGACATTATAAAAGCATCAAATAAACCCATGGTGATCACAGAGTTACACAACTGTTTATAAAACTATGTTTATTATGGGATACGAATATTAATTTCATGCTTGGTTTGACCAAAAAATGATACACATCCTTATAATGTGTTTGGACAATATATATGCCCAAACAATTATCTCCCAGACATTGTTATTTCTTAGAAGAAAACCACAGCTGCCGGTCTTTTGCACCATGTTAGAGTCCCCCTGTAACCTATGAAAACACTGATCAACTTACCTCTATTTTACAATTATCATGAGATCTCTCAGGGACAGCTCCAAGGTTTGGCAGAGCTAATTAGATTTACTAATGGCTTGACGGCAGAGACAGAGCGCTTTAGAGAGATGAGGTAATAAAAATGCCTCTCCGATGCCTGGACACAGAGACAATGACAACAACCATCATGACGAGAGGACAGTGTGAGGACAAAATACAACATCTGTATGTGGCGGAGCTGCGTGAGAGATGAGACCAGAACAGGAAAAAGGCCCCATTTGTGCATCGATCACTTTTATGCCCCCAGTCTGTTTGCATATTTTAGACCTATAAACAACATGAATGATGTGCCGTGTAATGCACCATAATCGAGATTTATTCAATCTTGGGTGGAGGGGGCGCGGGGGGAGGAGATTTTCACAATCCCAGGATCAGGAGCGGCTGTTGTGGCTCTGCGTGTGTGCGTGTGTGTGTGTGTGTGTGCGCGTGTGTGTGTGCTGTGATTTATTTGATTTAATTAGATCGCCGATGTAAAACAGCTCGCAGGGAAAAAAAAAAGGTAAAGACGAGTGCCAAGGGAGGCATAAATAAAACTGGGCTCTCTCCCCTTCCTCTCTCTTTCTTTCCTCCTCAGCATCGCGTTTGCTTACAACCGTCTGATCTCTGCTCAGCCCAAATAAAATTTCCCAATTTTTTTCCTCCTTCTTCCACTCTTTCCTTTAGCCTCACCACCTTTTTTTTCCTATACGCTTTTTCTTCCCATCTCCATTTCGTTTTTTTTTTTTTTTTTTTAATCTTACCAACCTCTCTCTACCCCTTCCTGGGCCTCCCCGCCCCTCTCCCCCTCTCCGGCTCCCTCTCCTCCGCTCCCAGCTGAATAATGATAGGGGGTAAACACCTCATTAGGTTAAAAGGCCCACAGGAGCAATCAGAGACATTGTGCTCCGTCGAACCTGTTACTCTGAATGCTCACAGAGACATTTTGAACACAGCGGGACCAGGAAGGATCCTACACAGGAAGTGGGGAGGGGGGCGGAGCGAGCCATTCAATGGAAAGGTTATTTCAGATCGGATATGACCAAAGTGCCACGCTAACAAGAGCTACCTACGCGGCGTCAGCGGGCGCCTTGTATCTGTGTTTAATTGCGTCTCGCTGTTCGTCTCCGGAGGCAGAAAACAGACACATTCACACTCAGCCGTGAATAGCTGATTTACGGTGAGTGATCAGCAGAGAAGAGGAGCGTAAATCTCTGCTCTCCGGTGGTAACAACCAGTAAAAGTGGTTTATCTGACACTGTGAACTGCCTGCACCGCCTCGCCCCAGCCGGCCGCCTCTCCCCTCTGTGAAACAGAAAGCACAAGGTCAGGAACTTCTTTCTCTTCACCTTCCAGGTGTTTCCCGCCAATACTTTCACTTAAGCAGCGTGCCCTTCGTTCCAGTCTCAGCTTTACTTATACTTACCGAGCCTCACCTTTCAACACATGTAATGAAATGTATCTGCTTTCAGTCATAGTGTTTCACCCACTTTGTCTTATGCGAGGATATGGTGAGGAGCGATCGCATTACGCTGAGGCATACTTTGACATTTGATGATTGATTCCACCCTCATGTCTGTGTGCTGCGAGCAAATGTGAAGCTGCAGCCGGCTAATGTAGCCAAGCCTGACGACTGGAAATACGGAGAAGAGTGTCTGTAAGAAAATCCTCCTGCACCTGTGAAGCTCAGTAATTAGCAGGCCTGATTGCTGTATCCATTCAGAAACATCAGCATAAAAGCAATGTTACGTACTCAGTCAGCTGTCACTTCGGAGCGGCTAAGAAAACTCCTGGTTTTAAGTCTTCAAGCTCAAGCAAGTAGGTGAAAATAAACTGTCAAACGAAGCTTCCTGTTACAGATAAATACATTTTATGAGAGTGGTACAGATCTTTTCACACTATCATTAAAAAGGGAAAAGCTGAATTTCCCAAAATGTTGAATTTTGTTCCTTCACGGCACCGTTTCGTCCACTACAGCGTGACTTAACTTTTCTTTTTCTCACCTCTCTCTTCTTGACTCTCCAGCCTCTCTTCTTGCTGGGCGTTTCCGAGCAACGTATGCTCAATATTTCATGCTGTAGTCACACATCAGGTTCCTCCTCTGCATGCTGATTAAAAGCCGAGTCAAAAGCACCAAATAATGTAGGTAAAGATGCGCTCACACCTCTCATCATAAATTCATGGATGCATATAAGCAGAATGCACTTTCACAGTGTGTTGCTGTACAGTATGTCGTGTGTACACACATGAAACAGTGTGGGGCTGATTTGATTAATGAGGAAAGCCTATTAGAGTCCAAAAAAAGAAAGCATAAGTTATGAGTCTTCTATATGACTTTCACACCTGTTTCTACACAAATATACATAATGAATGGCTTCATCATTAATGCATGCTGAGCAATAATGTATGGCTGCCAAATAAGGGCCTCTAAGAGCATTTCCACAAATTGTCTCACGCATCAGTTCTTTGTCATTAAATAAAACATGCAGACTGAGTTCAAATCAAGCTATGTGATCCCTTGTCACCATTTACCCAGTTTTCTTATCATTTGCTAATACGACTTTGGCAGTAAACTGCATGAAGGCAAATTGCTGGCGAAATCATCCTGTCATTGTTAATCTCTGTCTTATTTTAGTCATGCTGGACTGTTTGATCACCGCTTTAAGAAGACAAAGTCCCTGACAGACGAGAAGTCTTTCTAAAGACATGCTTTCAAAAGACCAAGCGGTATTAATTTGAACAGCTTTTTAATTGTTACTGATGAACATTATACAGAGGGAACTACAGTAACAGCTGAATCAGTGCGTCAGCTTGGTATTTCTGTATGTGCAGAGTGAGGAAACCATCAAGCGTGGAGATGTATCGCTTTGTGACAAGGAATAAATTAAATGCGTCTTCCTTCAAACTGCCATCTGCAACAATAAGAAAGACACACATTTCAAGATTCAGATGTCATATGATATTTTCTGACTAGCTGTTGTAATTTCCAAACACACTGCGAAATGAACTGTGAGGGCAATTTGTAACACTTGAAAAACGGGGGACTGACACCAGAACAACAACACTAGGGATTTACTGTTTGTTGTTGTTGGATTTTTAGTTTTAAACACACACACACACGCACACATGCACACACACACACACGCACACATGCACACACACACACGCACAGACTGTTAAGTAAGCTTCCAGAAGTGGCATGTACTAGAACTAATGGCAACAGAAAAACACTCTGATAGCCTGAAAGTGCTTCTGTGTTGATTGTCATTATTGAAATACATCTAAAGGGAAAAAAAGATCGGCCTCAAGATTTATTTTGCATTGCAAAACTAGCACTGCAACATCCACATTGTGTCACTTCTCTGTTGGATTAATAAATGATATTCGCAGAGACAACAAGATTCAACAGCGAAAATTAGATTACTGTCACTGATGACAATTTCCGATTCAACAGAAATGGGAAGAACTTCATATTCATGAAAAACCAGCTCGGCCCAGAATTCACAATGAAATGTGACGACCTGGTGATTGACCTTTTACACCACTCACCTCTCACCTCTCAACTATGACCCTCTACAAAGTGCTGGTGGCCGTCCCGGTCCCGGGTGTGACAGTGTTAATGGTCTTGCGTGGCGTTAAAGGGCCAGAGGCTGCACGAGGGGAACAGGAGGGACTGGCCGAGTTGCCCAGTGTCACGTTGAAGGTGCCCTTCATTAGTGTGTTCACGATACCTGGGCTCAGCTGGAAAGATTCAAACAGGACAGAAATGAGGGACAAAAAGGGAAGCTAAAAACAAAAAAAGGCCGAAAGCAATAAAGATTCCTTGTGTGAAACCTGTGTGGCAACAACAATGGAGGGAAATTAGCATACAAAACACAAATAGAACATTTCCTCTGTTTTCATACTGAAGTGGCATTAAAAAAATACATCTGTCTTTGTTTGCGACCCTTTCCACTAGACTAGATGGGAAACGATTCAGACAAAAGCCTTTGTCTGATTTCACACTTAGCAAACAGGCCTCTAGAAGTGTGATTGAAGTCAATAATTTACATAATTTACAATTTCAAAAAGGTGTAGCCAGCCTGTTTAGCTGAATAGGACACAGTATAGCAATAAAGACAATAAAGAGCTACAAGGTGATGGATGGAAGGATGGATGACTGACTGCCTCGATGTGACCAGTATGAAGAGGTAGTGATGGATAATTGCCTTTAGTCTTTAAAAAAGGAGTAAACAATAGTTGTTGGCATTTCACACGGATCACTCAGGTTTTTACTACTTTTAAATGTCTAATAAAACATCACATAAGGTGCATCCCCTGGTGTATGAGCCTGTTTACCACAGCCAGCAACTTCACAGTCTCCTTAGAAACAGAGGTGTCGCGAAAAGGCAGAACTTTTTATAGGATGTGGAGCCTTACAGTAATTCAGGCAGAAATGGAAATCACTTTACTGTACACACCATCCAATCATCTGCAACCACAACCTCGTGCAGCACCTTAAGTGGAGGGAATAATGTGACTGTGGCATGTTATTTCTGACTGAGAAAGATCTGCAGCAACACAGTGTTATTTGTGTGGTATTTGTTCCATTTTTGCGACAGCTAGATGTTTGTAGTGTCCATGAAGAAGCTCTGTGGACTGTCATTCCTAATCACGTTACTATTGACTGTTTATTGATCCGAGCACAACTTTAATTTTACAGCATTCCCAGCTTTCTCTGATGGTTCAAGGGAAAGAGACGTAACTGCAGCTTGTCTTAGCAAGGGGAACACGAGAAGTACAAAAACTAAATCCTGTATACACTTCAAAGCCTGAACTTAAAATTACCTTGACACAAAAAATGTAAAAGAATAAAGAAAAAAATGTACACACAGGCGCGAGGAAAGAAACAAACATACATGTATCCATGTCGTGCACGCACACACCCAGTGGATCAACAACTGCTACTATTTACTTAGGTGCTTGCTGAGGAATCTACCTCTTCTGTTACACATACACACACACACACACAGACACACACTCCTCTCTCCCTCTCACGTTCCTTCTCTCCCCACCTTCCTCCTAACCTTCCAGTGCACACACACACATCAGTATGCCAGAGGTGCCATGGTAGGATTTAGGCACACCGGCTGGGTTGCTTAGATCTCCGTATTGATCCTAATGGGAAAAGGGTTGCGGGTTCAACTCCAGGTCACCCTCAGGGTTGCCCAAGAGGTCGGGGGGATGAGGAAGAGCCCTTGGAAGTGACGACACCAGCGGCATGGCAATGATGAGATAGATTATGGGCTGCTTTACTGGGTCAAACAGGGGAGAGGAGAAAGGGGATCTATGCGAGGAGCTGGTGATGATGTTGCCCCGTATGTCTGCAGACGTGTGCTAATGTGCTCATAAGCACGAGAGAAAGTAAAGTCTTTCCCACAACACACATACAGTAGAGTACGTGACACGGAAAAGCAACACAATCTGTTTCATGAATACACACACACACAACCAGAAGCACACAGAAGCAAGTGTGCTTGTTCACCACATACGTGCAGCAAGCTGACTTCATGTTGATATATACATAAAAAATAAATCAATTACTTTCCTTCTCAGTGTTGTTATAATGAACCTGAGTAGTGCTGCACACAAAGTTTTTTTTTACCATAGGCAAGGTAGCTGTTTGGCCTGGAAGTGAGTGTGGTCCTGGTTACCAATATTGAGATGTATCCTCACTACGCACTCCAGTTTCACTCACAGGTTTGCCTCAAAGCCAGATTAATTGGCATAAAGCTACTCTTCGTAATACTCTACAGCTTCATAATCCAACTAATACAAATGAAACTGGGCCTGCAAACGAAGCAACAAATTACGTGAAAAAAAAAAGAGTTTCCAGGGAGGTTTAAACAGCCAAAACAGGGGAGAAGTGACAATGTCTAATGTCCACCCATTATCTCACATACACTTGTACATACATTAAATTGTGGAGCCTACTGTATATGCAAAACACACATGGTGAAGGCAGGAAACAGACCTTGGACAGGTCACAAGTCCATCAATACACACACACACACACACACACACACACACACACACACACACACACACACACACACACACACACACACACATCCTATTCACTCTCACAATTTATAGTTCCTAATCAATAGTGGTGACAGGGATTGAAACTGAGGATCAACTGGCTGATAGGTGAAAATGTTATTCACTGAGCCGTGTCACCCTGAACCTTCATCTGACCCAATTATTTCAGTTGCCCAGTTGGCCCATGGAAATAACAAAATCTGAAGACTAGACATTAAACTCAAACACCCTATATTTATGCTGTATACATAAAAAAAAATCATAACAAAGACCAGATGCGTTTTGGGAGATACTCCACAGATGTTCTCAAAATGACAAACTATCCAAATGAGAAATGGATATTGCCTGACACTAAAAATGAATAAAAATGGTATAAATTATCAATAATGAACCACAAGAGTTATGTTAATATGATCAATGACTCAATTGTGTCCTTTGTAACAGTCAAAAAACCACTCGCAGATATATGTAGGGGTAGGTTTGTGAGTTTTATGATTCATCAAAGAAAGAATATCAGAGCAAAAAAAAATCTAAAATGTTTACATGAAAAAATTGGAAGCGCCTCACAAGGAAACCAAAGTACTGATCAGTTATTTACTGATATGTTGAAAACCCAAAACCTAATGAATAAAAGGACAGAATTTGATTTGTACTAAAAATCAAAACACTTTGAAAATGGAGACTAGGCCAGAAAGCTGTTGGCCCATAGGCTTCAAAAGGCGAGGACTACTCGACTTTTTCCTGCAATTAAATCGGAAAATGGTGAAATATTAAAGTCCCCCTCAAGACATCAATAAAAGATTCAAGGAATATTATATAACACCATATTTTTCAGAGGTTAACCCATAACCTGATGTTTTCCAGTCAAATAAATTTGCCTACAATTTCCCCGGCTGGTCATCTCGTCTGAACCAGTTCGTCGGGCTTCTCTGTGAAGTCAGTGAACGTGGGCCTCCAACCTGCCTTACTCAACACAGCTCCACTGCCTTACCTCCTGTGTTGCAGACCCAAAAATCAGCATCTGATATGTGACCAAGGGCTTGTTGATTATCATACGAAAAATCGAGTCAATTTGGAAAGTTGCAAAATGCTGATGCAGTTATTTCCTTGGATTCAGAGAGCAGGTTAGTAAAGTAAGCTTGATGTAAGTAGTTTTATGCTGATTAACAGTCTTGCCTGCCAGTCCCATGATGAAAGATCACATTACAAGCTGACATTACTTTTCCTCTTCAAAAACAGAGCATAACAACCTTTTCCTATTGATACGGCTACAGAACGCATACACGTCCAGGCTTCGAGCCAGAATCAGAGGAGGGCTCAGAGAGGAAGAACCAGGAGCACGCACACTGCTGCCTCACAGGTACATGCCATCAACATCCATTTCAATCTGATGATGTTTTTGGAGCTGCTGTACATCTCTGGTAACTCTGGTAACTAGCTCCTCTTTACATCACAGGCCCATCGATATCAGAAATAAATGTGAACATGACGGCACGGCTGCCCACACAGAACTTTAAGTAAAGCTTAAGAATTAAAAACGTAGATGAGAAAGTTAACGCAGATCCAAGAGCGATTAGATTAAATTAATATATAAAGAGTATATCATTTCTATAATGCACACCAAATAATTGTGAGCGTCTTCCTTGGCTGTGTACGCCGTGTACTTGGCAAGCCTCTACACCAGCAAAGATCAGAGCATTTAATTAATATTTGCGTCTGTCTCGCGTCTGCTCGATGGCGTCCACGCTGCCCTCTCTGTTAAATTAAGCTCAACCAACACGTACGTCGTGCCATGCGTGAGGAAGGTAATCGAGCCTGCTCTCCAGAAGCAGGTGGCCAACACGGTTGACTTAATGCAAACAATAAATGAGTGCTCACAGTGGTCTAATGCCACTCAAGTAGATAACCGTGGGACATTTTAGAGGCGCACGTATGGATGGATGCACATATGCACACACTGACGCTTAAATAGATACTGTTCCATTAACGCAGTTGTCTGCCTCGCACCGCAGGTCCTCAGAACACATTTCAGCTGTTGAATCTAACCACCCTCTTCAGCCGCTCCATTTGCTGCTGCCTGTCTCTCCGCTCCTCTTCCTCCTCACGCTTTCACCACCTTCCTGTCGCTGTCTCACCTCTGTCCCCATCTCTCGTTTCTCTCTCACCTCTCCCACATCTCTCTCATCGCTGCCATCCCTCTTTCTGATGCTCTGTCTCTTATCTCTCTCTCCCTGCACCACTTCACACCATCTTTAACTCTGTACGGCCTGTGGTGTCACAGAGGTTCAGCCACACGGCTAATTACTGAGACGAGGGCTCAGGCATGCATTCAGCTGAAAGGAAGAAGAAGCGAACCTCATGAACCTGACTATATGTCTCCCTCACAAATAAGTCTCTATAACGTATAAAGCAGAGAATATTTTTCAAAGGTTTTGTATGCATGTGGTCAAGGTGAAGTCACAGGGAGGTTGAAAGTAGCAAAATTGCTGGTGTAGCCTTTGAACAGGCAGGGGTTACCTGTCCTTTTTGTTGGTGTGCATCGGGAAGCAGCTGAAACATGAAGCATGTTTATATCTTATAGAGGGATGGCATTGCTAATAGGACAAAATATGTCATAAAGTAACACTAAAAGGTCTTTATGTGATGTGTATGTGTTCAGATTTTTAGACTTGTAACAGTACTTAGAGCAAATACGTATAATCGTAGCAAGTCTTTCGGTCTTTCAAAGTGCTGTGAAGTACTTAGACTTAAAGGCAATT
This sequence comes from Karalla daura, assembly GCA_029224185.1. NCBI lineage: Eukaryota > Metazoa > Chordata > Actinopteri > Chaetodontiformes > Leiognathidae > Karalla > Karalla daura. Next base: position 15,495,200 of record CM055192.1, read on the forward strand.
TTCTGCTCACCTCGCCAGCATGACTGCAGGAGGACGCTGACATTTACAAGAAGAGGAGCATGCAAACCTGACCACAGTGGTTAGACAGGCTCCAGCAGAGCCCTTGACACCAGTGGGTATAAAGTGGGTTAGAGATAGAGAGCACGGATGGATGGAACATGCAAACTCCAACAGTAAATGGAATCACACTCCAGTCACATATTAATTGCTTTGAGCGTTGCTGATGCAAAGACGGAGGATTTCACTTTAATTTTGATGCCGACATCCATTCATTATCTCATGTGCTTTGTACCACAACAGTGTTAAGGTACCTTCTGCTGGAGCATTTCTCCTGGGCACATGAGCGGGCAATAAATCATAAACAGGTCACCAGTCTAATGAACCTCAACATGCATGTTTTTGGACTGTGAGTGCTAGCTGGAGTACCAGAGAAGACAGACAGACACAGAGAGAACATGCACACACCACGCAGAAAGACCCAGTCAGACTCATAAGTTGAACCCAAGCCTTTCTTGCCGTGAGGCAACAGTGCAATCCACCCATGCCTAAGTCGATTACTATATATATATATATATATCATATATATATGTATTTTTTAACACTCAGTGGGGAGACAACAGGCACAGAGAGGAGAGCAGCGAGAAGGAGGGGAGAAGGATCATATAAGGTACTTCAACACTTTTACCAGCTACTGTCAGTGGCAAAAATTCCCACTGCTATAGTTCCTCCTCACAACAGAGAGAAATGGAGCAGAGAGACAGAGAGGTAGAGGCGGAGCAGATAAGGAGGAGAAACACAGCATATGGTGATGAAAGAACATCCACCAGCACATATCTGCATAAGGCGATAGAGGTTATTAAAATGTATGTGGGGGAATTGTGCACTGTATTTTTTACAAGTTCCTGGGGTTAGTACTAACAAAAGTGATCAAGGCTGCCCCACTCACACACTGGGGCACACTGTATAAAATCAAGATAGCTGCAAATGAAACAGGCTAGACAGTCCCGTCCGTCAAAAGAATTGCAATGTGAATGGATGAGGATATAATGCACGACAGGTTGTCTATGATTAAAGCAGTTTTGTAACCTCTGACGCCCAGTGAAAACACAGGTCCTCTCATCTCCCTGCCCAACGAAAGAGAGGCCTTAAAACACATTTCATGTTTAAATTTGCATTGAAAAGACCAAGAAAAGTAGGGAAAGATGCTGTTGGATGCAGAGAGTTCAGGTTCAACTGAGATGTGGCTCCTTACGAAACCTGGCATCATTTACTTTGTGGAACGCAGTCATGTAATCATGGCCTGCTCTTGCGCAGGCCTCAAGCGATCTAAGGCTGCACACGAGTGAATCAAAACAGTTTCTCTGGTTTATGATGCAAAAACAGGAGGATCAAAAATCTATATTTGCAGTGAGAGGGACACAGGGTGTGGAGTCTGCAGAGAGCGAGACTTCCACTGAGCTGTGGCTCCGCACTGAAACCCACTGAAGGGGAATGAGGCATGGTGTATGTTCAAGCAGCACTTTATTCACGCTCGTATCGTCTGATTGTTAATAGCTACTTTATTTATTAGCTGTATCCCAGCCACCTGACTGGCGGTGTCCAATCATCAATGAGAAGACGCAGCATGGCAATTGCAACCTGCCACCACCTCATGGTTGGATGGCTAATGTCTCAGCTCCCTCCACACACCCATTATCACACTCCTGTGCTAAGATCTGATGTTGGAGAGAGCCCTAAAATGACTGAGCATTTTCTAAAACATCTGACGTGGACTATGACTGCTCACGTTATCCTGATATAAGTGAAAATGTTAAAATAAATTCAGAGGAAAATGGTCATCATGTGATTATTGGGTCACTATCTCTTCATTACTGAGAATGCAACTGTTGCTCAACTGCTCAAATCCCTAAAGAAACAGGGGGGGAGAGAAGGGCGAGATGTGTGTATTGTGGAGGGAGAGGAGAAGTGACGGAGACGGTGAACTGCAGGAGGGTGGGGGGGTGGGGGGGGGCTATGCAGCTAAATCCACGCGTCAGACAAGCTGGGAGACAGGCAGACAGAGGGAAAGAGAAGAAAGAGCCCTATGATAACATTACACCCATGGACATGAACATGACGATGAACTGTGTAGCGAGGTTTAAATCAAACGCAGTGGTTTTGTCTTTGATGTTCTCCACTCAAAGTCAGCAGGGACTGGAAGCTACATTAGCTCTTTCAATCACACACACACACACACACACACACACGCACACACACACACACACACACACACACACACATATACATTCACCAGTAGCTCTGATAGAAAGTTGTAATTCCTATTTAAATACACTGGAAAGGAGACGGAGTGAGATTAGGCCCCAGTTGCATTCATTACAACTGTATTACAGGACATGCGATGCGTTTGTCTCTGTCAGTAGATGAAGGTGCCTGCTTTAAACAACATTGCACTTCATAAAAATGCACTCACTTTGCTGCTTAAATTCAACCAGGCAGGTCCATTACGCGCAGCTCTCTCACAAAGTGAGAAGCTGCCTCGAGCATGAAACCGTGTCGTTGCATCAGAGGAGATTCTTCAAAACCGCAGAAACTTATTGAAGTTTGTTTTGTTTCTTTTTTTTTGTTGTTTTTTTTTTTTACTACACGATCAATTTCTCGCACACAGCTCAAGGTCACAGAGTGAAATCTGATAGCTTCTCTCCAGAGTGGCGACATGACGTGCAGTGTTTTTGTTGGCCCACTGCACAGAGTCGACAGAAACAGGGTCACATCCTCATCTTTGACTCTTGGTTGAGTGGTGACAGATTCAGATCTGTAGTCACTGGATGTTATGGAGTGATGTGGAGTGGGAGTCTGAATTAACTCTTACTTCAGCAGCGCGTTTACCTGATAGGCGGCAGGTCCGGGGTTGGTGTTCACGCAGGCTCTGAATCGATCTTCTTTGGTGGAGATCAAAGCCATTTGTGGGACAGATTTCACACTGAGGTTGTACTGGCCAGGGCCTGGAGAATACACACACACACACACACACACACACATACACACACAATCATATCCCACACCTCAATTCATCATTTCTAATAAACTTTGCCAAGGTAAGACTGGCATGATGCAATCAAGTTATGACACCAAACACCCACTCGTGTACTGCACAGCAAACCAAGACCTCCAGGGAGTATTAAAAAAAAACACAGGCTGCATGCAAAAGAACTTTCTCCTCCCACAATCTGAAAACATGTGGATTATGTTAATTGGAGACTTTAAATTTGCCTGTAGGTGAGAATGTGAGAAACCTGAGATTCACTGGAGGCTTGTCAGCTGGGACTGCCCCTTGCTCCTTATATTGTTTTCTTTGCAAATATAACATTTCTGCTACATTATATATATGTTCAAGTTTGGAAGTGGTACATTTTGTTGGGTTAGGGGAGGTTATTTCATTCAGCTTGAAGTAAAAAATCTGCAATTTTCTGCACATTGCGCCCTTGGCAACACTAAGAGGTCTACAGCAAAGCTGCTGTGGCAGATAATGTTGCGGTACTGTTTATGTGAATCAGCCATGGCATTAATAAATTATTTGCTCAAGGTTAATAGGAGGTTTTAATCATGTTTTGCTCTCACATGAAAGAAGCCCAGGTTGTTTTGCTCCTTTTCATAGATACTGGACAACAACTCACAATGTGGCTTCAGCAGTGGTACTATACTGATTTACCCATGCATGTTGGTACGTCTACCACTGTATGGCAATGTATGATGAAAGGTCAGGCATAAACAATACTAAACATGCAGTTCAATACTGAGACCTTGCACAAAGACAGTTCTATGTAGGCCCAAAGTCTAAATGGATATTATTCATTTTATTCTGGGGTGAAATTCAAAAGCAAGCACGTGCATGTGCACACAATATACCCATTCATAGGGTGATAGTCATCTAGGCACTACTTTCTCCCTGCACTGAGAGTAAAAACAAAAAAGCCATTTTCAAAAAGAATTTGAAGAACTGTTCACACTAAATTCTGAAAAATGAGGACACTAAGCCTCAGGGGTTTATCTCATAGACAATACTGATAACGAAAACATCTCTTACTCAGAATCTCCACTGCCAAACTTTTCAGACATTGTACAAGAAGTACAATTGATTTTGAAACAATTGTAATGTAAGAAGAAATTCATCACTGGTACAATATGTTTTATGTTATATCAGCACAAGATGCTTATGTGAGTGAACACAAAATGACAAACAAACACTACTTTGACACCAGGAAAAGGTTTTACATGTTCTACATAGTCGATTCTCTCCTGTCCTAGTTAGCCTGTACTTTGTAAAACAGGAAATATTAAGACAGGGACATGGAGTCAGTTTTGTTGACAAATTGATTTCTATGTGACCTTAATTAACAAAACTATTTTGAAGACAAGTGAAAAAAACATATGTATTATTGCATCATGATTCTTCACTAATGTCCCAAACAAAAACCAATGGGAGCTTGTGAGTGTGTGTGTGTGTGTGTGAGAGTGTGTGTGTGTGTTTGTGTGAGTGTGTGTGTTAAAAATGTAGCATAGTTAAATTATCTTGCCATTATTAGAAATGTGATCGCAGGGGACCCATGATGATGAGGAATATAATGTTCTCTAATGTTCCATATACTGTAGGCCTAAAAATGCAAATTCAGTAATGGGCAAAATGATTGTTACGTGTGTGTTGCTATGCACATATCATTGTGTGGTGTGCGTCTGTGTGAATTAGTGACATCTTTGTGTGTGTACATCTGTTTCAATGCGTGTGTGTGTGAGTATGTGTGTGGGAGTGTACGTGTGTGTGTGTGTGTGTGTGTGCATGTGTGTGTGTAAAAGAAGAAACACTATTGCAAACAGTCCAAATCTATTTATATGCAAATTGGATTTTGGTTAAACGGTTTGGGGTGCCTCATGGGTTGAGTCCCTTGGTGGAATGGGTCTAGTCATAAATTATCCAAGTAAGTCATGAATCTATCAATTTTGAAACAACATTTTTCAATGGTGTAATTGAGGTATATATTAGGTTAGAGGCCCACGGAGATCGAGCTAATTGGACTGCATGATGGTGAATGGGTTCCAATGTTCACCAGATAGATAGATAGATAGATAGATAGATAGATAGATAGATAGATAGATAGATAGATAGATAGATAGATAGATAGATAGATAGATAGATAGATAGATAGATAGATAGATAGATAGATAGATAGATAGATAGATAGATAGATAGATAGATAGATAGATAGATAGATAGATAGATAGATAGATAGATAGATACCTGGTAGACTCGGATCACATGGCCTGAAGATATTGTCCCGCGGTGTGAAAGAGAGGAAGCAGCTCTGCCGTCTCTTTGCGTCCTCGCTTCGAGGTTGAGCGTAGGAGCGGCCGTCAGCTTTCACAAATGTCGGACGTACATTGTAACTGGTGGGTGAGGGGGAATCCTTCAGGGAGAGGGAAGGGAGAATAGTTTTCATGGAGTCACGCTATCAAGCCAGCTAAATGGTAAAACAAAAAAAAGAGGTTTCCAATACGTTCAAAATAACATGGCTGTCACACTGATGTTTATCGGGTTCAACATTCACCGTTGGATGAAATGTCGAGGGCTCACCAAAGTCAGTATTCACACTCTGAATATCTGTGCCAAATTGCACGGGAATCCATTCAATAGCTGTCAGGACATTTCAGTAAAAAAACCAATAAGTCTTGACCTTGTGGTGGCATTATGGGGGGAGAAGTCAGGGGAGGACCACACATCTTTGTGGCGGATAGAGCTGAATGCCAGCGAGAGAAAAGGTCGAGTCACAGTGTCGCCTGGCGTTGTCTCTCCAGGAACAACGTCTGACAACGTGACACGCAACTGTACGCTTGAGACGTGGCGCCGGCGCCGGAGGTTCCCTTTTATTAGATCGCACAGAGAGTTCCACGCCGTGACGGACTCACGAGCATCACAAACAGCAAATGACCCAATCGCCCATCTGTCACCGCCACGCACAGTCCGTCGGGCTCGGCACGCACGCTTATGAGCGTGCAGACACAAGGACACGCGGAACGTGTCACATCACGGACATGCAAATGACGGCACGGTCACACACTCAGACTAAACGAGCGGTCACACCTGTCACCGCGCCGTTCCTCGGCGGAGGGACAGTGGGACGACGTTTCCCGACGCATCGCGCGTCCATCCAGGTGAACACGGTCCATGTCAGGGATGTTTAAGCCCCGCTCCTCGACGAATCGCTGATAATTAGGAGCTAATTCATCCTTGAAGATTTGGATGTGAAAAAAAGGGAAACCGCCCGGTTAGAAACTTGCCGGACCACCACCACAGAGCAGAGTCTGTATTACTGGGGATTTGTCTTGTTCGCTGGGTCTTTGAATAATTGATGGCGAAGGCCGACTATAGCTGCACGATCCATTTATCCTAAACATAGCGGAGCTGTCATTTACCTCAAACTGTCATTTCCCGACCGCTGTTTTCTCCTTCTCCGCCTAGGTAGCTGTCCGTCTTTAATCATTGCTAACCCAGGCCATTTAGCTTTTCATTATAGACACAGTGGGAGGAATCGGAGGCAGGAACGGCGTGTGCACGACAACGCAGCCGTGCGCACACGCAGAGAAAGTCAATTTACGGGCACACACACGGAGACGCAAACAAGACTGTGTGATGCTGAGAGCGACTGTGGCACCGCTGAAAAACAGGAGGAAGTGAATCATGTCGAGGAACGTCTGTGACGTGGCTCGGCTCTCACAGACGCCCACACACAGATCCACACACCTATAGGCGCACATCTGTCATAGATTTATAACAGTGCAGAGCAATCATCCTCCCACCTCTCTAACACACACACACACACACACCTGTAAGATCTGTAATTACACTTGAAGATGTAGCAATTCAGTGTTCCTAGTCACAGTGATCATCTATTGACAGCACTCAGATTGTCTTTAATTAAATGCCCTCAACATTTAGACAGTTCAATACTTATCGTCCTGCATACGTGCATGTACACACACACACACACACACACACACACTTGGTTTCCTAATGATTCCTTCACAATGTCCTTGACTCTGAAAAATGTCTCAGAGCACACATACTGCAGGTGCCTGATACATGTTTGTGGCAGGGAGGCAGTGGTACTGAATATTGATGTGACGAATGCAATGGACTGTCAGAACTGACAGCGTTTTAATGAAAGAGAGAAACGGAGGGAAAAAAATAGATAACCCATTTTTTTTGCTGAAAGTTTTGTCTAAATTTGAAGTCACGGTTGTGATTAATCAGGGCACCAGGCGACAGAACTCATGCGGTAGAGAGATGCGGCGAGATCTCATGCAGTAAATCTTTGACAAACTAACTTAACTAAAAGTGAAGAATAAGAGGCAGCAGATGTGAAATGTATACTGTATAAATGTCTTGAATGCCAGACCGTCAAAGCTTTTCACCCGTCAAAACAGAGAAACATTCTTATCAATCACATGCTTGTGAAATAAAATGAAATCTATCCAAACAATACAAACAACAAAACAGACCATAAAATCAGATGTAATTATACTCTGAGACTCCCCAGGTAGATAGACAATGACATCGATCTTCTCCTAGAGGGGTCTACGCGACAGAGAAGGGATGTGCCTCAGATTTTGCAGGTCAGACATGTCCCTTGACATTGTTGAAGGACATTTCCAGACCTGATGAAAACTGATTATCTCTGTCTTGTCTCAGAGCGCTGTTGAAAAATCTGTTCTACTATGAGAGACACTAAAAGCACAATGAATTAAAGGGAGTATTTGCCAATTCCTTTAAATGTTTGTTTAAACCCGGCTCTGTGCCTACATTTACTGTATATTTCTCAGATGCTGGAAAGCATCTAAAAAGTCTTCAGCTCATTGAATTAGGGCTTATGTAATGCATTTAGAAAGATACTGGAAAGCCTAAGTTTACTCCTCTAAAAGGGAAAACTCATCATCCTCTACAGAAAATCGGCAGCCCCATCAAAGTTTAAACGAACAGCAAACACAAAGCCAGAATATTACTTGTTGTCTCATAGCCGTAGCATGTTCTCTCACACTAATGGCCACTCGAGTACATCTGACAAGCACCACACTAACGATTTGGCTTAGTACTGAATATACCGTGACAGTTTTGACTAATGGGCCTTTGCCAGGTATAACACATGATGTGTGCTACTGTGTGTGTGTGTGTGTGTGTGTGTGTGTGTGTGTGTGTGTGTGTGTGTGTGTGTGTGTGTGTGTGTGTGTGTGTGTGTGTGTGTGTGTGTGTGTGTGCCACCACTGTAGCTCATTCCTCATCCTCTCATTACTCTTAAAACCTTTCATTCTTCCTCACAGAGGAAAATGCTATTTTCAGAATGCATTTCCATACTTCACATCACCAATATCATAGATTCTGCGTGTGTGTGTGTATGTGTGAGTGCACACTACTGCATGTGCATGTCTATGTATATGTTTATGCGGATGTGTGTTTACTGACACACTGTATGTATACAGTACACAAGCATATTTGTCCATTAAAATCCTGCTCTTGAGCTGAGATTCAGTTTCACACCGCTTCTTCACACGTTAAAATTATCACTTTGTGTTGCGTTGAGAACAAACTGACACAATGTCACAAAACCACTGAGCTTTTTGACGAGTGAAACTCATCTTTGACATGCTGCCTTAACTTACTGCATCCCTCTTGGTCAGCAGAAACAACAGATCCTTCAACACTTTTAGACGGTCTCACGCTTAAATTTAACAGTTGCAGCACCAAGCAAATTCACACATGTAAACTGTCTAATGTTTTCTTTCACACAACAACGTTAAATCCAGCATCTCGTTGGGGTCACTGAAGTAAAACTTTCTGGAAAGCGCGTAGATACATGTGCACAAATCCCCCACAAAATGGATTCAAATCAATTTCATGAATTTCATTTCTTTTTGCCCTGGGTACAGTAAGCATCTTCACCATCGTTTCCTTAAATGGAAACGTAAGCAAGCGCTCTCATGCAAAAGCATTCAAACTCAAAGACAAACTGGGAGAAAAGCAGGTGGCCTACTATACAGGCTGCCTGTATAGGGTGCCTATCTATATAGTGCATCTTACCTGTGTATGGCGTGTGATGTGGCCCCCTATTAATACAAACATCTGTAATCATTTCTGCCTTTTAAATTCACTGTCTACTGCCTGCATTGAAGCATCTGAGATCAGACATCAGACTTACACTTGATCAGCTAATGGTTACCAACCTTTTACAAGCACGACTTTGAGATGCGCCACCGCACGGCACCGTCTCTTTTTAACGGCGCTTTTTCATGCTTAATTTTCATCCTTCCTTTGTCTTGTCTCTTATGTAACTAAATTGATCGCCTGTATTTAAATGGAAAGTGAAAACAGCATTTGTTTGCCTGTTTTTCGTCGCAGAATCTGCTATCTGTGTCGTTTTGTGTCACGAGCACAGCTGGTGTCTCATCATAGAGCTTGATAACCATCTGTCTGATTTTACTGGTGGAGGTACGGCTGGTGTCATAAGGCCTTAATGAGGTTTTAGACAGGTCTTCAGTATCGATGGAATGACAGAGAGGAACCATATGGGTCCCATTTGCTTCCTACTCACACTTTATAGGCAGCAGTTAGTCGAACAATTTGCTGACAGCCACGGTTTTCTGCTGTTTTGTGGTCTTGTATATCTTGCTTCCACCTTCATTTCATTTCATCCTTGCCTTATTTGCTTTAAATCGCCTCTTTTTTTTCTGTCTCGCTCTCCTTCCTCTGTCGTTCTCTCTTGATGCCTGCAACCCGACTCCTTTTATCACGGCATCTATCATATTACATTTGCAGTCTTGCTTTTTTTTGGATTCTCCTCCCTGTTTGTTTGATTTGTCTACTTTATTCTAACTGTCTCATCACTCTCTTACCCCTTCATCTCCTCTGACATTTGCATGTAGACCTCATCGGCTAATCAGATATGACGGACATCAGTGTGAAAGGATTAGACTCCGGGAAAGCTCTCTACCGCAGTGGGTTTTAGCATTAAGCCTAGACTGGCTGCGTCGGTCTCCCTGCCATCTATGTACAGCAGTCATCAGCGAGCCGTCTGTAATGTCTGGCAGCTTTGGACTCCTGTCCTGTATAAACACTGACACCCACAGCTGGGTCCCTACTGGACCACCAGCCATCCAGCAGCGCTCCAGAAGGCCCCAGCGGAGTTAGTGCTGCCCAGCCCCAGCACTCCTTACATCTTACTGGGCTTAGCGCTAGCTGTCACCACCTGCCTGACTGTCTGTCTGTCTGCTTGGCTGCTAAAATCATCACCTGCTAAAAAAACAGCTGTCGATAACCAAACACACAGAAAGCACACAGCTGCTGCCATAAAATGAATTTGAGCCCACACCTGCATATGAGCATGAGCATGCACACACACACACACACACTGGACTGCACAGCTGCTGGCCACAGCTGGTGCCCACACTTTGGACAAAGAGTGTGCATGTGGGCATGCACACACACACACACACACACCCACGCCGGACACAGCTGCTAACCACGTGTGCCTACTTTATCCACAAGAAGAGAGGGGTGAGAAGAGGGAGAGAGATTGACTAAGAGGCAGATGGATGGAGCAAGTCACGAAATCGAAAGTGCAAGAGGAAGAAGAGAGAGAAGAAGAACACCTGATGTAAAAAATAGAAACCACATACGTAGGTGAGAAAATTGGCAGCTGGAAGAAAAGTCAAGACTGTTAATAAACATAGACAGTATCAAATTAAAGGAGCAGGTCTGGTCACATTTCACTTCCTCTAATTGAATCTCATGATGGAAAATAAGTTTTTAATTTGTTTAAACACCGATCTCTATTCCGAGCAGTGCCACAGGTCCACAGGTATCCGCTGACAATTCCATTATTCTCAGATAAATAAATATAGATGGAATCCAATATCTCTCATGGTACTGCTGATTTTCAAATGTAGGTCGATAAAAATGAAATTTGACAATATGATCGCATAGCCGAATCTGACCCCAGACAGAAACAGAGCGTCTGAAATTGATCAAAATGATGCTGCTTGATTTGGATGCTGGGTTTAAGAGGTGAAATACTCAAAGGAAGAAAGGAAACATATTCTTCTGGTTATCTGAAATGGCAGCCTATTGTGGTAGATACTCAAAAAGCTGTTTCGGCCACAACCATTTTATACGGCAACACTGGCATCTAACGAAGCATGCAGGAGGTATGGACTCTAAACTTCTGACGTGAGCCAATGTGCGAAAAATCACGTTTATCCACCTTCACTTGTAAAAAAAACCTTTTACAGCGAGGATGTTTTTGGAGGAAGGGCTGTTTTTCAGTTGGCTTGTTTTATAACGGCAAGACAGTGGGGAGGTAACAATATCCAGGACTTCACAGCAAGAGAGGGAGAAAAGAGAGAAAAGGAGAAAAAGAATTTCACCGAGCGTATGTGATCCTTTCCTCCGAGCAATAACTTAGAGAGCATCCACACATCATAAAATCTGAAAGCGCCACACAGACAAGTTCTCCATCTGTGCCCTATCACACATTTTAAGACTCGCTTGTTCTACTCGCTCTTTTCTTCTGTTGCTCATGCATGCCTCCTTTATTACAGTCGCTGAAGCTTCCACCGTCTACATGGTCTCTTCTTTCAGTTGTCTTGTACTTTACTGTCCCTGCTACTCCCAGTGGTGTCTTTGTAAATCAAGCCAAGTCTGGAGCAACATCCCAGCGTCATTTAAAAGTACATTTTCACTAGATATGACCCCTCTTAAATGCCATTCATGGTGGGAAAATAAGCTGACCAGAGGAGTGAGCGTCAGTCATTCACAAGGGCAACTTTACATCTTGTATAAAATATGTTTATGTGTGATGTTTTGATGCTACCCAGAGCTACTGCTATGGCTACTCTCTACTCCACTCCTCATTGAGAAGTGAAATAATTCCACGTGCCAGAGGCCTTTGTCACTTGGATGTAAGCAAATGTTGTTTTAGACAGCTGGTGTTTCTCTTGGGAGGATGATCTGAAATTCTTTGAGCATACTAATTCTCCTGCCGGGTTACTCAGAGCTCCCACTCATTTCTTGAAATCGTTCTTTTCCAGCAGAGTTTCTTTTCCACAGTGCGACAAACAACCAGACACTGATACGTCCATGCTTTGAAGATGTGTCAGTTTTTACAGTTGCACGTCGCATTTTTGTACCAATACCCATATTGTTTTCGTAATTATTACTTTCCCACTCTTAAATTTTAAAGTTGTGCAGTCTAAGGCTTTAGTGTCTTTGTTTTCCATGACTGGAAAATTGGCCTATAATTTTACTACAACCATGAGGACAAAATCAAGTTAAAAGCAGATAGAATATATGTTTGAGATTCATTGTGTGCAGTTCTTAAACAATAAAGGTAATGATCTCTGCAGCATGTACTAGTCAGAGACAGAACTCGCCTTTTATCTCTGGCAATCATAATCTTTCATGTCTCTATCTCTGTTAGCTGATCCAGCCATTAAATGATCTGAGCATCAGACTTCAATTAGATTCAGCAAACTGTTTGAAAAACAGACTTTTTTCTGACCAGTCGGAGGCTTGTGCATCCTTTAATGGCCAGTAATTTAACAGCAATTTGACTGAAAAGTAAGGCAGGAGGGAAAAGCCCAGGCAGACACACTTAAGAGGACAGACAAGGGCTTAAAATAATCGGTAAATAATACATCTACGTGCAATAAAAAAAACAGGAGACGTACAGAAGATCAGGCTAAAGCACCGAACTTACAGATTTTCTTCTTCTTACACTTCTCCATTATTCTCTGAGACACACAGCAGAGTGCATGTGGTCCACGCATTATTTTAAATACAAATGGTACAAAATGTTACAAAGCGATTACGATAATGGATGACTAGATCCCGGACAAACATGCTCACAGTAAATCACCTAAAAGTGAACTGTATGAATAAGAAAAACAAAGAGGCCAAAGGTTGAGGGCTGTTTTCAGTCTTGATGTCCACTTAGCAGACGTGGAGGGCTGCTGGTGGTGCTGGCAGGTGGCCGGATGTGCGACTCTGCTGACAGAGAGGCACGTGGACACATTTACACAAAGGTAAACCGGCCGGCTGACTGAGTCGCGTGCGCAAAATCAATAGCAATTCTTGTTGCTTCCTTTTTCTCTCTATAGCCGGGGGAGAGAGTGAAAGGGAGTGGGCAGTATGGAGGAGAGAGACAGAGAAAGACAAAGGGAATAAAAAGCTCTTGTCAGGGAGACGAGCCAGTGTAGCTAGTGGATGTGACAGCACCAGTCCTCCGCTCGTCTCCCTCCCATCTTTAAATCTCTCGATCCATCACGTTTATGAATTGTTCCTGCGAATATTGAGCAGAGCGTGATGGCACTGTTACTGTCTGAAGCCTCGGGGTAGAAGTGTCACTAAGCTCTTCTCATTCAGTCACTTAATTGTACATGAGCGGGTTTGCTCTTTACGTGTGTGTGTGGGGGGCACTGGCGTGTTTGTTTTCACGGGATCGTTGCGACTGGATGCATGGATCCAGGCTCATGGTGGGCACATACCTGTAACTGGGCACATTTTGAGCAGGTCACTGCCTGGCCGTGCCCCAGTGTATTCATGTGACCACGCTTGAATTCTCACGGGGACTCACATCATCATCATTACCCTGACAGCTGACAGTAAAATCCATATCAAATCTATAACTCTATTTTCCTGTTTTTTGTTCCATTCTTTCATCACCCGACTCCCTCGTCTCCCCATAAATAGAGGCTGCACCATGACATGCCATTAGCTGTCCACGGATATATCATAAAAATGCAATGAAACACAGAGACAAAAAGTCAATAAGTGACAAAGCGCGGGCTACTGAATATTTTCCGATGCCTGATACACCAGTATCTTGCCCGTGGCTTTACCTTCCACGCAGCTGTCACACTCTTTGTCCGACTTAAATGGTTTTCATTTATTTATCATCTTTATCTCGCAGGAAACAGAAATGTCTCACTTCTTCTCACTTCTTTGTCTACATAATGTTTTCCTTTCACTACTGACAGCCTCTTTGTTTGTTGATCCCCTCCTATCTCATCCCCATTTCAGTTTTAGTGGAATTTCACCTTCTGGATTTTTTTTTTTTTTGTAGTTCAGTTCACTCTACAGAGAACGGGGATGATGCTCCTTTTCAGTTTGATAAATGCATGTTTAGCAAACACTCTAATTATCTCAACCAGAGCTAATAGGATAGATAATTACACATTATACACAGAGGCTCTCTCTCTCCCTCTCTCTCTTTCATTCTCTTCGTCTCTCCTTCATTCCCTCCCACTGCTTCTCCCATCGAGTTTCCTCTCGAGCTCCTAGTATGTGGTATTCCTTCCCAGAGCTGTGATGTTTTGTACTTGACGTTAATTTAATGAGACTTACATTGACCGGGTTGTTCTGAGGATGTCCATGACACCTGACCACAAATGGAGCACAGCAGCTATGGTGAAGAGAAGGATTTTGTGGGTATGTATATATATACATGTGTGTGTGTGTGTGTGTGTATGTATGTGTGTATAAATATATGTATACAGAGAGAGAGAGAGCAGAAGAAGAAGAATACAAGGAGCTTAAACCCAGCAGAAGGAAGCAGTTCAGTCTCCCACACATATTTGAGGTGGTTCACAATGATAGTAGTCTTTGTCTGTTCCTTATAGAGTTGCCTCTGCACTACACAAATGCATGATTCAACCTTTTCACTTCAACTGTAAATGGGCACATACTGTATATGACGCTTTTCTAGACCACTGACCCCTTTAAAGCTTGTTGAACACATGTAGCATTCACAGACAGAGTGGAGGAACTAGAGCTTGAACTCACAACCTTCTGGTCAGACCACCTTCACCTGCTGAGCTAGGGCCATATAAAATGTATTTACCACTGAATTACTTTTCAATTCCAGCGCATGGACCCTGTAACCTGTCATTTTAGCAACAACAGTGCGAGATTACCAAGTGTAAGCAAGGGTACAATGAGTGACTGTCAAAAATCTTTTCATGTTGCCATGGCACTGGAGCTCTGTGTAATACCTCAACAAACAAAGAGTGAGAAATGCCAAGTGAAGGATGGAAATGTCTCTAGTGGTGAGATGCATCCTTTTTCTGTTTGTTTTCCTTCTTATTTCACGCCACTGGTGCATTATGAACTGCGCCTCCAATCACTGTCAGTAGATGTAATAAAAGCCATGTTTTAATATTGTTTGTCTGATTCCATCAGGCCTGTAAACACACTGTGAAGAATTATCAAGTGTTATTCATTGTCAGGGTAACAGATATTAGGGTTGATAAACTGAAATTGAAAATTGCTTGGGTAAATTAGTTTCAAATGACTTACCAACAGACATAAAACAATGACAACGGTCTATCCATCCATCCATTATCTCACTCGCTGGCGTATGTGTACCTTAACAGTGCAGTGTGGAGGGGGGAATCAATTAAGATGCTCAAATCAACCTAAAATGATGTTTTGGACTCTGGCAGGAAAACAACAAATTACAACAACTACAGCAAATACAAACTCCACACAGAACAGCCCTTGGTCTGGTCTATGACTCAAACCAGGGGTCGCCTTGCGGCGAGGTGACAGTTCTAAGCACTCAGGCACTTTTGGACAATTCTTCTGTTTTGCTGGATAAAACATAAATGGAGATGTTTCTCACACTTTTTTTTCCTTTCCTTAGTGTGATTCTTGCGGTTGCCATGGTCACTCAACGCACATAGAGGCAACTTTGAAAAGAAATCACAGCATAATCAACTCGTGGGGTGATGGCATGCTCGCTCGCTTTCACCACTGTTGGCCACTTCAGGCACACAGCTCCCAGTCGTGGCGATGTTGAATTAGTACCAGCAGCTGCCCCTCGCTGCTTTAAAGTACTTCTGAAAGATTTGAGCCTATTGTTGCCTGCCCCCTTTTCAATCAGTTTCTTTAACCTGCCTTGGCGGCCACATTGTGGTGCTTTGACGTAAATCTAAATTATTCTTATTCTGTGACCAAGTTCTCCATGCTTTTAATTGTCCACAAAGATCTTTTTATTTCATTTCAGCATCCTCACGGACTACATTTCAAATGAAACTCGCTGGCCATTATTCACTCAGTGCACTCCCTATCAAAGCTATTTGTAGCACCTTGTTATTGAATCAACGTGGTTGCCATTGACAATCCCTCAAGTGCAACAATTACAACCAATCAGGACCTCTATTAATTTCAATCATCTGCAACAGAGAAAATCGAGCAAATTGCAGAGACACATTACTAAAAACTGACTGACAAAGCGCCCTGTCAAACCTTTCTCCTGTCGCTTCAAGGGACAAGGCAATATTTCACTGACCTATAGACGAGAGAGGTAAGAGAGCTGCCTGGGGGTGAAACATAGGTCCAAATTAAATTCCACACTTATTCTCCCCTAGCACCGCCTGAGGGTATCCCACGACCTCCGCTACAGAAAGGTCATTACCAGGAAGGCTTGGCCAGGAGGAAGGAGGAGACCACGGGAAATGGAGAGGAGGGAATGTGGGCTATAAGGGTGAGGGGATAGAAGAGGGAGGTGCAAGAGCCAGAGAAAGAAAGATGGGGATCGGGAGAAATAACACTGGAGGAGGATTGGATTAAAGAAGACGCATCTCAGATACACTCGAACAAAATTCATCCCCTCTTTCAGATCTGTCATTTCTCAACAATGTGTCTGATTCTTTCTTCTCCACAGACAGGTAATCAACCACTATCTGATCCAGACACGTAGCTTAAGTACAGATCTGACACGGCCTCAAATATGTGAAGTAGCTGATGTGTTTGATTTGCGCTGACAGAAATGTAAGCATCCTTTGAAAGAGGGCATGTCACACAATAAGAAAATATCAAGCTAAATAAGTCAAGCCGTGTCTGTTTTTCAATACGTATTGTTTGGCAATCTAATCCATACAGCGTAGAGTGGATCCAGGTATTGATTTGAATTTCTCAGTGTCAGCGGAATAAATAAATCAAATAACCTGGACGGCCTAAAAGCAAAACAAATGCTGAGAAACAAAAGATTTGAAATACAAAAGCCAGAGCAAATAATGGAATAAACATCTTCTGCAAGTCTGATAACAGGTCTCCCTCTTATGTTTGATGCTCCCAAGACAGCTTCTACCCTTTCAACTGAAATGGTACGTCTTTTATATTTCCAATTTCAAGAGCAAGGCGCTCTGAATAATTTCTCGAACAGAATGTCGACCCCTTGTGCTCGACGAAGCTTTAAAGTCATAGCACAGAGGACAGAGACGTCCCAACATGAAACGGATAATAAAGACATACATGCCTTTATTCTTTGTCTCTTTATTCTTGTCAGACTTTCCTCTCGTGATGGTGATTGTTTCCTGATTAGACACTTTTAATATCCGTCCCAGTGGGGGAGCGTTACCAGGGATACAGCCTAGGCTGCAGCGCAGCATGTGGCTAACTGTTACAGCTAAGACATCCCTGGGTGATTTTTCATTAACTGGTCATAAAGGAGGCTCTGTGTGGTGCCATTATAAGTGGCCTCAGATCTTTTCCACAGAGTACTCAAAGGTACTACCCAGGAAGAAAAAAGGAAGGAAATATGGAGGTAACGCAGCATGTCTAAAGAACAGTCCCACACGCTTTTGTTTTCTGTTTTTTTTTTCTTCCCCCCCTCTAAAAAGTTCCAGTGAGGAGTCAGTGCTCATCACCGGCAGTCCCGCTGCTTCCTGGAGGAAGGCAGCAGACTGACATGTGCTACCTCGGTGACACATGGTGCCACCAGCCGCTTCTTGTCGCCTCCACCTCGACAGCTCCCCACCTGCAATTGTGGCCAATTATGTTTGTGGGAACATGAAACCAGGCAGGAGGTGCAGCAACCATCGTTACATATTGAGTCAGTCCGTGTGTCTGGCTTATAATAAATGTCTACCACTGATAACACGAACATCCATCTTTACTGTAGTCACAGAGGATCAGTGAGTGGCAATGTGCAACACAAACTTA
Organism: Karalla daura; assembly: GCA_029224185.1. Taxonomy (NCBI): domain Eukaryota; kingdom Metazoa; phylum Chordata; class Actinopteri; order Chaetodontiformes; family Leiognathidae; genus Karalla; species Karalla daura. Next base: position 15,513,243 of record CM055192.1, read on the forward strand.
AAATGGGCTGTGTATAGTTTGAACAGAATAGAGCCACATAGGAGCCATGGGCTGAACTGAAGGGACAAGACCAAAAAAGTAAATGTTATGATTCATGATGAAAATGTAGCACAAGCATAGTAAAAACACTATTACTCCAAAATTTCATAAATGTTCCAAAAGTATAGTATGGGATAGTATAGTATATCTACTCCTACAATACGCTGTATTGTACGGCTGTCAAGTTTTCAACTGTCTGCATTAGGATTTAGCACGCTACGAGCAGTGAGAGGGGCAGAACATCTATCAGCACGATATACTGCAGCCTGACAGAAAACTACACAGAGCCATTGTCATGAAAAATGGCTAACAGCGCAGACAGATATATGAGGCTATGAGACTATTACGGAGGCGATCAGCACCAGAACTCTCACTTCTCTAATGAGCCTCATCACACTTGCCAAAGTTCATTTTTGATATGAGTCACTTCAGCTGCGACGCATCAACAACGCAACACTAAAACAACTGCTTGATTGCATGAACACACAGCGAGCCTGACTTCTGACCTCGCCACAGATGAATGTGACGGAACGTGACAGGGCAACCGATGAGTACGCTTATCTGGCAACGCGGGCGTAAGTCGATGATTCTGGAGTAACACCTGCACACGTTGGTGTTGCAGTAGTCCGCAGTCCTTCTGCTCTATAACCGCGAGCCCTGCTGGTTTTATGTCCTACCAGGTAGTTAATTGCGCTCACGTGGCGCTCCAGGTGTAAATCATTGTGCGATTAGAGAGCCAGGAGGCATGAAAGCCAGGTGGAATCTGGGTCTGGACTGCGATGACTGATAACAACTGAGCCAGGTGAGATCAGAGCTATTAAAACATGATTTAATTAACCTGCTTTCTTTGTAAGCAAGATATGAAATAACTTTATGTTAAAGGGGAGTATTTCATTAAGTACAGGGTAGGAAATTCCATCTTCCTCACTGTTAACTGGATACTAACTAGATTTTTTATCTGTGTGAGCATCTATCTTTCCATTACCTTACCTGCTCTGTACCCAAAAGAGTTACAGGGGTTTGCTGGTGCCTGTCTGCTGCTCACCTACAACAGAGGGAGGGAACATACCATGGACTAGTCACACTCACACCACGGGGAAATTTAGAGTCTTCAATTGACCTTAATGCATAGGTTTGGATTGTGGGAGGACGCCCCAGCTGGGATTTGAACCTGTGACCTTCCCACTGTGAGGCAACAGTGCTAATCAACATGGTGCCACAGCTGTGGAGCTGTGGCGCTGTTAGCTGCATGCTCCGTCGCCAGCTCCACACACACCCCCCCCCCCACACCGTAAGATGAGGTAAGCTTCCCGTGGGCGTGCTGCACACTTACCTCCCTACTTTCTCGAGTGGATCTGGATGAAAACACGTGCTGAATGTCACGTGTAGACGTACAGTGAAAAAGAAACTGAATCTGAACGCTGTTATGTCGGGCGATGCACCTCCGATTGTCTGTACCCTGTGATAAGTGCAGATTCACCCTTTCAACTCTGTCCTTCCAGAGAGTTTGCGGTGTTACGATCACTTCTGGAGACCTTTGCCTCAAGATTCAGATAACACTTCTAACCTTTGGAGTTAATCAGAGTAAACAGCAGCTGGTGCCCAGAAGGGTACTTGAAAATACAAATTGTGTATCTTGAATATTAAAGTGCTGTAGCATACACTTTAGCAGAAATTTACATAATTGTCTCCTGGAACGTTTTTTTCAATACCAGAGTCAGGAAGATTCAATCGCCAGCCCTCACATCCAGCTGCTTCTCTGTGTTCCTTCATTAGCACATTATTTATATGCAAGTAAACACCATCCAATGGCACATGGAGAAATAGAGCTTTCACAGTCCAAACACTGCCATTCTTTTAAATATAGCATCATTGAGGCCATTATTTATTTGTTGACATTAACATCAGGTAATCCACGCACAATTCCAGTGTTAATTATCGTGAATGTGTGAAGGGTTTCAGCAAAAAAATGTCTCGCAAGTTTTTGTTTCAAAGGGGTCTCTGTCATGTAAAAGAAAGAACGGCAACAAATGATTTATACACTCACTCTTGTAGTGCTATTGTCATCTCATAGCTCGTAGAAGATGAGCTCACAGTTAAGGTGAGGAAGCTAGATAAGAAAGCTCCACAGTTCAAATCACAGTTTCCGCATTCACTTTCATTTTAACCTTTGATGTTTCTCCTTCGTGGTGAAGTTTTTCATTTAAACTGGAAGTTTTGGCAACTATACGAAAGAAAATGTCAGTTTCACCTCAACTACCATGGTCCCCCGTTGGCCGACAAGTTTGAGAGGAAGTGAGAGACAAGAAAGTAATCCTCAGACTTTGTGTTGTGTTTTGTATGATGTCCTATAGAGATATTCTATGTCTACATATGTGATTGATCGTTAACAAAGAAAATAATTGTTTTGCAATTAAATAAAGTTAAATGTTGAAGTGGAATGAGTCAGGCTTGTAATTATATCAAGAAGCAACATGAAAGAGGGAGAAGAAGCTAATTATAAAGAATTATAACTTGTTTTCTTCAGCAAAGACAAGCATTAGTAGGAGGGCGAAAGGAATCAGTCAAAGATAATTAAGCGCTTGGAATGAGGGACCCTTGGTATAGTGGGTCACATGCTACCGCTGCGATAGCTCATTTATGAAAGCCAAAACTTGGCACGTAACACTGTTTTTACTCCATCTAAGTCTCCTCTGTTGAGTGGGTTTCAGCGGCTTTACAACAGCAACATGTTGTGAGGATGAAAGCAACTGAGGCAGAGACAACCGCAGGGGAAGGTGAGAGCGGTAGAGCCGGAGGGAGGAGAGGGAGCCGCACTCACTTTAGCCAGTGGAGAACATGGCAGACGCTCTGTGGCTGATCTGAAAACGGCTGTCTGCTGCTGTTTGTAGAGCTCCTCCATCTTCTGTCCTGCCTGAACACAAACACACAGACACACACACACACAAACATTTCAGCGAGAAAACATGGCAGTTTTATAGCGAGTTATCACAATTAAATATATTTTTCCGTCCTACCTTTCCTACTTTCCGCCCTTATCATGACCTGCATGTATCAAGAAACACAGAAAAAATGAGGGCCTTGTACTGATGGATTTACCTACCTCGTAGTGTCCTGGACTTGGGGTCTCTATTGATTCCTTGTTGAGGAAGATGGAGCTGCGCTGAGTAGTGGAGCCGAAGCCTCCTTTCCTCGTTCTCTCTAAAGACGCCTTTTTCAAGCTTTCTCCAGCTAATCCATGCTCAAACATGTTATAGGACCCTGGACCTGCACAGGGACAGTACAGAAAGTTGTGATTACTGTATTTGTGTAGCATGTTTTAAAGGAAACGGTTCGAGCTCGCTCTCCATGTTAATGTTAAGAGTTTCACACAGAAAACACAGACATTAGACACATGTAGCGTAGGTGTAACTTTGGCTTCGTGTCTTCAGTTTTTTGGCAGTGAGCAGACGATTCACGCAGTGTTGGCTTACTCAGAAAACGACACATGCAGTAAACCTGCGCTCTACAAAGTTTCTTATGGAGACACTGGTGTGTTTGTGCTATTTTCATAGCTTAATTGTTGTCAACACAACAGTGTAGCAACCAGTCCGCACACAGGCACCAGAGCCGGTAACAGCTTGAGAAGAAAATGCTCTGGTACTAATAATGTTATGTCTCAGAAAGCCCAGAAACACGCAGGAAAACACTCACAACCAATTTAGAGACACTTACACATAAAAACGAATGAATAGAATAACACTGGCGAACACGGGAATGCACCAATATGCAAAGCAACATGAATGAGAGGCATTCAGTGTTTGTCTTTAACAAAAAGCAAAAGAAGCCCCAAATGGGGAGATAAAATAAATGAAAAATTATAAGCCGGCCTTGAAAATCAGTCATGTCTCGCCTATCAACTGTAAAAAAAGTAAGTTACTCGGGCTGCACTTGAACTACCCTGTGGGACCTTAACATCACAACAACATTCAAACTTTAAAAGCAAACCATCGAACACGCTTTGATTCAGATGTATTAGACCCCAAATGCTGGTGAGGTTTATTTGTATTTTATAAAAATATATGAATATAAATCTCAAAACTAGATAAGAATTAAAATAGATCAACCTGTTCTAGATGAGAGGAAATGCAAACCACGCATTTGAAAGTGACTCATGTTTCTGCAACATTATGAATCACTCCTTAAACAATTTAAGTGTGCATACACATACACACACCCTCACACACACACAGATAAAAGAGAGCTCAATCCCAGTACCTAAATATACAGGGTACAGACAGGTGTGTACCCCTTCAGCTATGTGACCTGCAAAGTTGCACTCATTCCTACGGTACTGACTGAACTTAAGTCTCAACATATACAGACTGTGGATTGTCTGAATTGGAAGAGAACTGCATTTGGACTTCAAGCCCTGAGAAAATGACTGTCCTCTGACATTTGAGTCAACATTCAAGTGCAAATGGTGCCTGACAGGGTATAGATAAGCTCCCGTTATACTATTAAGAGATAAATTCAGGTTGCAAAATCTGTTTCAGTATAAAACACAATCCTTCTTTGTGCGAACAACAATGCCAGATCTTAGGGCTGCATCTGTAAAATACAAATACATAAATCAAAGAGGAAAAGCCCTTTGAACAATATCTGAGCAGAGCCTGGCAGAGACTGGCACGCACACAAACACACACACACTGACCTGGTAGGGAGCACTTTTTGTTGCTGAAACGCACGGTGCCGATGCCAAACGGGTTTGTGTTCACTGCTGTGGGTTTCTTGGGCTGCTTCAGGGCAGAGCGTGGATCATCATATGAACCAACAGGGGGCGCCACTTCTTTCACGTCGCTGAACCTCTGATCAAGACAACGAGGGAGAAAAACGTTCGACCGTGAGTTGAGAAAGATGTGATGCCGTTATAAAAGCAAGAACTTTTAGGAATAATTGTTGTTTTTTTTCAGCTCCTCATCTAGGATAATGGGGCTCAAAGGAGCAAAAAAATAACATATACCCGGGGGCAGAACGTGACAGTGCTGCAGGTGTGGGAAATACTGAAATGTCTGTAATCACACTGTCAGTATTGATGGGATTTACTGCTCATTACACACCAGAAAGCAAAATTGGTGAAAAGTGGAGCGGCAGCTTTGGCGTGTTTGTCCACGGGTGCAGCTTGACATTGTCAGACCTGGCTCAAATTTTCAGGCCTCAGCTGTGCCTCTGATCCACTCAGGTCACAATGGCGGCAGTGAAAAAGACTCCAGCGGTAGCCGAACAAACAGGCAGGTTCTCACAGCCACACTCTTTGTCGCTAATGGAGGCTGCGGCAAGAGAATGAACAATAATCCGGGAAAATGTAATCACAATGGGCTGACTTTTTAGCGTGATGCTAAAAATAATGTGAACTATGTGAATGTGAACAGTGACGGCTTGACACAAGAGAAACAATAAAATGCATGAGGGAGAGAACAGCAAAGGGCAAAATGTATGTAGGCAGAATGAAGTGATGAGAAAATACAAAACATAACCGCAACGTCTCCGACACAAAAATAATGATCCACACCATCAGGTAAGTAATCTTCTCGGACTGGCCGACTCTGAGATCAGAGCTGATTCTGTGCTTTAAGGAGCATCGCTTACACTGTGCCTGATAGCCTATTATAACAAACACAGGCAATCAGGGGACTGAAGATACGTTGCCTTTTCAGTCAAAACGACTGACAGCCAACCGCATCTCGATGCAATTCTACATTTCTCTTCATCCTCTCGCGACTGAGCCATTTAGCCGGTCGTTATCAAGCACGCCAGAGGAATGAAAAATAACGCGATTCTGTCGGATACCAGCATGTCAACGTTAACAACGTTGCGCGCCCGCACCCAGATGATTTCAGACCACAAGAATGATTATAAATGTCATCCATTCATTGGAAACACGCCAGTCATTGATTTGCACTTGCTATTTTAAGGACCGTGAGAGCCCATGAAAAATTAGCTGTGGGGTAATGGAAATTGCACAGCTGAGTTATCGAGCTTTTAGAGGCGAAATAAGAAAGAAGAGAGAAAACAACAAGTTGCGAGGTGTAGCTGTAAAAGGAGGAAAAGGAAAGCCGAGTCAAAGTGACACAGCGGAGTGTTTGAGTTAGAAATAGAGTGTGCATTTGAAAAGAATAAGGAGCATGGTCTGGAGTTACATGACTTGCCGCTTCAAGGACAAAATAAAGTGTGTTCACTCAAAGTCACTTGAAGAGCTGGTCTTTGTGCCCATCTGTCAATCCGAAATTGCCCTCGGGGCTTAAATGAAGTCTCATTCGCAGGCGCGTCAGAGCGACCGGCTCACATCGGTGCTTCATCTCTTTTAATGGTGGATATTTGGAGCACCAGGTAGTCAAGTGGTCAGGGTGCGCCGCTTTAACCATTTGTGCTGCCTCGGGGCCCTTTGTCGAGTGACATCCCCTTGTTCCCTGCATACGCTCCAATATATACCACAGGATATTGAAAATCAGGCCCAAAGCAAACATATTATCCGAATCCTCCATGGGCACCTCAGTGACACAATGTTTGTTAATGAGGATTAATGAGGCCAAACAGTGATGGAACAGTGGAGGAAGTGTGAACGTCCTCGTGCCCAAGCAAATAAAACCTCAGCTCCACTGCTGATCTGAGAGGCAGTCAGGCAGGGAGCACGTTTTCAGACATGATGTCAGCATGAAGACATAAAGACAGTTTTACAGTAAACTGAGGTTGTGTGATTCTGCTTTCTCTATTCTGCCTGATCTATATGGGAATGTTGTGGTTAGGAGTATTGCTTGATCATTAACTTAAAGGACAAACCGGACACTTTCACTGCTGTTTTCACAAGACCGAAGTGACAAATCACAGATCCAGCAGATGGATTTGAAACTCAAGAACATATTGATATTTCTGGAATAAACCGTGGCACTCAACAAGATTCCCAGTAAGTGTTGGAAAGAGAATGATTAAAGGCCTCATTTAAAAAGCTGCTTAAAGCAGGAAAGCCCGAATTGAATCTTCAGACAGAGCGTTTCAGAGGCTAGAGGCTCAATCGCCCATGGTCATGGCTGCAGCCCTGTTGATGAAAAGAATCTGTTGCATTGCTCAGAGGATGGTGGCGTTGAGGGGGCTCTGGAAGAGATAATAAAGGTTGCGAGGCACCAAGGGGAAAGGGACATGGGGGACTTGGAGATGAAAAAACAAGTACATAGAAAGGATGGAGAGGGGATGGGGGAAAATGTTCACAAATAGGGAAAATAGAGGAGTTTGATAATCTCGGAAATAAGAACAGCAGAAGTAAGAGAATGGGAGCTAATGGAGAAATGTAAGGGAGGAACAATGAGAGAAACAAGGGATGAGTGGGGAACAAGGGCATGGGGAATGGAGAAAAATGGATGTTTTCACAAAGTGTCATATTAAGACTTTGATACTGAGAAATTGGGAAGTCAAAGGGGGGAGAAGAGGCGAGAAGTGGAAGATTCCAGCTGTTCCTCTTATCTCCCCCTCCCTCTCCCCCCATCACCACCCTACCTCCTTCACTCCCTCATTTCCTCTCCATCCCTCCGCAGGGTAACAGTGTCAGATGGAACCGGACTCACAGGGAGACGAAGATCTAAGAAAACTGTCGCTCTCGGTTCTGCATAGGAGATGACTTCTGACACGCACACACACACACACACTCACTGACTGAGTTCCTTGTTGGGTGTCACTGACGACATCACAGGGTATACGCACTAACACAGCATGTGGCCAGAGAAATTAGGTCAAAGCCGACTATGACAGATTCCCCCACACACACCCACACACATACACACACACACACATGCATACCATGGGGATACCATGGGTTCTACAGGAAACCTGTGTAGGAGGGTGTGTCACAGTGTGTGTGCGCTTTGTGTATATCTGCATATGTGTGAAAACATGGCGATCATTTGCATGTCAGTAACTTGTGTTATGTCTGCCTGTCTGCAGGTGACATCAACACATGTATGTTTGACTTATGTATGGGAGTCTGGGTGTGTGTGTGTGTGTGTGTGTGTGTGTGTGTGTGTGTGTGTGTGTGTGTGTGTGTGTGTGTGTGTGTGTGTGTGTATACACACATTGTGTTAGAGTGATAATTAAAACATCATTCTGAGAGTTTCATAGGAGTGTGTCTGTGGGGCACCGCCACAGAGGAGCTCAGCAATTCCTGAGACGTAAAACTACACATTTTCACATCCTTCATCTGCGTTCCTCTGAGCCTCTTAATAAACTCATCTTCACCCCCATCTGAAGAAGCTCTCCACTCCCAGCACATCAATTAAACAAGCAAAGCCCGGCTCAGTGTCTTGGATCTGTGGCTTAATCTTACATATTCCATATTAAAATCCAGTCTCCTTTGAGAAATTGTAAATTGAATATCTTCGCCTCCCGTAGATTATGTCTGAAAAGTCTTTTCAATAGCGTCTGATTGTTTTCTCTGTGTACAATACATTATGTAGACTCACTTTGTCAATTTAAGAGTGTTGATCTTAACCAGTTTAATCAACATTTGGGTCTGAAAATCTCAAATCTCAAAGTCGATTCTGGTCTGTATTTTAACTGCAAATATTTAAGAAGTTGAATTATTATGTGTCCCCATTATGTGTCCCTCCATAGCTTAAAGATGTCTACAAAGCCACTTGTTACACGCAGCATAAGTTGCTATTCTATCTTTAGGTTTAACTGAAAATCTTTGTGTGAGCAATTGCTCAAATAACAATGCAATGTAGAAAATCACCTGGACATTTTTTATATAACTTATCAGCTTATTATCATATCTCTGGATGTGATAATACGATCTAGCCTGGTTGACAAATATAATAAGACCTCCAGGGGCTAAATCACACTGGACATATTCTGCCATGCAGAAAACTGCTCCCATATATAAACTGTTCTTATATGTATCTTTAACAGTGGTTAGGTCATCATTAAATCACACATGCATAACACTGTTGCTAGTGTCAAATCTGTACAGACTTCTATTGATCCCTTGGGCTGTCTCTGTCATTGTGGTACAAGCATGGCTGTTTGCTTTTAGTATGTGTTGTGGTTATTCACAAAGTCAGGATATCAAGTCTCTGCTGCTTTTACTCAGCTCTCCATCTTCCAGTATGACCAGGTAGGCCAGCAGCCATGTCGTGGCCATGTGCCTTTCAAAGCATCAAAGATCATTCAGCAGTGATTCACCTTTAATACTCCCTGAGAAGAGATCCCTGTAAGCCCTAAGTCTGCAGCTGAATGTATACAAAAACTGTCTCAACGCATTAGAATGACCCCAAAGAGCTGAACTGGACACAGTGTGCAAAAGCAAAGCTAATCCTCATAGAGAAACCGCTCTACACTGCGTGACCTCATTCAACTGCAAATGCACCTGCTGGCCTGCACACAGAGCGCTGACTGCCTTCACGGCAAACTGTGTCTGACACTGTTTGTACTGTACCTCCGCCTGAGAGAGGAAGGGGCTGGAGAACTTGGACAAGTTACCAGCCGACTTGTCAAACTGACTCCTGATGTGGTAGTGGCCTGGACCAGGAACTCCCTGAGGGGAAGCAAAAAGAAAGAAATGCACAGTAAGTACAGGATGACGTCTGAATAGTTACATACCTGCGTGAGTCTTCTAACTCTAACTTTCTTGAGAGCTCAAGAAAGCAAAAGCGAAACACTGAGAAGCAAGATTGGACATGGTATAATTAACTTCTTTCTCTGAGATACATAAGAAAATCGTGGAGGTGACGAGACCTGTAAATACAATTATACCGATGAGTTAAATGAAAGGCACAGCAGATAGAAATGAAGCTGTAAGGAAAAGTGTTAAAAAGGCCTTTTACCATCTCTGTTTCTGAAAAAGATGTTTAAGAATAGACAGCGTGCATGTTTGCTCCTTCCGTAGTCAAAGGGAACATTGTGTCATGTCGCAACACAAAACTGTTTGAGCAGATCGGTGCAGAAATTACCGGAACTTCCAAACCAATTAACAACACCATACATCAGAGTTACAGACACGCAGGTTTCCACATTCCCTGGTGCAGAGGCCAGGCATTTTCCTACTCATGGTACACCCACAAGATGCTGGGCCAGAGGTGCTTTAACTAGGTCTGCAGTCAGAAAAAAAAGAGAGAGAGAGATTGTTAGCAGTTACTCCAGAAACAAGAGGAGGAACGGTGTGGAAATCCAGCACAATGTGTCTTCCCTGTTCCTTAGGACAGCTCAATCTTTATTCATGACCACTGCCTACAATGTGTTCTTGCCAGAAATAAGTTTCTTGTCCTCAGAATGTGAGACATCATATAGAGACAAACAGTGTGCTGATGTACAGTAAAGCCGCCAATGGCTTTCCTGAAGATTAAGTGTTATAGTTTTCTGGAATAAAGACATAGCGAGCAAGACCCAGCATTTCCATCACTTTCAGCTGCATGCCAGACCTGCTCGGAGTCAAATAAGGGTTAGTAAGATTTTGAGCTTGTGAAATTATGTTCACAAAGTCAGAGTCTATAGTTATTGATTTTCTCCTCTGCATGAGAAATTCAAATGTGTGCATGTGTGGAAAAGATTTATGATCACAAGAGGAGATTAGGAAACAAAAGTTCTGCCTCTGGCTGTATAGGCCGATGTACATATGTGTGTATGTGTATATATATATACATAGATAGATAGATAGATTCTCAGGTTGAGCAGGTTGAGGCTGAGGCTGATTTTATTTATTTTAACACATTTTTTGTTTCTAAAAAACACTGAATTACATATGTCTGTAGCTTCTTTCTCTTTTCCACCCCATTGGAGCTGTACTGCTTCCCACTTTCTAAAAATAACATGCTATAAAGCTAACAGCATCATCCATGATTATATCAACATCGTACGCATTAAGTTTTGAAGCTGAAATGACATTGTCCATCATATTTACAGGGCACTATCAGGCAGTGTCTGGGTGCGACTGTTTTGTTTTTGATTCCAGGGTTCTCCACAATACTGGTTTATTAAAGTGTTTTTTGCTCAGTCTGTGGCACTGACGTGTCATAGTGCCTGTTTAATGGGAAAATCCTACACACAGACGCTTGAACTCCATGGGACACCAGCAGCCGCAGGCCATTAAAGTCAGACTGTCTGCTGATCTCTAGGAAGTAAAGGTGTTTGTCCTGAGCGTCCCCACCGCGGGTAATGACCCATCTGGTCAGAGCACGCATGTGTGTGGGAGTACATGCGAGTGGAGGTGCCAGGTGCTAATGATGACGGATGGAGGCGTCGCCAACGTGATAGGGGGTCGAAATACACAGCCTGGTGCATACATACATTGCAGCATACAGTTGATGCTTCAAAGTCACAGGACAGACTAACACGTTTAATTTTAGCATTAGAGATATCAAATAAACAGTGGGAGGAAAGCAAATCATGGAAATGGCGGGCCAGTAAGTGAACAAAACTGAACAATTGTGAACAGAGCAGAACTGTTGAGGAATCAGGAATAAGAGGGACATTTGTTATTCACTTCTCTCCACAAATCCAGACTCATGTTTTTACCCTCATAACCCCAAACAGAGGAATAAGCACCACAGTCAGGTGAGTAACTCTGCTAAAACTTAACGGGCTCAATGTGTCGTAAGGTGTGTGGCGGCCCGTCGATGACTAAAACTTGTGTTCTACTGCCCTCTATGGGTGGACAGATGAACTGAGGAATCACAATAAGAGTTGAAGAGTCGGCTGAATAATTTCATTTTTAATCGATTGCACTTTAATAAATCCAGAGTGAGTCTACAGTACTTACCTTGACTTGCCTTGAGCACGCTGCTCCATTATGACTCACTTTTACATTTGCAGTTTTCATATCCTAAGAATTTTTGAGTCAACATGCAAAAATAAGACCCACTGTTGCAAGGTTCAGTGAAAATAAAACACATCTGAACGTGTCAAAGCATCAAAATCTAAAGAATAAAGGTATAAAGATTCCAGGAACAGCTGTATATAACAGCTGTGTATGTGCTAAAGCGGCAAAAATTGTTAACTACTGAGGCATAATGTGCCATGAGCAAGTCAAAATTAACATATTTGCCGTACTGTAACATTGCTGCACTGCAACATTCAGCAACAGGAGATTACCTATACTGTAACTATACAGTTACAGTATACAGTAGGTAATATAACTATACTGTAACTATTCACATTTCTCTGTATAAACTATTTCTACGTACTAATACTGTGCTTAAAGGAGACAAGTTTGGGCTTTTCAGCTTCGGTGCCACAATAGATGGTTACATCAGCATGAAGTTTGTCCTCAGCATTCAACCCCCCCCCCCGCCCCCCCATACTACTGCAGCAGGGGAAGCATTAGAGCACACCAGGGAGCAGTTGGGGTTATGCGACTAGCTCCTGGCCGCCTCAGCCATGCCTGTCAGGACCACGCAGGCCCTAGTCCTGTCACCCCAAGGCCACAGCTAAAACAGGTACTCACTCTGCCCTGCTTCTCACAAAGCAGAGCTCCCGCCGAAGGCTCCACTGCTTATTTTAAGTCAGAATATGTACATTTCAGGTTGATGAGTGAGTGAAATAATGGGTCGAGTCTCTATTGTACCAGGCTGTCCCTTTCACTCATAAAATAAAGAATCAAAACCGCATTATATCACATTTGAAAGAACACATTATTCTCCTTCATTTCCTTCCTTGTAGCATCAGGTGTCCAGCAACAAAATATTAGATAAATCCATGTGCATTGTTCCCCACATCGGACAGAAGAAACAGGCGACCGTGGGAACTAAAGAGTCAGATAATTACCTGTGGATATGACAGAGAGCAATAAGCGAAGAAGGAAAGGTAATATTGGACTCACGGTGCATTCATCAAGATGACCACAGTGACTCCAAATGACTGCTACTGTTCCAATAAGCAACACACTCCCCACATCAACTTTAATAAGGTAACAAAACCGTGTTGTCTCGGCACCTTATTGTGCTGCCTTCAAGTCCTCCCAAAAAAATCCAATAATGCAGTTTTAGTTGCCCCTCGCAGTCACAGTACCTGCTGTTGTGAGGCAGGTTATGTATAGGCTCACGCTTTTGCCACTGTTATGCTCTTACACTCACAAACAGCCATCTATACGACCGCATCCTCACCTTCTTTTCCGCTTCCTTCCGCACCAGTTCATGGTAGCGAGGGATGTTGAGCTCAGCTCTGCTTTTCTGCTCCGTCTTAGTGTTCACGTTGCCATGGAGGGTTTTGATGTTTCTGTGACAGACGGTGACAAGGACAATGACACTGATGACCAGGACAAAATTAACCTATAAAAATAAAGATGGAGAAAGATGGAGGAAGAGAGAAGAGAGAGAAAAAAACATGCACCAACTATTGAAGATTGAAGTAGAGAGTGAACGAAAAGGGACGGGGGCTGTGGAATGGAAAGGTAAATAGGAGGAGATGAAAAAGCAAAAATAGATGGGAGAAGAGGGCTAGAGATGTGAAGCGAACTACACGTGAAGTGACGAAAGATAAAAACCTCTGTGAGCAACTTAATATGGAAACTAAGCTTTAAATATCCATATAAATGAAACCAAGACATCAGATTTCCCTGAAAAAAGCACAGAAATAGCTCACTGCTATACATGTGTTATACTCACATGTCAGGGTCATAGTGTCCTGGACCTGGTCCCTCCTTCACCTCCGTCACCTCACCTCTTTTCCCTGTCTTATTTCCAAAGTGGACTCCTTTATACTTCTGTGCAGAACTCATCTCTGACTACAGACAGAGAGAGCGAGGACGATGCAGGGAGTGAGAGAGAGAGAGAGAGAGAGGGGTGAGGAGTGGGTAAAAGAAAGATTGGCCAGGGTGAAAGAATGAGAAAAATAAGATGATATGAGTAGGGAGAGAATGAGATAACAAAAGTATAAATGAATGGACAGAGAGGGAGAAAATAGAACTGACTCATTCACACTTATCTGGTTTCTCTCACAGCCAGAACTCATGAAGTTGGGGCTGAATGCAATGAGTTCAGGCAAATGCCAGGGTATGTCAGAGATCTAGGGGAGACCCTCTGTCCTGTCTTATCTCTCAGAGTTGTGCAGCTGGCTTTCTCTGCCTCAAGCCTTTCAGATAGGACCAGCTCACTATGCGGCTTAACAACTGAGAAAAAGGCTGGAAATAAATTGGCTGGCTGTCACTTTAAACATTTCAGAGATGATGCAGTTTTTTTATTCAGCTTTTTTTTTCAGTCAAAGAGGACAAATAAACATGACAAGTGAGTCAGACAAACAGGTAAGTTAGTCTTGACAAATTGGAAAGGATAGAAGTCTTTTTTATCCTTCCATGGAGAAATGCGTTTATACATATATAAAATATGCAGAACAATTGTGCAGAGTGTCATGGTGAGGTCAGACTGCTGCTGAAGAGTCTGGCAGCTGTTGGGATGAATGAGATGCAGTGGAGTTCCCTCTTGCATTGTGGGTGTAGCGGTCTGCAGCTGAAGGAGCTGCTCAGGGCAGCTAGTCTTATGTAGAAGGTGAACAGCCTTGTTCATGATAGACTGTGCTAAAAAAAATGTTTTGCTGATGAAATGTTATGTGAACTTACCATCGTATTAACTGTGTGAGTATGTTCTCATTTCCTAATTAGCAATAAATGAAAAATACCATTACTTACCATTAGCGATTAAGACAAGTTTCCCTCAGGGACAATTAGGTTTATTTGACCTTGGCTCCCATTAGTTATTTAGGTATGTCATGAGTTTCTGTGCATAGTTACACTGCAGAGTAACTTAGGGGATTATTAAAGCCTTTACACTTTGGTTTGTGGTGATCATGAGAGGTCAGACTCACACTGCCCTTCAGTGCGGTTAAAAACCACAGGTCCACATATATAACTGAACATGATGTTCTGCAGCTTTGGAAGTGAAGACTGCAACAGTGTTTTCAAAGACCAGGCAGAGCCACAGTATGCAGTGCCCTTCTAGTCCATTGTGCAAAAACATGCTTTGGATAAGTGAGATGCTGTTTTTCTGCCACTCTCGCTCATAAATGAAAACGCCTGCACTAAAGGGAGACATTTCTGACTTCTCTTACCAAAAAAAAATCCTTCCAAAAGGACTCTAAAGTCCTTCCTCTTCATTTCTAACTTTTCCTTGACCCAACTTGTCTGTCTCATTCTGAGAGGAGACATGCAGGGAGCCTCAAAAAGTTTCCAGCTCCATGTGGTGCCAGGCTCCTTATCTCAACAGAGAGAGGAGAATCCAGATCTAGAGTACTGTCCCTTGTGATCTACGAGTCCGGTTTTGAGGATAGGGTAGATAGGAAACACGGATGTTCAAATGCTTCGACTTAAAAAGAAAACCATAGCTGTTCGGCTCTGCACGCAGACACATACACGCACCATGATGGTATCACAGCTGGCGTTGAGTTCAGAGGCACAAATTGCCTATTTATGTCAAGGAGAGCTTTCAAAAGCAAAACAAAAACACAGCTAGTGGGTATAAACATATTCATTCGGCTTTGATAAAATGGAATGGCAGGCTATTCATTATTTAAATGAGAACACAAAATCGCCCAGAAAAAGTTTTTGTCAGTAGGGTCGTGTGTGGGCAGGAAGCTGGGGGCTGAAACTGTTGGTGTCCTTTCCATAAACATATGCACAGCACAGTATGGCTTTGCATCTGATTCTGGTCCCATGGGGAGGACAGTCCTTGTCCTCGAAATTCCAAATTTGTTGTAGAGACTAACTAGAGAACAATGACAGAATAATCTATTAACTCCATAATATTGTGAATCACAGCTGATTTTGTTTTATATTGGTCTAGGAATGAATTACAAGTCCTTGCAACCAGTTATTAACCTTTATTAGTCTTTAATTACCTTTAGTCTGGCACAACCATCACTTGAATCTTCTTAAGGTGAAGCCTTGACTTCATGATCTTGCTCCCTCCCATTATCAGTGTGATCCCTTGCATTATCAAAGGGCGATCCCCTTCCAATGCATAATTAACTTGTAACTTGCGACAAAACCGATGAGCAAGTCCTCATCCCCTCGGTTAAGTTAGTCTGTGTTTTGCGGACAGGCAAACACTCTTCTTTTTTTTCTCCTTTTGCATAAAGAGATTTTGTTGAAGCAAGCTTCGAAATGTCTGCCAAAACACTGAGATTACCACATTCACAAGGATTTATAGCATTCTTGATGCGCCAATTTGCCAGTGCGGCGCACAAATGTTCCCAGTCTCGGGTGATTCACTGCTCTGCCTTCGTTATACCAACACAGACTGGGAACCAAAACCAACATCTGGCCAGCTGCGTTACCGTCAACAGCCGACCCAGTTCTCCACAGGTTGCGTAACACGTATCTCATGGTGATACTGTTTTAAATGTAGCCCACATGCTTTTAGTTGCGGTATATCCATAGTCTTTTTTCATCTCTGTGTGTCTGCAGTATCGGCTGGTATCTACTCACTATTCCGGCATATTAGTGCGTCTCTTTGGCTGCAGACTAAATTACAAGTATTAGTCGAGGCAGTGAAGAAATTATACTGTCAACGCAGACCTGAACTATGAGTTTAGGGTCAGCGGATAAAATCGATTAAGATGTTTTTGTTTTTCTCCATATCACGCTCTTTTGATTTCCGTCTAATGTTTTATCATTCAAAGGCGGCCGCGGCCACTTTGAAGTTAGATAACCACTTAATTCCGCTTCTCCACACTTCTGAACTCAGTCGGAGCGCGGGCTGGGGGGGAGAGCGTTTGAGTTTAAAGAAACGACTGTGTCAGACGGAGAGACACAGGCAAGGAGACAGACAAAAACTGAGGTTGAACTTTCAAAGGGAACGCTACAGAAGTCTGGTCCGGGGGAGAGAGAGAAAGAGAGAGAAAAAAAAAAGAAAAAAAAACGAGCTGTGGTCGGATGCACTGCAGATAGCCTTAAATCACAGCGCGCCTCTGTGCCTGTGCCGGTGTGTTGACTCAACCTCGGCCAACACTCAAGGACACTGTTGACTTCCCCTGGTCATTAACAGATGAAAAATCACTTAATTGAGAGGCAGACCAGCAGGCGTGTGCATTATTTTAAGTGAATATTGTAATATAGCTTGAAGAATAATTACTAATGGCTCTCTTTGTTGGCATGTAAAATGGATGAGCGCTGGTGCACTGTGGCTTTTTTTTTAAGTGGAGCTGCATTCATTAGCTATGGAAATGGGTTTTGGGCCAACTGAGTGGGACAGAGTGGGGGTTCAGTGGTGCATCAGATCTGCCTAACACTAATGGACCTTGCCTCGCAATGCAGAGAGTAAGTACACTCAGACGCACACTCATCCAGACTAATGAAAGCCCACATGCATGCACAAATGAGCACTTCACATTGCCTGATGAATGTACATTCAAAGTTCGGCCTGAGTGTGCATACATGTGCATGTGTCTTGGTGTGTACCTGTACCAGATTGTAGTAGCCTGGCCCCAGGGTTGTATCCCTGGGAGGGGGCTTGCGCCTGCGGAGCACACCCTGGGCATCCTCCTCGTAGCCATAGGCCTGGCCCGGAGTGGGAATGGACGGGATATCTGACTGACGAGCCAGCCGGAGACTTTTAGCCTGCAGCCACAGCACGGGCAGAGAGATGAGGAGAGTGCGGAGAAGGAGTCAAGAGTTTGCTGAGGAAAGGATGCCCTGGCTTACAAAGTAGCTGAGCACTGCCCGGGGCCAAGATACCATGAGTCTGAGGGGGGGACAGACAGAGAGGGAGCGACGGAGGGCAGACTACAGGCCACAACGGAAAATAAAAAGGGAGATATAAAGAAGAGTCAGAAGTAAAAATGTAGGAGCGAAAAGGAGTACGCAATGAAGGCCAGCTCTATTGAGCTGAAACATTTCCACGAACTTTGCATTGCTGTATGTGTGCACGCTTCAGTGCCCCTCAGATCATAACCAGGAGCACATAAGAGGTACGAGCACAATACCTCTCTTTCATGATCTGTCAGGTCTGGGCATGAACGTTTCATATGCACCATTCACTGCTCACACTCACATTCTCGTTCAGATAAAACCCCCGCATTCAGCGTTAATTGTGTGGATATACTCTGAGGATATATTTGACATGGTGGGCAAATGTAAAGAGAAGCTTGATATCGTCTCAGTTGATTGAAGCTGACCCTCATTCATACTTCTTTATAGAGTTATAATTCATACATCATGCAAATCTAAGGCTTTGGCACGAGAGGGAGAGTTTTCTGTCCAAAATACGCATTTGAAAAAGCTACAGCTTAAGTTATCAGCTTTTTCACAAAGGTCGTCCTGGGTTTGTCACTACTATTCATTTGGTTTGTGGATACCGAAGTGGAAAAAAGTTTCAAGTTTGGAAAATGGGGAGGTGAAAAGAACACACAGTTCTCCTCAGGATTTAGGCAGACTGTGGAAGTCCTGTCCCTGGACACACTGACTCTATGTCAAAGTTACTGAGTGCGTCATACAAAATGTGACATACCGTGCATACAACCCCGAAAAATCTGGGGCACCGTGATTAAAACAGCATGTGATCATTTGATGGTCCTTTTTCATCCTCAATCAAAAGTACAAAAAAGTCGACCACCATTGAGATACAAAGCAGACTATATGGGCTGTTGATACTTTATATTTTTTCATAAATTTTGATGGCATCTACAAGTATAGGCAAAAAAAAAAGATTTGGAGAGTTGAGAAAAACTTAAAAAAATGCCTGTTTGGATCATTTAACAAGTCAGTAGATTAAATGGTATCATAACTGGGTCTGAAGGGGTGTATGAGATGCTGTACATCACGAGATGAGATCAGCTGTCTCGTTCAAGAGGGACTACAGATGTCACCGTCTAGCGTTCCTTTGTTTCATCTCCAAAGTTTGTTTCGACTCCTCGTCAATGTGTCGGGTTTTCTAATATTACAGCAGAGACACCAGATGGTGTTCTTTTTATAAGAACAATGGAGGAGTGGTAAACGTCTACAAAACCTGTCCCCCTCAGATGTTTCAAAATAGCAGCCACCGATTCTCACATACTGGTGTTGAGGGCTAAGGTGTTGGCGAGGTACTGTCTGCAAGTATTGGCAGACAGAACTTTTGGAGGAGGAGCTGCTAATAATCCTATGCATTTAGTAACAAACAATACAAATACAGCACGACACAGTTTGCAAAGACTTGGGTGTATGTGTGAAAATGTGATGCATGCACAGTGCTGGTCCGTGCTTCATTTTGATCAATTTTCCATTTATATTCCTCATATCAAGTTACCGTGGCTTCTATACACCCTAATAGGCTGGAAGGTGAAGATCAATAATAAATAATGTTCTCTAGTTTGTCTTCTCATTGAATTCGCCCTCATGACTTCATCCAATATGCTCACCATTTTGCTGCCAAGCGTCCTTGCCTGTGCCGCATCGGCCGCCACGGCCTTCGGCGTGTTTCCGAAAGCAGAAAGCACATTGTAGGCCCCGGGGCCAGGGACCTCCGACTGTGCCTCCACAAAGCGCTTGGAGAGGTTCTGGAGACTGTGGCCGCCGTGGTTGTTTGGCTGAGGGGACAAGGGTTCAACTTAGAGACAGGCAAAGAGACCGAGACTGAAACAGAGACCGGCTGCAGGAAAGAGTTTCCCGATCGTTCATTTTCCTCCACATTCTCCCCCGTGGGCTCATTTGGCGATGCAGCCTGCATCTCTAAACTATTATATATTTCAACAGTGGAAAAATCAATTCAAGTGCAGCCGGGTAGTAATTACTTGTAATGCAAACAGTTTTACCACAATACCGATTGCCCTTTCTGTTGCTAATGTCTGTGGGTGAGGTAACAAATAACCGCTAACACAACCAGCATGAAATAACCTTTCAAGAAAAAAAAAAACATTTCAAAAAATGTGACACAGACACAGTCAGCTTCAGTGTTTTCTCTAATGAGCTGGATTCGGCGTGTTCACTGTTAATAAATTTAAGATCAGACGCCCCCACCAGAATCAAACAGTGTCATCCAGAAATATTTGTCGGCATGAGATTGCAAAAAATGAAGGTATTTTACCATTTTCAATTCATTATACTGTGAAGAGATTCAAAATGTCAAGTGAGACTTCAGTGCTTAAAGGCCAAGGGCAAAAACCACTGTTGCATCAAGAAATTTTACTCAGAACTGCATTGTACAGAGATATACATTAGTTATGGTTATATATTGATACTAGGCAGAAACAGGCATCCATCATCTCACCTGCTTTGTACCTTAGGGTAAAAACTTGAGTTGTAGCTTTGATTTGAGTTTGATATGGTGTGTCCCAACTTTTCTAGAAATAGGGAACTAATATACTTAACCAGGTCTTTCACTCTGAAAAGAATACATTTTAATGAGAAAGTCAGCCATGTGGCTCTTATGTTTCTACTATAATACTACCTTAACGGGTGAGACGTCATACTGTCCAGGTGCTGGTGTCCTGTCAGTGGACTCGATTAAATCTGTCTTTCTGATGGTCAAGGACAGGAATGGAGCATAACCATCTGCAAAACCAAAAACCGTAGATTTAAATGTTATGTCTAACAAGTAAATGAGGATTTAACATTTTAACTGTAGCCACGACGCACTAACATCAGATTGAATTGCTGTTATCGGGGTTTGTATTTTTAATAATGGATCGGACGGTTAAGGTAAGGTTACATTTCCGTGCCATTTCAGTTCATGCGGAAGAAAGGAACAAATACAGGTGTATTTCCACTTCTATTCCCTATCGTAAATTAGCTGGGGAGCGAGTTGTTTCCCCTCCCACCTTCTCTGCTGGAGCTGCCCCGGGTCAGGTTGTAGGAGCCGGGTCCCACCGTTGATGGAGTGCCCCCGGTTGGCACGAAGGTCACTCTCGGAGCTCGGTCGTACATTATATGACTGAGACGGCCTAATAGCTCGACTCCGGTACAAGGTGCGCGCACCTGCTACGGTCGGGCCCCTGTCTAAATATAGTCGTCGCTTTGTTACAAGCGAGCAGTCTTCTCCCAAGGCTGATACATTCCTGCACACCGCTCGGCCTGCCCTGCGCCCTGCGCCCTGTTGCCTGGATACCACGCGTCAGGACGCAGCGCGCTGCCAGGAAGCGGAGCCGTGGAGACCACGTGGAGCTGCGTGACAAGTTGGAGCGCATCGTTCCGAAATATCACTGCGATAAAAGATAGTAAAAATAAAACGCTAAAATGTGCTCGGATGATCATCACCCGTTTCAAAATGACAGTTACACAGCTGCTTTGTTGCTAGTCAAGTATATAAATTGTCAATTGCTAATTGAGTTTCAAGAGAATTATGATATTTTGATTCTAGTTTATCAAATGTTAATATCACCCATTGTATTTTGTACAAATATTGCATGACACACTGCTGAACGTCATTTTGGAAACCATATTATTACTGCTTCTATCCTACATATACAGTACATACTTTTTTTGTTTTGTTCAGCTCAATTTCGTCTATGTTGTTTGTTCATGTTAAGTATGTGGAGATAACATTGTTATGAACAGGCACTTGAAATGAAGTTGAAGCTATATTTGTTGATATTATATATTTTTTCTACTCATACTCATTTTACTGCACTCATCATACATCATCTGTTAATTGTTGAAGCTGAGAAGAGGAACTAATATCTTTCTGCAGTTTATCTTATACAACATTATTAACTTGTCTATTTTTGCCATTACTCATCTAAATCTTCAAATAAAAGGGCTCTTAGCTGAATGTTGCAGGAACTGAAAATAGTTATCTCTTCCAAATTGGATAAAGAAATAGAAATATTCAAGTAAATATGAGCACCTCAAAAGTATGCTTAGGTAGAATATCTGAACTACAGCTAATGACTGAGTAAGCAGAGGTAGGTTTACAGGGCATCCCTTTATGCATTCTGGACTTTTTTGTAACTAATAACACAAGCCCACATTACTATTATTGTTCACATGATGTAAAATTGTGTATATATATTTTAACATACAAAATGCTTCATATTTCTGTTTGAATGAATAGATTTCATTCATATTATAGAGTCTTTTCCATAACCATAGTCCAATCCTCCCATCTAGTGGGTGACCCCAAATAAACATGTATCTATGAGGCCAGTGAGTTGCAAGACAAATCTTTCAGTGTGGTTGTATTAGAACAAATTTCTGCAACATGACTTGTTCATTTCTCTAATAAAAACAACTGTTCCCACTTTTGGCATTACTGTACCACTTCTGTCACCACTTCTGTTATCTTTGTTTGCAGTCTTGACCTACTTCCTCCTGCACCATTAGCCAGCACCACACTGTAGTCAAGCTTTGGATAATGAGAACTCAGGGGAAAGCCACCCAAGTACTATGTGCCACTCTGGAAGAGCAGTGAACCGTGTCTTTATTAAAAGTGCCTGTCGTGTCTCATAAGAAAGGTTTGTTCTGCACACTGGCATTTGATTTGATGGTATTATTAATCCTCAAGAATAAGAGTTTGCCAGACACCAGGACATCCATCATGTTCATATTTGTTCAACAATATTATTGTGCTTTATCAATGGTATCATCAACAACAACAACAATTTTTTTTTATCAAATTACAATATAACTTTCAATCACTTTATCACAACCAAAAGCACCAAGCCATCATACTTAAAAGTGAAAAAAAACAGAAGGATTACTGAAACCTGTATATATAAAAAATATAGTGATTCACCATCAGTGGTAATCATTAGTGTTGACAAGACTGAAAAAAATTAAAATATGATCATATCACAGTACAAACTGACTTTCCTAAAGGATCAGAGGTAAAATAATGGTAATATGTATGTACTTACACGTATGTACTTAATAAGTAAATTTAAAAAGTTTTTAACCTTGACTTGTAACATTCCTTCATGAAGTATTGTAATTTTCTAGCGGTATCATGGGATGGGTCATCAATATTTTCCTTTTTCTCCAGGGAATCATATATCTTGGCAACTTGAATGGTTGATTCTTGCAAATGTTTCCCCTCTTGTCCAAGAGGTTTTTCAGTTCTTAACTGAACTTCCTAAGTCAGTTTCTTTAAGGACAGGAGAAAACAGTCTCTAGGAAGGCAGGAGCAAATACATAATGAGATAATAAAATGAGGTTTGACTGCGGTCTGTAATTTTATTTTCAATGGAGTGACAACTGTTCATCACAAGGCTTGAAAGTTGAATCAGGGTACAATTACACGTAAATGCAGGCAGCCGTTTTAGTCAGTAAGTGAATTTGTGAAGTTGTAGACACAAACTTGTGTGTCTGCTGAAATGTGCAGGCTGGTCTTTATCCGAGAGTGTCTCTACTGTTAAACCTGATGTACAGGAAGCCGCTATGCACTGCCCTCACAGGGAGGCCAGTGAGGCCACTTCACCACTGGGAGGCAGCAGCAAACTTCACACGAGTCTGCTCTGTCTCATGTTGACATGAAGACCTGTGATGCCTTTACTGTCATCGGGAAAGTTGATATGACACGGACCGCTCCAATACGAACAAGTAAATTCAAACTCGAATTATTGTTTATTTGTTTTTTTTTTTGCACTTAAAACTTATTTTCATGTTACACAGGGACACTGAGGCAATATTCTTTCTAGTTTCTTCATCGACTTTCGAGGGAATGCACCAGCAGAGTGAGAGCGCGGATGGGAAGATTTCCGAGGTATCCTGAACGCAACGCGGGTTATCGCCACCATCACAGCCAGGCTCTCATCCCCCAGCAAGGTGTCACATCGGCAGCTATCTCTCTGGTTTACCTTGCGTTTTTTAGACTTAACTCACCACACATCTCTGTTTGAGCTCTCAGGGCGTTGGAGGCCATGAAGGGAATCAGTGTTTTCGTGTTTTTCTTGGTGCTTTCCGCGTCTCTGCTGTGCACAACCGAGGCGGCCAGGAGCAGGACCACTAACCAGAACAGCTTCCGACGGGCAGCTAACGGCATCTACCAGGCTCTGAGCAGCGTCTTCGGGGAGGACAACATTAGAGGGCTCTACAAGGTGAGTGTGGGATTGTTCCCCATCAGATAACAGCTTGGTTTTTTGTTGTGGTTTGTAGGTAGCTCGCATGCGGGACTAGTTTAACAGAATGGCGAACAGGAAACCAGCTCTCGCTTGGGGCCTGGCCAATAATTTCACGGATGCCATTTTGAGGGAAAAAATATGCCTTCACCGTTTTTCTTATCTCGGCTGAAAACACCTCAGCTCGTGGTGCTTCGGTATAAACAGTAAACTGAAGTCTGGGTCGAGTAAGTGACAGGAAACTCGATATTTCGTGTCTAGGAGGCTTTGTCATTCATTGCACCGTTCATCGGCAAGTGCAGCACCATTGGTCCAGGCCGGTGCAGCTGCTTCCTCATCTCCACCGCATCAGTAATGATCTGATTGACTAGCGACGAGGAAATACATCGATCTCGATGATCCGATTGGTCCGACTGCACTTCCTGCATTTTGAAATCTAACGCTAGTTCCTGTTCCTGGGCCGCCGCCAGAAGCTAAGCCCACAAGGAGACATATGTCGGGCTGCACATGTGATCATTGTGTCTATGAAATTAAGCTGATCAGGAAACCACAGTAAAGGGGAACCGTGGTGATGATGATAAAGGATAGATAATGGTCGTTAGAAGCATTACCGAATGCGCATGTGGCGATACAAGCATGCCGAGGCGTGATTGAGTAATCTAAAAGTTTGTTATTACTGCTGTATTGACGCCCTTGTCGTCTGCCAGTTTCACAATGTTTGACAGGTGACAGCAGTCACTAGTGTAAGCAAGAGAGATGCACAGACATCTTGATATTGTACAGTTCAGGTCTAAGAGGCCAAAGCAGAGCAGCTGCACAGACTTTAAGCTGTTAAGTGGGCACAATACTTTTTTTTTGGTTGTAAAAGTTCATGCAAAGATAAATGTTGAAAATGCGCCACAATGCTTCGATATAGACAGCGTGAGTTGATTCAGTACAGCAAGCATACTGTAAACGGACTAAAAATGTCAAACTTGTCTGCAGTTCTTCTCCAAGACAACGGAGCGGTTCGTCCATGGCGTGGACTCTTTCGTGGACACCATCTGGAAGATCTGGTCGGATCTGCTGGACGTGATGGGCATCGACTGTACGTTTTTTTATCACGACGCTCATCTCGCCATCAGTAGGGATGCTTTTCATATCATGCCTGTTTCCTCTCCTCCCTCTCGGCGCAGCCTCGAACCTCAGCCACTACTTCAGCCCCACGTCTCTCACCAACTCCCCGGCGCGGGCCCTGCTGCTGGTGGCCGCCGTGCTCCTCACCTACTGGTTCCTCTCCATGTTCCTGGGCGGCTTCTTCTACCTGCTGCACGCCGTGTTCGGCCGCTTCTTCTGGCTGGCCCGCGTCGCGCTCTTCGCCCTGTCCTGCCTCTACATCCTGCAGAAGTTCGAGGGCGACCCCGAGCGTGCCGTGCTGCCGCTGTGCTTCATCATGGCCGTGTACTTCATGACGGGCCCGGTGGGGGCGTACTGGCGCCGGGGCGGTGGCGCAGGCTCACTGGAAGAGAAAATTGACCATCTAGACACTCAGGTCAGGCTGCTTAACATCAGGCTGAGCCGCGTCATAGACAGCCTGGAGCGCCCCGGCGAGCAGTAGGTGGCAGCGAGGAGGAGGAGGAGGAGGAGGAGAAGGGGAGGGAGGGAGGGCATGATAAGAACCAGCTGCAGGTGATGTCAGAATGTTGTTCTCTGTGCACATCTGTGGCAACACAACTACTGGGTATTTACAACTCTATTGTCAGATAGGGAACACAACCAGATTGGAAAACAGTATTTCAGCTGCTTGTGCGGATTTCAGTTACAGCGTACCCAAATCTGGTCATTTTGAAGCTCACGCAAAACGACCAAACTTATCTTTGTTTTTTCTTTTTTGTCTTAAGGTTTTTTGCATCTGCAAGGAAATTAGCTGAGAGATTGTCCCTGGTTTTCTAAACGCCGGCTTAATCCTGAACCTCAGCTCCTTTTCTGAACCTTTTCTGAAAAGTTGGGGCTCAAACTATTGATTGCTTGCGCTAAACAGAGTAAGCATATTTGATATATCTGTTTATTTCTACAACCCGGAGGGGGGGGGTTATGATTCTTACACTGGTTTGTCCACAAAACTTTTTTTTTTCCCTTTTTGAATCTTCTGAAGTCGCAGTAAGGCTGGGTCTCTGATGCAGCGGGCCAATTGTATTTCTATTATGTAAAAATCCTCAACATGCTAGGTAGTTGTTCATAGTAAGATTTATTTATTCCATTTTCCATCCGAAATGTTGAAATCATGTAGAGCTAGCTTGTTTCATGGAGTCACCATTTCATCGTGTCAATAGTTTGACATCAGGACCTCTTTTTCATTGTGTGTGCGTGCGTGTGCGTGCGTGTCCAGGAGCATGAGCAAACACATGCGGGTGACCTGCGCAAATGTGTGTGCAAATGCATTAGAGTGTCTGTGTGTGTGCGTGTGCGTGTGTGTTCAAGCTTGTTAAATGGAAAAGCACTGCATCCAGAAGTCACCATCAGACTGGGAGACAGACAGACAGGCAGCATAAACTCAGGGACTCGACCAAGTCATACATCCAGAACTGGTGAAGAGACAAGAGTCATATTAAAAATCAAGTCTCTCGGAGTCACTTCGCGGTTTCTCTAACATGGTTTGAAATCCATTTGGGGAACATGCAGTACTTGCATAAATGGGTCTTAAAACCGAATCCAGCGTTTCATTCATGGTTTTGATACTACTGTCCAATTCTCGCTACTTAAACTGGTGAGGGTAGGTTGAAATGTGTGAACACAGATGCAAATTCTCCACAGAAGCGATCAGGAAAAAAAAAGAAGCACGCTACACATCATTTTGAGTCCCGTTTCAGTCTCGACGCATCTTTTGTGATGACACTTTGTATGGAGAGGGAGCGAAACGGGATCAGTTTTAACTCCAGATTTAATTAGGTCCAGTGCCTTTGATCCTGTGACAAGACACACAAGCTTGTACTGTGGAACCCCGTTTTGAGCCTGTTCCTGCATTGACAAGTACAGATCTGAAGCCAACGTAGATTAGAAAAAAAGTTGTTTGCATGTGATGATGTAAAACTCCAGCCAGCCAATTAGAGGTGCGCTTTGCACTACATGCTAAACGTGCACCACGGTAGTTAGATGGATGTAGAGTAGAGCTTTTACCTTTATGATTTCTGCCATTTTTAAAGAAGAAAAAATGTCATGTACTGTATCTGTAAGTCTGCGTTTATTTTCAACTTTTTAGACTCTGTAAACACATTTTTGTACAAACCGACGACCCTAATGCTGTGCAGATTTGGGGGATGAAGCGACGCTTTTATTGTCTCATTGAAAAACAAACAAAACAAAAAACAACAACCAAGAAAGGACACAAGTCATGTCACATGATTCTCGAGTCTATCAGACGTCTCTTACTGACACTACTGAGGCCAAAGAAACAAGTGTTTTTACCCATGACTCTCAGACCTAACTAACTCCTTAGCAGCTGACGGTGTGCGTGTGAGAGATGCTTTCTGGTGCTGGCTCTTATTTTTCTTCCTTTCCCGCCCCGATGGCTGATGTGTTTGTCATTGTGGTTCAGGGAGCAGAGTCGGTGTTCCAGCGCCGGGACTCTGAGCCCGTCTCTCATCGTCGCATCGTCACATGCGTTCTCCTGCGTGTGCGGCGCTGCGCCCGGGGTCGCATCTCCTGAGACGCTTGGTCCCAGGCTCGGTGCCAGCAAAATGCAGCGCGTGTAGTCCAAACGTTCTTGAGTGAAGTCTTGATCTAATGCAAGCGTTTTTCTACAGCTACGGCCATGATGCATGCTGCCTACTTTGTGTCGATAATGTTACGTTGGTTCGAAAAACGTGTCAAGTGCTTCGTGGAAAAATGTGATGATGGTGATGATGACGATGATGTCGGGGATTTGTATTATAATGTTATTTTCCTGTGGTGGGACAGTCGATGTTTGCACTGATGATCACTCCTGCGAGGGCTGTTTCACCACAACATGAAATCCTTCTTTTCCCCATTACCTGGCAGAGATGAGGCCTGTGTCCTGGTTAGAGTGATTTGCGTGTACTAGTGATTATTTCGTCGTTTCTCAAATTGTAATCGAAGGGATGAGTTTTTATTCATTTACTGTATTCAGGCGTTTATATATGATACTGTATTTAAATTACTTAAGCACTTGAACAGGATTCAGGATTTTGAGGATGTGAAGTCTTGAGCGTTCGTGAGGTTCTGTCACAGTTTTATCAATGATGTCCTGCTCCACAAAACAAAAACAAAGAGTCAATAATGTGATTTTTACCGAGCTTGAAAACTCTCCAGAGGCTCCAGGAAGGCGGTGTGAACCTGCCTTTCAGATATCAAGGAGGAGATTCTAGACCGCGTGGCGTCACCACCTGCATGTCTCAGAGAGACGGCGTTCGTGTTTCCTTCAGATCGAGTCGCTGTCTGTAAACCGCCTGCTGGAGTAGTTACCACTTCCATCGACTCGACGCACTGTTATTCCCTCTAGCCTGCTTTCTTATGTCATTCCGTGCCAATGATGAAGTCTTTTTTTTTCTTAATTTAAGTTTGTATCGGGTTGAATTTTTTTCGTACATGTCGATTTGCGTTCTCATTCCATCGATCTTTTAAGGACTTTTTTTTTCTGTAACTTCTGCCTGCTGTTGTCGACTTAGTGTGAGTGTGTCTTGGAAAAATTGTAATCGTGTGTCAAAAAAAAAAAAAAATGAAAATGAGGTCCAGATCTGAATAAATTACACACCACGGTATGGAAAAAGTCTATTCTGTGATTCTTCTTGTGCGTCTTAAAAACTGCAAATGCAGAGACAACTGTGACTGTCACCAGTCAATCCACAGGCATATAATCCAGGAGTATTGAGTGAAACACCGACTACATTCTTCTTTTAGGAGTTACTTTATTTGTAAGTCTGGCACTAGGTGGCGCTGATAAATCTTTGGTGTTCCCTAATAGCCCTTGGAGTAGGTGCTCATTTACACTGACACAAAGACGAGATCTAACACAGTCTCCAACAGTCTAAAGATGAACGAGATGAAAAGCTCACATAAAAAACAGAAAATACCTGGAATACAGCACAAACATGGACGTTTCCTCCCCCTGACATTATTAGCTGGGCTGCTTGATGGAAGGAAGGATCCTCAAAAACACAACCCCCCCCCCCTCCCTATGTTCAGTCATCCAGCAGGAAACAATATTTCTGTGACTCAAAGATGATTGTCATGGTGCAAAACAATAATCCCCAGTCAGACCCTGGTAGGAACGGAGGGCATTATATTCCCATTTCCTCTGGATTCTTTTTCAGTCTGCAAAATGTAAATAGGACGTGCTCCTCATGGAGCGAGCTCATATTTAAAGACCGGTGGCGAGCTAACTACAAGTCTGCACACGCACTAACAGCTCCAGGTCCGTCTGGATTCACCTGAGTTTATAGAGCTGCAGCTCCGGGCCGCCCTTTGCGTTATTCTAGACATGAAGCAGGATGATGGAGCAATCACTGGCATTGAGAGAGTTTTCAGATTCATGTCTAGAAATAAATATGTACATTTAGTCATTCTTGAGATGCTGAGACTGGTTAAAGTGATCAATGAAAAAGAGTTTCAACTCTTTAATGTTCTCTCATGTAAGGCCGCTAATATTGACATTAGCATTTGCTGGCTTCAGTATACATGTCTGGACTCCAAACTCAAATCTAAGTAACAGATCACAGAACAGCTTTTCTGCAGCATTTGCAAGATTTTCTGCCTCCATTTGTTTGTTTGTCAAAAAATATTTAATTAATTTAATGTTAAACACCATTAAGGGGTATTACAATGGTATTTTGCATAGTCATCTTCAAATTAAAATATTCTAGATTTCGGCACCAAATGTAGGCTAACGGCAGCTTCAAGCTCAAGAAAATATCAGAATACGTAATTAAAAAAAAACCTTCATTAGTTAGATACTACCTACAAACTAGCATGTTCATACAGTCTGGTGTCATATCGCTTTGGTCTAACACTGGACAGGTTTGAGCTACAGTACAAACATATCAGCAGTCCAAAACATCATCGACGCACAACTGTCCCTTGTTGGTTTGGTAACTGGCAAACCAAGACTGACCGACAACAGTTTATCCAGGGACACGGTTACTCTAAGAATGAGCAGAATCTCTCTGCTACATCCAGATGCTTCTCACGCCTCGGCACCACTCCTTCCACATCGAGATGACTCCCGGCCGTGCATTCAGCACTGCCGGTAAAACCAAAACCACATGCGCGAGTCATCCCGTCGACCCCGCCCGGCAGTGTGCGAGTCCTCACTTACTGTTGAGCTCGGTCCAGGGAGGCGGTAATCCAGGCGAGATCACCTCACTGTCATCGATGTGCGATGGGTGTGGCTCAGAGCCGGACAGGGGGCGCATCCTCGTCTCAGTGATCTCAGTCAGTCTTTGCTGCATGTCTCGTTTTATAGAAATGTGTAAAAAAAAAAAAAAAATACCAAAAAAAAAAAGTGAAATGACGGCCGATGAGTCACTGGTTGTTCTGGGGGGGGGGGGGGGGGTCAGGGCTTCAGAATCTCGCCATGACTTTCAAGTCCAGGCTGGTGGCTCCACCTGAGCCGGCCCCGGAGCCCTGAGCCGGGCTGGACGCCTGGTCCACTTGGATGTGGTGGAGGCCGGAGTTGAAGCTGGCGCACAGCAGGTTGCTGGAGTCGCTGGGAGACAGAGAAACCAGCGGGCCAGCGCCGTCCAGAGCCAACGTCGCCAAACAGACTGAACGACACAGGCCAACAGAGTCAGTGGAAAAAGACCAAGCCTTCATCAGGGTGTCTGTGTGTGTGCACTGAGGGGGAGTGGAGGGGGCTACCTGCTGTGTTCTGATCCCACACCTTGATGGAGCTGTCGTGGGAGGACGTTGCGACCCGGGCCGCTCCACCAGGAGTGGCAGGCAGGAACATGCAGCAGGCTGTGGTCTGCAGGTGGCCCCTGTACTCCACCACTTTGCAGCCGGGCTGACGCAGGTCCCACAGCTAGAGACACAAGCTCAGCGTCAGAGGTTTCACACAGGAAGCACGGGAGAGGGAGCGAGGAGGCTGCTCCGGGGCCGACTAAACCCGCGAACTACATAACAAGTGAATAGTCGAAAAAGGGGCGGTGTGATGAACCAGATCTGTCATGTTTTTTACAACATGCGATTGTGTAGTAAAACCACTGACCACCCTCGTCTCTTATTAAAGACAGTACAAGAGAATTGTCTAATAGCTGCTGAGGGAGAAAATGGGAGCTGGCAGTATGTGCGGTGAATGGCCACTGGCCCTCCTGCCTCATCGGTGTATGATCTCACACCTGTTGGGGCACACGCGGCATTCATTCAGCTCGGCTGCGCCATCTGCTCGTCCCCCGCCCACAGAGCCAACCTCCACATAAACACCTCCGGCAGCCTCACCGTGGCCTCGCAGCCCTGGCCCCCGAAGCCGTTACTGCTGGACACCAGGTAGTTTCCATTTGGAGAGACGTCACAGTGAGTCTGGATGTACTGCTTGGCCGGGAAGGTATTGGTCACCTGCCACGCACGGCTGTCCCACACCCTGGACACGAGCAGAAGACACACGACTAGAGAGACACACTCACACGAGCGAGCGCATACAGTCCTCTATACAGACACATATGCATCATTACCCTAATTTATGACTTATGGGGAAAAAATTTTTTTAATCATACATCTATTAAGAAAAAGAAATGTATTCCTCTAACTGAGGAAGTGTCATATGTCATTGTGACATCTTAATTCTCTAAAAAGACATAATGGTGGAATGCAAAGCAATAGATAATAAAGATTCGATGGTAAAGTGGTGTGTTGGATGGAGGAGTTTTACAGTATGCAATTAGCATGTTGACAATATATATTAACAATCATTATTCCTTGTATTTATTGTTTGACTGCACCTACCTTATGGTCTTATCCTCAGAGGTCTGCACGACCGAGGAGCTGCCTGGCACCCAGCACACATGAGTAACCTGGACAGAGAGGGATGGAAAGAGTAAAAGTTTACAGCCTGCAGGGCATGGACTCGGCTGGAGAAAGGACCGAATGGCTTATCGATTTGATTCTGTCTCTTACGCGGTGAGGCACACGCACCTAAGGCATGCTTTGAGACAATTCTCTGTACTACCATAACGATTATTCTCACCAGGTTTCTAGAAATGTTGTGTCTCTGTTCACATTTGGCTGATTCAATATCCCACAGGCACATCCAGTTGTCACGAGAGCCGGTGCACAGCTTTCTCCCATCTACGAACCACGGCACAAAAAAAAACAGGTCCATATGTTCAACAGTGTGAAATAAATGACATGATGGAAAAAATGAATAGATCATACTGAGAGGCGACAGCCTCTAAAGCCCCAGGACATGAGAAAATGTTCACTGACATATGGAAAGAAAAAAATGGATGAACTGGGGTGACATGATGGGTCTGTTGCCTTGCTGTTAGAAGGTCCCCGGTTCGAATCCCACAGTGGAAAACGTATAAGGTTGAATGGAGACGCTAAATCGGTGTTAGCGTGAGAGTGAATGGTGTGTGTGTGCCCTGTGATGGACTGGGGATTTATCCAGTTTGCAGACCAAAACTGTTCAGGGACAGTGAACGGATGGACGGAAGAACTGATCCCACAGCAAGATACTTCGCTGGGTTTCTACGTGATTAAACATCAGAGATAATTAACATTAAAGTAATAACCACCATCGTCGTCCTTTACTGTAGCAGCATCTCCGCTGACCTGACACCAGCTCAGACGTATTCCCCCGGCCATCAACGCCGCCCAGCTGGCCCCCCGAGAAGTTTGTCGCGTCTCATAATTAGATCTGTGCTCTGGAGGCCGCTGGCGAACACTCACGCAAACTTCATTCCAGTGTGTTTGGAGGAGTCATCCGGTTCACTCTCTATACAGCTTTTCCCTTTTCTAGAACAGAGACATTTAACCACGTCTGCGGACGCCTCCGTCTCCTGCAGGACTCCGTCCTCAGAGACGCGTCAGCTCCACTGAGCATGGAATCAATCGGGTGTGTCACGACTAATGAGCTTTTGATGGAGAAATAAGATGTGAACTTTAGAGGGAGAGAACAGACGTCATGCGTCCTGACACTGAATCACTGGGGCTTTCCATTTAAATATTTACTAAAGGCTGAGGAGACTTATTGTGTCTTCTTGTGTGTGTGTGTGTGTGTATGTACTGTATATATATATATATATATACATACCAGGGCTGATGGCTAGTCCGTTGACCACCAGCTCGTGCCCACAGTATTCCTGGATAGGTTCGTCGCCCTGGTTCAGGTCCCACATCAGGACGGTCTTGTCGCGCGAGGCGCTGAAGATCCACGTGCTGCCAGGATAACACACCACCTGGCAAGCAGAGGAGGCGGGGTTCAGAGACGAGACCGCAGGATGTGTGTACGGACAACCTGTAGCAGCTCCCAAAGGCGTCACTCCTTTATCAGTTAGCACACACACACACACACAGTATTACGTTACCTTGGTAACCTCTCGGTTGTGACCTTGGAAGGACTGGCACATCCGGCCTTGTTTCCAGTCATAGACCACGACAGCCTACAGGGGCAGTGACACACACACACACACACACACACACACACACACACACACACACACACACACACACACACACACACACACACACACACACACACACACACACACTGAATGTTAAAGGATTTCCACAGAATTTTCCATTCTCATTTCACTCATTTGGCTCCTTCGACGTCTTGGCCCAAAACATTACATTACATTTGTTTTGACACTTGTTCATTGATCTCCAGAACTTTTCTTAACACATTTTTTTAATATCTTCAGTCTGTAGGCCACATTACCTGATCTGTGCCACCAGAAACACACAGATCCATGCTGAGGTTGGTGACAGTGTTGATGGAGCCTTGATGAGCAGGTTCATACTGCACCACCTGGCTGTCAAAGGCATTATCTGCCTTCTCTCCCTGAGATGCTCTGGACACACAAAGACAACACTGATGGTCAGAACAAATCAGTCACAACTTCAAAGCATTCTGTCAGTATTGGACTTAACATCCATGTTGTTGATGGCGACTTATTTATACCCAACTCTGTTATTGGTCTCCAAAACACAGTGACAAAATACATCCCTTCACTCTCAGACTCTCTCTCCACTGAAATCCTGGATATAATTAGAATGCAGTGCATACAAGGACAGACAAAGTGTTTCATCAGTGCACTCATCTCACCTGTAGAGCTCAGACCGCTTGCGAAACTTGCTCTGTAGCTTGCCCATGTCTGCTAGAAACCTGCAGCCACACTGACTCACACACACACACACACACACACACACACACAGGATCGCTTTCAAACTTTTGGAACAAGGTGAACAAGGTCAAGTCAGGTGTTCCAAACACACTGAGTGTTTGGAAATGACATCCTTGACATATCTGATTGAAACTGTCCGAGATGCATTAAAAAGTACGATCATGCTGTTAGTCTTTGATCTTGTTAATTTTCTAATTTTGACACCCTCTACTCTAATATCCCAGTTTGTAAGTTTGTTTGTTTCCACTTGCAGTCACACCTTGAATGACACCGCTTAAGGCTTGTCTGCAAACAAGATTAGAGTTTACAGTCTTTTACTGGGAAATATACTGGTGGAAATCCTTCATGTGCTTCACTGAAACCTTATCCAAAATGTAAGTAAAAGTATATTGAGAATATGTTAACTTCTTTTACACTTCCATCCCAAGTTCTGAAGTTTGTTTTCACATGAATTGTACCACTTAAGGCTTGTAAACATATGCCACACATACCAAGTTAAGGAGATTAGAGGTTACAGTGTTTTACTGCGAAATATCTGGCAAGAGGTCAGCTTAAACCACACATCCCTCATGAACACACTAGCCTCTCTCTCAAACAAACAGAGGGAGGGAGGGAGAGGGAGGGAGAGAGAGAGAGAGAGAGAGAGAGAGGTCCTGCCTCGTTATCCTGGCGCACTCCTCAAACAATCGACAGGAAGGAGAGAGCTCCAATCCTATTAGAGCCGCATCATTACTGTCACAAGGAATTAGCCGGTCACTGGAAAGCACTTGCTATGAACTGTCCTGCCAGCCATTATACAACAACACCAGTACGGGCTCCAAACCGTGGCTGCAAACTGTGAAAACAATGCTCCGTGACGGACAGCAGTCCGAGATGAGCCGAGCGGAGTCAGGTCTGCCTTACCCACCTGTCAGCAGCAGCAGCAGCAGGCGTGGTCACTGGGTGATGCTGGGGCTAGCTCGCTAGCATGCTAACTAATCTCTCTCTGTCATAACCAGACAGATCGATGCCCAAGCACACTCGGGAAAACTCGGCAGAGTCTCTGTCCAAACCACCGGGAAGCGTGTCCAGCAGACGGCCATGCCGCTGAGTTGTCCCGTGTCCGGATAGGAGAGAGGTGTTGGGAGGTGTCCACCTAGCTGCCCGGAGACATCCCCTCTCTCTCCGTAGCGACCATGGAGCGACGCTTTCTGGTATCTAGGCGAGGAGGGGTCACGTGACACGGCACAGGAATGACGTTTGTTTTTCCCGCTTACAAAATAAAAGTCGCACGTACAGTTTGTACCATGAAGTAGAGTTGCATAAATCCTAATTTTTGGACATTTTTCTGTCTGTTACATTTTCTTTGAACAGGACATTTCTTTTGTTTCCACTTTTTAGCCTGCTGTCAGTACAGTGATTGTCCATGTTATTTTTCTGTTTTTTTTATTATCTGGTTGCCAGTTTGATAACCCATGACCTCTGACTCCTGGTATGATATGCAGTTGAGGTATGCTACACTTGAGCCCGTGAGAACAGTGTTTTTCTGCAACGTCAACACATCCAGTGTTGGGTTCCACCCATATTTACCATTTCTGTGTTATTTGCTGTGTGAGTAGTTAAGCTTGATCATTTTTGTCCCCATAGAGGAATGACATTGAAGTCAACTCTTCTTTCACTTGGATTAACCTGCCAGAGTTCTGTGGAGATTCTCATTTGTCCACAGCATTGTAATCCAACAAGCTGTTAAATGTGGCAACAGGATTTGTTATAGATCCTTAAAGACATCAACCTCTCAAAGCCCTTCACCCCTGTCCTCACTGGAGTCCAACAACAACAATTATTTACAGCAAGCTTGAGGTGACCATCATACCACCAAACAACAGCCACATACTCAGAAGGGCTATGTGGAGGCCTTCAGAGAGGTTAAACCCTCACTTGCCAGTCAGAACCAAACATATATCTTGCCAGTCACAACCAAAGATATTTCTTGACAGGAAAAAAGTTATAGTCACCAAAACACAATTTAGATGCAGAGCGCAATTTCGCTCAAGATTCACAACCAAGATTCAAGATTCTTGTCACATGTGGATGTAGAGGTGAAAATGACTTTGCTACAAACTATGCAAGCTGAGAATAGTTGGAAGAAGAGAGGCCCTATGTATAGACCCTGTTTTATGGCATTCAGGAAATCTGGGATGAATCAGACAGGTCCCTGAACAGCCATCAGGCCCATTTTAAAGTTTTTCTTTAAGTCATGTTGTCATTTGCATCACTGTCAGTCTGTTTCTTTTGCTTGCAGATATCACCTCTGACTCCACAAGTTGGCTTTGAACAAAAGAATTGCATGCTGTTAGGCACTGAGTCACTGGGATGTTCCCATTAAAATGGTCTAAATAGGCCACTTAGTTAGGTTACAATCAACACAGCTCAATACCTATGTGAGATGCCCTCAATTCTAACTTTGTTGGCAGCAAACAGTTTAAGAGAGTATTACTCCAGTTAAACTCTCAAATTAGTTCCATCATTTTGGCATATTACAACAAAGTAGGGGTGATATTCCTGAGATCATATAATAGTGTTATGAACAAATCATGTTATTTCAAGACTTGGTTGCATAGTTGAGTAAGAATGATAGTTTAACTGGGTCATTACAAGTACTTTCTTCACATGTTCCTACCAGGGTACAAAAATACAGCTCCTGCACATATGCTCTGTCCGTTCCATGTTTAAATAACATGTATGAGATCCTGATGTAATGAGTCATGACTTGTGTCCTTCAACCTCTTGCCTTGACTTACATGCACAGCACATCACTCACTTTCACACTGTATGGTCAGACCAAACAAAAGCAGCTCATGAAGACAAATGACCTCACTTCTCTACAATCCCAGTCTAAGAGTCGATGTTGCAAGACCTAGTGGCCTCACCCACACTGTCACGAGGACGGGTTTGGAGATTTATGTCACATGCAGCTCAATGTATGCTGTATCCTGCTGATCTTTCATGACACAGCTTTGTTCTGCAGGTGTCCCTTTGATAATCTGATACTTACTGTTACTGTTTACATTTGAAAGATTGTGGTGATGCCATTTCAGAGAGGCTGCACAGCAATAATTTGCAATCGTCACTGCATTATACCGACAGAGCTCCAAAGTTTTTAACCACACACAAAACTAGACCCAAACTACTCTGCACTCATTCTACTGTCATGGCTCTAGAGCTTAATCTAATTGGGATCTGGGGCGCTACTTGGGACCCAGGTTCATTACTGTTCTCATTGCATAGGCCCAGAGAAGCCACAGGGCCTACTTGAAGTGCTCAACCTCAAGCATAACCTCTCTCACACACATACACATACACAAACACACACCCACACATAATAATGTGTTGACTTATAATGATTACCTGCCCTTCCACCAATGTGTGGGTGATGATAGCTTTGTGTGACTTTGGAAAACACACCAGAAGAAAACTGAATCCAAGATAACATGGCATAGACAGACACAGTGGGGATGAACATAATGGAACAATTTTGGATACATGATATGGGCTCCAACGTCCACTTATCATTTCATCAATGTGTGAGCGTGTGAGCCTGTTGTTAGAATAATGTGACCAACAACTGATGTATAACCGCAGTTTGTTAAACGCATGTGCAACACATGATATGCATATATCTATGAGCAGCATCTATGGAAAATATGTGATTTTCCTGACAAATAGCAGTTCAGTCTGCAGCCAAGTAATCATTTTTATTTTTGTGGACTACAGGCAGATGTGCATGTTGATTACAGTCCTGTACTGGATATTAAAGTAACAATTGTTGAATTGAGTATTTATTATTTTTCTCTGGCAGCAACATTGAAGCTATGGAACACTGGTGTCATCAGAAATTTCTCGGATAGTGTTTAACACGCTCTTTACATTCATATTTTTGGTGTGGGGATATAACAGTCTATTGCTACACAAATCTGTTTCATGCCAATCTGGCAACCACACATGGGCTTTACTCTGTCTGACTGTGTGGTGTGATTTAATGTTCCTTGCTTAACAACAGAACCTAGTAACTTTTCTCCCAAACTAAGTGGTAACTGCAGCCATACAGCTATGGAGTACATACACATCCGACCTCATGTTTGAGCCAAAATCAGAAGAGGAATCAAGTAAGGACAAGTAGCCAGTACACTAGCATATCATCAGACACTTCACCAAAGTACCGCCACACAGTAATCTGCCTCCTCTCCATTCCAGAATGGAGAGGAGTGTCTGGGCTTCCCTGCTGAAACTGCTGACCCCGCAACATGGACCCTGATAAGTAGATGACAATGAGACAAGACAGGGTACATCACATTCATATATTATCTCACGTTTGTCTCTATTCAGATTTCTATTGCAGTAACCAAAATGTATATAAGAATGGGGATGTGTTTATATTTTTGGACCTGCTGAACATCTTTGGAAAAGGCTGGTCATTCAAAAAAAAACAATGCAAATGTTTTTTTGTTTTTGTTTATTTTTAATTCTAGGTTGCCTTTAAATGCACCACCAGGATGGATCGAATGTTTTCAGTGTTTTGTGGTGCTATTTGTCCTAGACACTTAACCTTAACCCCGGCCACTTCCACCAACTCCTCTGGGAGGATCCCAAAGTCATCCCAAGCCAGTTAAGAGATAGAATCTCTCCAGTGTGTCCTGGGTCTGCCAACATAGATAGATAGATAGATAGATAGATAGATAGATAGATAGATAGATAGATAGATAGATAGATAGATAGATAGATAGATAGATAGATAGATAGATAGATAGATAGATAGATAGATAGATAGATAGATAGACAGACAGACAGACAGACAGACAGACAGACAGACAGACAGACAGACAGACAGACAGACAGATAGATAGATTCTATTGATCTCACATTGAAATATTACAGTGCAGCAACAGTGTAACACAATGAGTTATA
Source organism: Karalla daura (assembly GCA_029224185.1). Lineage (NCBI taxonomy): Eukaryota > Metazoa > Chordata > Actinopteri > Chaetodontiformes > Leiognathidae > Karalla > Karalla daura. Next base: position 15,552,542 of record CM055192.1, read on the forward strand.
AAATATATTTAAAAAAAGTCTATATAAACAGCAAAAAAACACTGGTATAAACAAACGCTATTGTGCAAAATGGAGATGCCCGGGGCACCACCCCAGGGTGGCATTCCCTCTCAATATGAAGGAGCAGCAGTTCTACCTTGAGTCCCTCCTGGATGTCTGAGCAACTCTCCCCATTTTTGAGCCCAGCTACCCTGCAGAGGGAAAACTCATTCCAGTTGCTAGTAAAGTCTATTCATATTTACATGTAAAACCACAAGGAATGGAGAACTGAGAAATCACGAAAGTTCACTCTTGCGCAAGCCCCAAAAAAGCACAATATCTTTCCCTACCGTGTTGACGCGGATCACTTTCTCCCTACTAAAGCCGCACAAAAACATACACACATCACACGCATGGGAGCTCGGCTTTCTCCATTCACACACATTTTCTGCTCCACAGGTTGGGGTATAAATAAATACTTGTGTGGCGTTTGCTTGACGTGACACTCTTCTCTCCTCCTCCCCTGTCGATGGGAGGCCGACGTCAGCCTACCAGCCGGAGGAGGAGGAGGAGTGGATGGACTCTGTCATAAAAATACATGAAGAGAGAATTGAGGAAAAGGAGAAGATTGGTCCGGGGGAAAGGGGGGGCAGAAGGAGCCACCAACAGCAGCAGAGCCACTACTCCCTCTGTCTTTCCTCCATGCTGGGGCGTTATCTCCGCGGCTCCGGAGCTGGGTTATGTTTCTTGTCTTTTTTTATTTTTTTCCTCTAACAGAGAGCGACAGAGAGGGAGAGAGAGAGAGAGAGCGCGAGAGAGGGGGAGAGATAACTGTACTGTATCCCTGCCTAGCGGATTGGAGTGAAAGTCGGCCATATTCTGCCTTACCACGCCCGGGACTGGAGCCATAGGAAAATAAAGCGACAGCTCCTCTCATGTGTGTGCAGCTGACCGGAGGATTTTAACTGCGTGGAGAAATATATGACAACAACAGCAGCAGCAGCAGCTGAGAGGACTTTGAAGAGGAGGCGACGCCGAGGTCTCACGCACGCAGAAAGGGAGAGAGAGAGAGATGTGTCTCAGAAGGATCTGTTGATCATACTGAGTGAGGAAAAGCAGATTGAGATCGCACTTATTTTAAAAGGAGGCGACTGAAAGCGAAGCGAAACAACCACTGGAGGGGGGAGGGGGAGGGACGTGGAGGGAGGTTTAGGGGGGTGGGGTGGGGGGGTCAATAATTTCTCAAATATCTAATTTTTCCTCGCTCAGGAATAGGGCGTTTATTTATGTGAGTACGAGCAGCCAGGCCTGCGTGAGGACGGTGTCCAGCAGTCTGCTCCCCCCTCTCTCTCTTCGTTTTCTGTGTTTACTCCGGGGAGAGAAATCTGAATGAATCAGTGAGGAGGGAGCGCGCGCGCGTGTGTGTGTTTTGGGGAGGAAGAACAAGAAAAAGAAGAAGAGAAGATGACCCTGGAATCCATAATGGCGTGTTGCCTCAGCGAGGAGGCGAAGGAAGCCCGCAGGATCAACGACGAGATCGAGAGGCAGCTCCGCCGGGATAAGAGGGACGCACGGCGGGAGCTGAAACTGTTGCTTCTCGGTAAGATCCACAGGGAAGGAGAGGAGAGGGAGGGAGGGAGGGAGAGTCTGGAATTCCTCCTCTCTTAGCAGGAATACCTTTGTTGGGCAGGGTTGGGGGAGGTGGGTGAGGATTGGGGGGGTGTGTGTTGGGGGGGGGGGGGTCCATCCATACACCCACCTACCTGGGTGGTGGGTGGAGGTCTGGAGATGTCACAGCATAGGGAGGTGATTGTGCACAAACCCTGGAGGTAAGTGACTGACAGTCCAGACAAAATGATGAAGGCGATTGGAGTTTTGTTAGGGTCTTGAAGACTTTTGGAACCTTAGTTCTGATTCTGGTGTGGGAGGGGGCTTTCATTTTCTTAGCAGCTAAAAACTACTATCACCTGTATGACTATCTTATCCTTCTTCAGGTGCTAGCAATGGAGGCAGTTGGACCTCTTGAAGACTTCTTAAAGAGGGTCTTAAAGATGTTCAGACCTTCTGTTCCGATTCTGGTGTGGGATAGTCCCCAAGAATCCAACAGAAGTCCTCTTACCTTTATTTTTAACACTTTAAGATTGAAAATAACCTGGATGACTGAGAAACTTTACATACATTATCCTACCTGCCTTAAGGTACAACAATGAAGACAACTGGACATTGCTAGGGCCTTAAAGACATTCAGCCCTCCAGTTGTGATCATGGTGTGGGATAGTCTTCAAGAACCTAACAGTCCAGTTGCCTTTCTGGATGACTGAAAGCCTTCACAGACATTATACTATGTTGCAGGGGTCTATCTCTGGTACACATAAAAACATAAACAATGATGAGGACGGATAATTAACTCATCCATTGGGAGGGTTTCCCATCTGGAAATGTGGGCACTACAGCCGATGGCGAGCGAATGGGGCATGTCTGTTTTTGTAAGAGAGAAACCGCACACATGGAACGCATGGCGAAGGCAGGGAATACACCCTGGACCGGGCGCAGAGTGCATCACAAGTTCATTCCCACTCACACTAATTTAGAGTCTCAAATTGAGCTTGTTTTTGGACCCGTGGTGGCACCCCGCCCACGCACACATGGGGAGGGCTTAAAAAAAGGCCACACAGGACCAGGTTGTGAACCAGCAACCTTATTGCTGTGACGCAACAGTATTAAGCGCGGTGCAGTGTGTGAATGCCAATAGGAGTGATTATAAAAGAAAGCAACCCGATTTGACAGGAAACACATGCTTCCCTCCAGGCACAACAAGAGGCTCCTCTCCCGGCCCCTGACCTCCGAGTGCACACAGGGCTCCTCCAGGTGCCGTGTGCAACATCCGTTGGGCCAAAGTCGGTTTATTAGTCGTTTAGCGTTTTATTGGGAGTAATCAAGATAGTACTGCAGCTTAACCCTGGCAATGATTACATACCAGTCTGAGGAGGAGCAAGCACAAATGGGCTGTCATTTATACACACGCACATGTATATATGTAGAAACCTGTGTGTTGGTATGCCTCAGGAGAGACTGTTTCTTCATCCATGTTTGAATATGAATCAGCAGATGCAGGAGGAGCCCTGCTTTTCAGCCAACCATTGTCTTAACACCTCATGAGAAGGGGGCAGCGGGGTGGCAGTCCTGTTGAGTAGGGTTAGTCATACTGACGAAAATTTGAGGAAAACAAGTCATCTACTCACCATCCTGCTTTTAATTAGATTTTCAGAAAAAAAGCCCATTAGTTGTGATGGCCGGGGAGAGTGGTGCCAGAGAGCTCTTTCTTCCTCATCCCGTGGCCTCCCCTCTCAGCTCCTCTGAGGAGCTCGCACTGAGGAGATGGTTCTCGCCAGCAGTGGCCTTGAGATCACAACATCCACACTACTTTTTAGATGTCCCTCCTTCCAAGGGATGCTTGGGGAGATGCTGAAGGAGAGCGGTCCCCGATTTGGCCTCCCGTTAGTGGAAAACGATGAAATGAATCCCTCTTAACAGGATTTGAAGGAGCTGACAGCCACCTCCCTTGTTAACTGGTCAAATAATTGTGGTGTTGTTGCACTCTAATCTCTTTTAATACCCAACAATTCGCCCCATTATGCAAACGCATAAACAGTCAATGACCCAGACTAGAAAGAAACAAGGTTTGAGGACATAGACTAGTCACTATGCTCATGTGACATAAACCAGAGTGATTCTGACTCATGTTTAATATTTATTTATTTTTTGTGTGTAGTAGCTGCTTATCAGCACTTACTATCAATAAAGGCTATTATGTTTCAGAGTGGTTTTGTAGCACGCCTCTAATGACAGGATGCTTATAATTAAGGTCTTTGAGTATTGAGTTGGAGGGAAGATTCGATCCATTAAGTAGCAGAGTAAAGGGTTTCCTGTGGTGATGTGCCATGTGTGCGGTTTTTCTCCCAACAAACACAACAGTCATGAATTTTCTATTATCTGAAAGTTGCATTTCGCATGAGGAAGGTTCTCGTAAGAGCCTCCTGGACCGCCGTCGTGAAGACATTTAAGCGGTGGCGCTTCGTGGCAGAAAAAGCATAGCTGGGAAACGTGGTGACAGCGGGATAGCTGACTACGGAGGGAGGAGAAGCTCATACGCAGACGTGCAAACATGTGATCTCACCAAAATGTCGTGGCCCTAGCTAGAGGAGGATGGGCAGGGTGGCTCTGTTTGACTCCAGTTACTCATGAGCCGTCACTGTCTTTATCGATTTTCAAACTCCCCTCTTGCTTAATTGATCCACACAAAAAAAACCTCTTTAAGTGGAGTAAAAATGTTCTCACTCGCTTGCGTCTTATTTTCCTACAAGTCATCCTGGCTTTTAAACTTTGGTAATTCAAAACCACTAATTTCTTTGTATTAAGCTGTTTCCATTATGGTCACTGTGCATCCTGTACTGAAGCACATAAACATGTTCAAAGAACACTGAAAGCTTTTCATTCGTCGTCCTCGTGCGTCTTAATAATATCTGTACAGCTTTGCTAGCTAATAACGGAGAAGGTACTAAAATTAAAACTCATTTAACCTGGGCAGATCACCAAGAATACATAAACAACAGAGTGGAGGAGCTGATGGAGCGGGAGCAACAGCAGGAAGAGGAGGGGGAGGAGGGGCCGGTTGCTAGTGTAACACTTAAGAGCTGTCTGGCAGGGAGATGGTTTAAATCCAGCTAATGAGTCAGAGATACTGAAGGCCTCGCCAAGACAGGTGATGGAGTAGAGCTCCAGTCAGAAAATCAAAGTCCAGAGCAGGAGAGCGACGAGATGAGACACAGCGGCAAGAACCGGCTGACGTTGATGTCCTCCAGCGACACATTAGCACAAACACACAAACCGAGACTTAAATCACTGTCCGACCTCTGATTGTTTACAAGGAAAGAAATGTTGAAGCAGTCAACCAATATGGTCGGCAGCTTCTTCCACACAAGGAAGGCTCTGGTTCCAGAAAACTAGGGGTGTGGCGTCATGTAAACAAACACAGAATGGGAATGTTTGCACATCAGTGGTTTGCACTTCAATCTAACAGGAATATCATATATACAGGCACGTGTTTGACAAAGGCATACACCCTTGTTTGTGTGCAACGTAGATCCTGCAGGATGCTCTCATACTAATGATACTGTCACCTGGTACCTGTGAGGCTGTTTACCAGTGGACTGATCCAAACAAGTGTTTTTCGGGGGGGGGGTTGTTTCACAGCCTTCCCAGACTGCTGTTGCTCCTGTCTCAACTTGTCAGAAGCATGTTGTCAGAAGCAAGGCAAGAAAAGCAAATATTCCAACAATTCACAAAGTTGGGGGTAAAGTAGTTATGTGTCAACACCCCTCTAAATTCTTTGTGACTAGGCCCAACATTGTCAAGTTTGCCATGGGGGACATCTTAACTTGTCAAACAAACAAGTGTAAATAATAGCATTGTTAAGTGATGCATCACATGGTAAAGACAGAACCAGACGCTTTTCCACTGTAGAAACTGTTAACAAATCAGATTTTTGACTGATAGAGTCACAAGTGCTGTGACACTGGCAAGATTTTAGTTGAATAATTCCTAAACTCACTATATAGTCCCTTAGTTACAGGCTATAATTGGCACATTCTTGTGTAAAGCTCAAACTATAAAATTCATATAGGATAATACAACACTTTCTTACAGGGAGAATTCACTGAAATCTTACTCTTACAACTTACTCCCACTCTTACCATGACCACAACGTAACGGGAACCTCACAAACAGCCAGCCTTCATTGTAGGAAGAGTAATAAAAGCCCCACCCCAAACAGTAACACACAAACTGTAGTTCCACTATGGAAATCTCAGTACACTGGCCTCTTAAGATAGAAGTGGGTATACACCCAAGTCAGATAACTCAAAATGAACTTCACATGTATTACTGACTCTGACAGTAGCGGCACCCCTGTTTGTCTTTCAAAGGGAGCCATGACAGAAAACATTTAGCGTTTTAGAAATGATGGGAAAAGCCGGGGTTGGAGACGAGATGTCGTTAAAGTTAAATATAAGATTTAAACAGCTGAAACATACCCAACCACAGCGGGCAGATCCTAATTCGGCACAGTGTACAAGCAGAAACTGGCCCACCTCCAAACCAAGTCAAATTTTAGAGATTAAAGTGGTGCATTAGAATAATAAGAGCAGAAAAAGACCTTTGGCACATTTCTGTCAAAGAAATTAGTTTTTGCTATGGGGACAGAGACTTAATCCGGGCCTGTCCCACTGACTAACCCGGCAACAATCTAGCAGGTGAAGTCTGTATTCAGAAGTGAACAAGTGACCCCTTGTCTTCTAACGGAGGCTCACTGACAGAGAGGCTCCTCTCGGAGGGCGGTGGACAAAGATTCAGAGGACTCCCGAGCAGTTGTTGACTCAAAAGAGGAGCATTTAATTTTACTGCTTTTGCTTTTCGGATCATTTAATTGTGAATACAAACCTACACTTTTGACCTCAAGCAAAGCAATTATCCCTGTCACTCCACAGTGGCAGTGGAAAAGTCCACCTTAAACAATGTTTGTCTGTTTCAGCAAGAGCCCATTTGATTGGGCCTTTATGTTAAGCCACTGTAAAACTGATGGACACCTCTGGACTCGGGCTGTTCTCCTGTATTTGTCTTGGAGGAGAGCGAACTTCTCTGGGTCTGGAGAACTGTAAACGGACGGGGCCGAGGAGGTAGAAACGGTGGCTCTATTACATTAGCTGAGATTCCAGACCTGTGCAGTCATGGGAAGTGGAAGATGAATGGAGGAGAGAGCGAAGCAGCAACAGTGGCGACTGGAGTCTGGAAGGAAATGCAGAGCTCTTGAAGGAACGAGACGGGGTATACTAGACGGGATACTCTCTGAAATAAATTTCTGGGTAGATACAGATATGTTAGCGGCTCATTTAACATGGATTTATTTTGAATAAACTTTTAAAAAGTGGACAGTCGTCTTAAGCCAAATGAATGAAGCCAAAAAAAAGTCTATCTGTGTATATCAACAGCAAGTCAGGTTTTTAACCCGAAGTCTTAAGTGTTTTTGCTTTAGCCAGACCGTTTCAGTCCATCCTCCACATCCCTGGTTCTGTGGGATTATTCACCCAGTATTGAGTACAGAGATGTGATGGACACCCACTTTTTTCAGGAAATGACCGGATTGAGGCGTGTATTGTATACACCACCTTTTCTAGGACTTCCACAGTCATATTTGCAGCATCTGGTTGTGAGTTAGCCACAATATGGCGAGTTAGCCACAATCTTGTCTTTGTTCACCCTTTGAAAAGTTTTTGAGACAGTATGGAGGCAGTCAGTGATCAACTCGGTAAGTATCACTTTATATCATAGTCTGGATACTGAGGAGGTTCAAAACATATGAATTAAGTAGACTTTTCCAGAAGTTGTTTGACCTGTGTTGAGACGATATAGTTTCAGCTCTTCACATGTAAAGATTTGGATAATGTGAATTGAAAGTTATGCCCCATTTGTGCGTAGTCCCGTCGTGTTGCATTTCTGAGTTGCGTCCGTGCGACTCCTATTTAGCAACGAGGTCTCGATCATCTGTTGACAGTCAAAGGGGTCAAACGGGAATAATTATCAGACTTGTCCTCATCCGCCTAATTGATTTGAAATTGCTCAATTACAAAAGTGGCACAGGCCAGCGGGAATCCTCAAGGGCCCATAGGACCTAGTTTATGGCGTCTGTCCCCTTTTACACGCGGCTGTGCGTCTGCACACGCAGACGGTCGGAGAAGTGGGCTAAAGTTTGAAGGTAGAGGTGCAGCTGTCATGAAATGCATGAAAATTAACTCTGGTTAAAGTTTGCACAGCTGAGCAACTTTCGCCGTCGTCACAACAGCATTACAACATCGTTGGGCCGCTGTTCCGCGTGCGGGTTTTTGCCTTTCGTCTCACAAACATTTGCTAAAGTGTTGATCTTTCCAATCACCGTGAGCCGCTTTTATCGGGCGAATGAAAGCTGTGGGAACTCTGTCAAGGCTGCGACCGAACAAAGTCCACCGCAAACTTTTTAACGAGCCTTTTGACAAACACATGGTTGTAATTGTGACAGGAAGCACTAAAGATGTCATGTGATCTTGAGCAAATGCAGCCAAGTTAACTGTACGGCAACAGAGGGTGGGTGCACGAGGAGAACCCAAGCTGTTAAAGTTGCTGTCATTTGATTGAATTGTGCTTGAAAGCATTTTAATGGGATACATTGTTTTCGACAGATATCAGGTCTGTCCTGGCTCTGAAAACCTCACGCTTGTGTGTGTGTGTGTGTGTCCTTGTGTTTCGCCTAGAGATTTGTTGCTGCGGGCTTAAGGCTGCCTGCCATTAACGCTGAATCGATTTGACACCCACAGGGGCGAGCTTCCCTTCTGAAAGTGAAAACAAAACATCATTCAGGGGCTTCGGCTGCTCGATACGAGACAAAAGTTCAACTCCCTTTCATGGGATTTCAAATTCAGTCGAAAATGCAAAATCACGTTTCGCTCACCGGGCTGCTTAACCACAGAACGTGCCGTGAACAGTGCTGTCCTCTTCCGGTTTTTTGTTCATCCAGATTATCTGATATCTAGAGTTACTCCATCTACGCTCACAAGTCCCGTCCTGCGCATGGATTCAGACCTGCCGGCAGTCCATTCATGCAAACCTCCAGCAGCAGGTCAATCCTGGGTCAGGAGAGGTGACTCAGCAGCCCAAACTCAGTTTATCTCATTGTTGTGGTGATGGAGCCAAGCAGTCTTAAGTACTCCAGGGGAAATTGTTTTCCCTCTTTAAATAGCAGTTGCTGACACGTATATAACGTTCTCATTGTTCAATAACCCATTTAAACTTCTGTAAAAAAACAACAAACTTGTGTGGTCTTGTAGGATAGTAGCTCCTAGTATCAGGTGATTCTAGGAGGAAGATGTTTATGAATGGGTGGCCCCTTCAGGAGATGGAGCACAGTCAACCATTAAAATACGTTTTTGGTAACAAGATATGAAGGTTAGCTATAGTCCTAAAGGTTTCTATCACAATCATTGAAACTCTCATAGTTTGAGAATGCTGGATTTTTTATGTACTTTTTATTTGTTTGCTCGGTCACAAGGAGACTAGGACTGCGCCGGGGTCCTTCTTGCTCGGGCACAAATACAAAACCTGTCGGCATAGTTAATATAAAAATTTTCACATTACTCACTGTTCCACTTTGCCCGTTCAGAAAGTGGAGTGTCTATTTTTAGGTACGGACGCTGTAAGACATTAACTATTGTGCAATACTATTCACGGTCTGCTACAACTACTTCTGAGGCTGAGCGTGTGGGCAGAGAGCAGAAAGTCCCGCCCACCGTCGGGTGCTGCAAGGTGAATATTTCAAAGGATAATGGAGACGTGTTTGTGTTACAGTGTGGTGGAGAAAATGCACTCGAAATCAGAAAGCCTGTAGGGAAACCCACCCAGGTCTGTGAACTCGGCTTTACTCTGCAGTGGGTCTTTTTTTTTAACTCTTTAAGGTGAGGTTTCCAAATGAGCCCATAGTTATGGAGTCACAGTCTCCAAAGTAATATATGCGCACAAGAAGATGCACGCAAATGTATTTAGTTAACTGTAACATGCATAAACTATTCAATGCGTGTTATCTTATTTTGATATTTTAAATTCTTCATGTCGAATGGTAACTGAACTTGCAATTACAAGCTAGCTTAGCATCGAGTCTCACCTGACAAGCGGGATATGCTCTATCCTCCCATTGTCCCCGCTCTTTTCAAACAGTCTGAAGAGGTTCTAGTGGTCCAGGGTTGGGGCCAATTTGGCTGAAACAGCATTCGGATTATGCGCTACAAGTGAGCGTAACGCTTTCAGACTTTCACAGCGGGGCCTGTAGGTTACACTGGAGCGCGGTGCATGTCTCTCGACCGCCGCCTTGCAAACGCGAGCATCCGCTCGCGCGCCGCCTCCTGCCAGAGCTACTCAAAGAGCGAGTGGCGAGGTTAAGCCGTACCGCTCTGTTGCTGCGCCAGGAGTCTCAATGGAGCGGAGAGAAACAACACCCCCAGCTCCTCACAGCCAAACAGTCGCTGTCACCACATAGAGGAGAGAGATGTTGTTCTTGGTCTGTCACCAGACCAAGCAAACAGGCCCGGAGGAAAGTAGCCAGCACCTAATATAATGTGCATGACCGACTGTGTGAGGGCATCAGTGAGCCTGGGCTCTATCTGTGCGTGCACGTACTCTATATCTGTGTGTGTGTGCGTGTGTGTGTGTGTGTGTGTGTGTGTGTGTGTGTGTAGGTTAGCAAAGAGCCATGATTCATCATTTCAGGTGATTTTGTTTTCATTCCAAAATGCAGTCAAATCTATATTTTTGTGGTTTTGCTCAGTGAAAAGGCTGTGGTCGATGTTTCTGTATTAACAGTGGCTCAGACAAAGCTGAGGGGGCTGTTTTTGACTAACTGTCAAACTATAGCTGTGTTTTATACATCTGTGCATGCAGATTTCATCTGTTAGACATATTAATGCTTAATTCAGACACCGTGGCACGTTTATTGAAAGAGCTGTCATCTTCGGCACCTGATGAGCAGTATGGGTGTGTTTCTAAGCCTCCACAGGTCCAGGAAGGCTGCAAACAACTAAACGTCCACTTTGAGAGTCGACAAAGAAAGAAAGACATGGCGTCCGGCCCGATCAGCCCCTGCACAAACACGCACACTAACGCTCTGTGTGTCCTTCATCCTCAGGCACTGGGGAAAGTGGGAAAAGCACATTCATCAAACAGATGAGGATTATCCACGGCGCCGGCTACTCCGACGAGGACAAAAGGGGTTTCACCAAGCTGGTCTATCAGAACATCTTCACAGCCGTGCAGGCCATGATCCGGGCCATGGAGACGCTCAAGATCCCCTACAAATACGAGCACAACAAGGTAGACGAGGTCCCGCCGCTCCGGCCCTTTAATGGCCGACTAATGGGCTGAGGAAAAAGAAAGACGCCACAGAGCGGCCGCGGCGTCCTCGTGTATTTTTAGAGTGCCGTCTATCTTATTTGGAACAGCCGTCCATAATCGTTTCCTGTCCCTTTTTGACACTTCCTGTGCCCTTAAAGCGCTCGGGCCCTCCATCACACCCCGTCCGTGTTCGTGTTTGCTTGTTTTTGCCTCCCCTGTGCATACATGCGGACATACGGAAAGCAAACTAAAAACAGAGCGCGCTCGCCTGCAAACAAACTCTGTCCCCGCTGCATGTGGCGTTTCCTTCATACGGTCGCGCGTTAAACAAACTTTGCTCCGTCCGAGTCTGTGAGCGCTCCCGGGACCGTACCATCATGACACTATCCTGCTGTTAGGCTGATTGCCTTGGTGTGATGCTAACAGGTGTTTTTTTTTTGGAGCTTCTCACAACTTAAATTGAGAAGATGTCTCCAACAGGCAGCTCAGTCGAAGAGCCAGAACAATGAATGCATTCTTTGTTCCATTTTCGGCCGAGCGTGTCAGAAAGCTGTTTTGTAGTTGACTCAACTTTTGAGCCCGTCGCTCTCGTGTGCGAGTTACAGCCGCAGCTCCAGGAGCTGTGACGATGACCTTTCCAACAGTTCGTTCCCCGCCAGAGCAACAAATTAAAGGAAGTGGAGCGAGTCACGGCTGCAGATCACCCCAGGTGACAGCGGCCCAGTCCGTGCCCGTTTTGCCAGAGGTTTTTCAGCTGTTTGGGTTGATAAATTCCTGGTTATCGGGTTTGGGAGCACATTACGCAGAGCTGAAACGCTGCAGCCGTCTGCTTAGTCACATTTCATCTGCGTTTTTGTGACTTCTGTTTCCTGTGACTCCCGTTCTGTCACTCGTTCATTTATAGCAGAATAGAGTAGTGAAGACTTCCCACCAAGTTGCTCAATGAATTCCTAGAGTGCTCCCACCTGCCCCCAGGTGTTGCTCAAGCGTTAGCGTCTGAGGTCAGTGCAGCGCCGACTCGATCAGCAGTCGGACGTTGTTTAACAGAGTAGTTGGTTATTTCTGAACGGACGTTTATAGGCAGGCTAAAGCAACATGTTGCCACACAACAGCTGCCACCACATGTCGGTTGCGTAACCATAACTCTTTATGTACGGCGGTTTACAAGCAGCTTTTAGTCATAAAAAAAAAAAAATCTCTGTTTCGCGTCGAGGAGAATGTCGATGAATTTACGACTCGATCACAGAGGCGTTCATTTCACATCAGGCAACTTATTCATCATGTAAAACCACCGGTCTCCGGGCCCGAGGCAGCGACCGAGAGCGGAGCACCTGTCCGCCACATGTGGGTTAGATAAAGTATCGCCGCGGCTCGGGCTGTTGTGCTGGATCATCATTCTGCCTGCGTGTGCTTTCGCTTCCCTCGAGCTCGTCAAGACTAAAACCAAATGTGCTGCTTCAGCCTCGACTCTTCGCGCACTTTGACCGGAATACAAACGAGGCACGGACACCCTGGGTGGAGGAGCAGCACGCCACAGGAAACAGTGAAGGTCCATGCAGAAAGATGGCACTGTCATGGGTTTGAGTGTGAGGGTGAATGAGGGCTGCCTCTCACCTTAAGAATCACGTTAAAAAAAAAAATAGAAAAGAACGAATTCCTCTTTAGCCTTGGACGTCCCTGTGCTGAAACGGGAAGCATCCTAACGACAAAACAAAATGAAAATGAAACCTGTCTGTGTTTGTTTCATGCTTGAAGTCTTGGCATTTATAATAAATGTCTGGCCCGAGCGTTAGGAAACAATGTGCAACGTCTGCCGTGCGTCCCTTCATGTCATGGGACACGTCGGAGAGTCTTGACGGGAATCTGGGGCGGCAGAGCTTCTCTTAATAGGCCCCGGGAGACTTGGTATTAGGTCCGCACTTAGCCCAGAGGAGCAAGGAAACGTCTGGATGCGAGCGTGGAAATAAGCCAGTCAAAAATTAGGACGTTGATCGACTTTGGTTTGTGTTTCTTTTTTTTCCCTTATTAATGAATTTTTAATGACTCGAACGCTAAAAGGAAAGTTTCTGTCCATCTCTCCTCCAGGCCAACGCCAACATTGTGAGGGAGGTGGACGTAGAGAAGATCAGCATGTTTGAGAATCCTTACATAGACGCTATCAAGAGCTTATGGAACGACCCGGGGATCCAGGAGTGCTACGATCGAAGGAGAGAGTACCAGCTCTCAGACTCCACCAAGTAGTGAGTCAAGTCCAATCCAGCGCCCCAACAATAGTCAAACTCTCACACGCGGAGTGTAAAAACCTCAGAGAGCACTCGAGCTTTTCTTGGAGGAGTACAGCTCAGATCCTCTCTCTGTCTCTGCAGTTACCTGAACGCGCTGGACCGTATCGCCGAGCCATCGTACCTTCCCACCCAGCAGGACGTGTTGAGGGTGCGAGTCCCCACCACGGGCATCATCGAGTACCCCTTTGACCTGCAGAGCGTCATATTCAGGTGAGGAAGGGAAGAGGATGGGTGTCACGTTCACCGAAAAACAAATGGCTTTTGACTTCTGAAGAAACTGCAGCGAAGGTTGAGACGTAAACAGATCAAAACTTCAGACAGACATTGCTCCGAAAAGTCCAACATGTTGAATAAGAGAAACTTGGGTCGAAAAGCCTGCTGATGGAAGTGTATGTTTAGGTAGAAATACATGCTACTGGTTTGGTCTCTGTTTTGGAATTCCAAGAAATAATCTTTATAACAAAAATAACAACAAAAAAAAGTTCTGGGACCTTGATCTGGATCCACTGGATGCTCCACCTGCATTCCCATAAATAAACACATGACCTACGTGTTAGGCGTAAGGTTACCTAATATGATCTAAATAATATGATGCGATGAGTGGAAAGTTCCTGACAATAAAGTAACAGATGTGTTGACCAACACATGAGCCCACTAGCTGTTTTTACCTCATGACGTTCATTCATTCATCAGCCTTAAGCCCCTGTCATGTCTCAGACGTGCAGTTTCACTTTTGATTCTCCTGAACATGACCAGTAAATTCCCCCTTGGTCAGTTTCACAACGCGTTGGAGGCTGAAGTCATGGTCACAGTGTTGACTTGTCTCCCTGACCTTTGACCCTTTGTTTTAATCCAATGGTAAAGTGTCGATCGGCCTGTCCAGCACATGATATTTTTTTGTTTTTTTCCCCTCTCTCTCTCTCTCTCTCTCTGTCTCTCTCTCTCTCTCTCTCTCTCTCCCTCCCTCTCTCTCTCGTTCCTTTCTCTGACCCCCCCACCTGGACAGGATGGTGGATGTGGGAGGTCAGCGGTCGGAGAGGAGGAAGTGGATCCACTGCTTTGAGAACGTCACGTCCATCATGTTCCTGGTGGCGCTCAGCGAGTACGACCAGGTCCTGGTGGAGTCGGACAACGAGGTGAATGACACGAGTGTTTGCAATAATGATCGGTGATGCCGAGTTGAAAGGCTTTTCCTCCTTTAACACGCTGGTGGTGGTAAGTCCCACTGCGTGGCTGGGCTCCACCTCTCTCTCTCTCTCTCTCTCTCTCTCTCTCTCTCTCTGAGGTCGTTTGTAAATGATCAGCCAGCTGTTTTTTGTTTTGTTTTTTTAACACCCCTGCAGGGCACGTCCCCCTCTCAAGAGGATAAAGTGCGTGTGTCAGTTTGTTAAAGCACATTAACGAGCAGGTGTGTTCACATACATATAACTGGGAGTTTTACCCCAAAAGAGGAGACTTGTAGATTTACAGCATCCAGGAGATTTTCTGTTTTAACACACGTGGAGGCAGAGAGTTGCTTTCACAGCGGTTGTTTTGATCAATTAAACACTGAAATGAAGAGCAAACGGAGAAGAGGTGAAGGGGACGCGTCCACCCCTCTCGCATCTTTACTGCTCTCCCTGCGGTGCACTTATTCAAATCTGTACTTAAGCAATGCAAAAGAGTGCAGCTTAATTAAGAGATTAACACTCTCCTTCTCTCTCTTTCTCTCCCCCAAATGTTTCTCTTTCACTTTACTTCCCTCCCTTCTCCCCACGCACACACACACTTGTTTACTCTCTGTAGAATCGGATGGAGGAGAGTAAAGCCCTTTTTAGGACAATAATCACATACCCCTGGTTCCAAAACTCCTCAGTCATTCTCTTCCTCAACAAGAAGGATCTGCTGGAGGAGAAGATCATGTACTCTCACCTGGTTGACTACTTCCCAGAGTATGACGGTGAGTGGAGCAGGATTGTCACCAAAGCTGAGTTAAAAAATGCACAAACTAATATGAACAATTGCTGAGTGATTTTTTTGGATCCAATGTGTGGGATTTAGTGGCATCTAGTGGCGTGGCAGCAGTCTGCAAGCATCCAAGCATGGTTCACTCTTCCCCGGTGGTGGAAAACACCAGCACATTGTCCATTTTTCTGTCTCTCGTCGTTAAGATCTCTTTAAGAAGATCACGGCACGCAAACTTTTTTCCACATAAATGGTTCTATTGCTGGTTCTGAACCAGTTGCTTTTCTCAAATTTGAGAGCCAAATCATTACATCATTGTATATGTCTGTTACATCACAGCCAGTGTGTTCCCGAGGACCAAGTCCAGGAAGCACAATGTGGATTTCGACCTCTGACCTTTTTTGTACCCTTAAGTCTTTTCTTAGCTTCTCACCTTCTCATCTTCTGTTGTGTAGTGAGAGAAAACAATGGCAAAGTGGTTGTTGTTTGTGTTGGTCGCAACAACCCCCGTCCCAGACGTAGCTGGTTCTTACTTCTGGCCCAGCAAAGAACTGCTACTCTGGAACTAGTCATTTATATTGCCCCACGGGGATGAAGTAAGTTTTCTGAATCAGAATTTGCTTTGCCCAATGGAGCACTAGCCCAGAACTGGAGCCATGCTGGTGTAAAAAGTGGTGCCAAATAGTCTTATTTTTAGGTGATTCTCCACCGTAATGAACACTGTACTCGACATATTCCTCTTAATCTCACACACTGGAATTCTAACTAAACTGAAAACTAACTCAACCAGCAAAAAGATCAAGTCTCGAATAATAGTATTGAGAACTCATGGTTACCCTTGCCATCAGAATATATCGCCCCCTGCTGGCTCGCATGCACTGATGGAGCTCGGTCTCTCTTTCTTCCTACCTCCCTTCCTTCCTTCCTTCACTACTCCAGGTCCTCAGAGAGACGCCCAAGCAGGGCGGGAGTTCATCCTCAAGATGTTTGTGGACCTGAACCCGGACAGCGACAAGATCATCTACTCGCACTTCACCTGTGCCACCGACACGGAGAACATCCGCTTCGTCTTCGCCGCCGTCAAAGACACCATCCTGCAGCTCAACCTCAAGGAGTACAACCTGGTGTAGGCGCGGACACTGACTGACGCGATCTGTGAAAACGCCCATCATATACACCCACGTGAAGAGAAAATCAAAGTATAAAAGAAAAGAAATTCTAACGGTTGCATAATACTAATTTATTTGCCATTTGTTGATCTCTGAGAGGCGAGCGGAGTAAATGTTATCTTGCTATTTAAGGAGGTAAGGGGGGCAAGATGTTCTGAAGGGCGGGTGGGGGGGTTTGCTGTGGAATATGTACAGCAACGATCCTCATTTCTAGGCTTCGCGCATTGTGAAGTTGTTTATTTTTAAGTTCTGTTTGTTTTGTTTTGCCAGGATCTACTTCTTTGTGCACTTGAGGTCAGGGCACTTGTTTTTGTCTGATACAGGAGTGGAAACGGATGCGACGTGCTCCTGCCTATCTGCCTTTTTATAAATGAGAAGAAGAAGAAGAAAAAAAAACTGTTTTCATTCCTGTTTTTTGTTTTTGTTTTGTAGTTTTCTTTTACAAAGCGGCCCCTCTCACCCACCGGTTCACTCTGGGAACGACGTAGCAGTTCATTCACCCACAGCCCCGTCCTTCAAAGGAACGAGCGAAGCCTTTTGAGAAACTCCAGATTTTAAGATCATGTCACGCTGATTTGTTATCAACACCTTTCCCACACTTTTTTTTTTTGGGGGGGGGGTGTCAGACGGTTGCTTTACACAGACTGAGAGAACAGTGTTGCTGAATGAGTTTGTTCAGTTGTGCCACGTTAACGCATTTTTCTTTCTTAAAAAAAGACTTACAATAACATTTATTTATTGCCAATGCCAAAACAACTCGAGCATGAGACTCCTCAGATGAGAAAAAACCTGGAAAAGTGTTGAGGGGAAATGACTGGGAGAGGGGGGGGGTAAAAAAAAGGGAAAATTGTCACAGAAGTGGATTAACTGACTGGACAGACCTGACCTGTTGATCCACAGAGTGATTCTGCAGTTTCTGAAGTATTAAACCGTGGTATTGCCCCCACCCCCTCTCCCCTCCTCCCTGCCCCATACACACACACACACACACACACACACACACACACACACACACACACACACAAACCTGCAGAGCTTGGACTGACTGCAGTGAGTGTGCGGGCAGCCACCGCCCTGCCCCTCCCTCTGACCTAGGAGCGTCCAATCACGTTTCAGCTGCGTCTTCACAGCTGTCCAATCACAGCTCGGCTGTCGAGACTGTTCCAATTCAACAGCAGTGGAGGATAGTTTTGGTTATTGGTGTTCGATTTGTACCAAAGTAAAGCCCGTCTTGTGTCCGATTGGCTCCTCCTATATGAAATTCCTCGTTCCCAAGTTCCTTCAAGTATTTTTTTTGTAACGATTCCCAAGAACATAAGCCTGTAATTTACATTTATTGAGGCATAGTGCAATTATGAATGCTATAATCATTGTACATACATCTCTCTATATATATGGCAGCATCTTTGTTGGCTTTGTAATCATTACTTTTTTTGGCAGATTGAATGTGCAGTATTGAAAATATGTATCTATGTAATTGTATTGTATGTCTAATGGCTAATTCATTTTTGGAAGAAAAAAAAATTATTTACACGTTTGTTTTTGTTTCTTTTTTTTTAAAGAGGAGAATGTAAATTTTGTGCTTCTTTTTCCACCTAAATTTCTTAGCAAAGAAATGTTGTTCAGCTTCAGAACTCCATAAAGAGGAATATGATTATGATAACAGCCAGTCATTGTATTAGCCGGTCTTTTCACACTGACAAACCATGAACTGAATCTGATCCATACGTCCGATCAGGTTTTAGGTCCAGGAGCGGAGCACTCATTGGATATCTTTCACATTTAGTCTAAATATGACTCAGCTTCTCAGTAAGTCTTGATTAACTTTTAGATCTCACAGCAAACAGCACCATTGAGACGATCACGTTCGTCACCTTAGATGTTTTATTTACACGTAGAAGGATTTGGGATGCAGCCTGGTCAGATCTTAGCATGAGGAGGAGATGGGGAATCCGTAAAATCATTAACTCAAACATTTTGGCAGAATGAGGTTGCTCCATCTGCAGGTGCTTCATTTGATCTTTTTTACCTAGTTTCCATCTCGATGGCCATCTCTTCGTCGGGATGGATATGCAACTTTAGACTTAAGTTATGAAATCACAACATACGAGAAAACACATCTCTTCACATGTACATGTTGCCTTATTGAATAAGATGTGCCTCTCAAGTCCAATGCAAGGCACCTGCATTTCATGAGGAGTGAAGCTATGGCACCCAACAACCTCCCACTGTGCAGTGGGAGGATTTCAGCTTAGCGGTCTCTCTCTCTCTCTCTCTCTCTCTCTTTCTCTTTCTGTGTGAATGAGTGGAAACAACCTCAAACAACATCCTAAATGAATTATAACGGGAACGCACTTTCCATCTATCACATGTCGCTGTCACATCAGATTCACATCTTCAGACCTGACCTGCACACAAGGTCTCACAGTCTGGACACCAGAGTCGCAAAAAAAAAAAAGATTTAGGGATGTTTGGCATCTTCCAGCCAGTCTGGCAGACAACCAGTCCCCCCCTCCCCCCCAATCCACTCTGAGCTCCTGTTGTTTTCAGATATTTCAGCTCGGGTATGAAATTGCTTACAAGGATGGTTGGTTTTGGCAGACGACCACCACTTCAACAGGTCAAATTTCCAGTCCAGTTCACAAGCGTGCTTGAAGCAAATGAAGATAACCACTTACCAACAGCAGGGCCTGATGGGAAAACTGGGCCGGAGTCCCAGAGGAGATGTTTGGAAGTTTCAACAAATCACTGCCTGTGAAACCTGCAAGTTGTGCTTCTACAGTTGTAAAGTGGACACCTAATAATTTCCCTGTTACTTAAAGGGAAAATGCTTGTTTTCGACAAAAATCACGCACTGCGCTGAAGTGCCTGAGCTGAAAACGTCCATCCATGTTTGTGACCCTCAAGGACAAATTCAATTTGTCAGGTTTTGATAAAACCTGCTCGCCTGCCTACACAGAGATGCGAGCGCATGATAACATGATAATGAAGCTGCTCTGGGACTTATACCACCCCTCAACTGCAAGTCGCTTTGGGTTTGCCAAATGAATAAACATACAATGTAAATATAACCACAAAAGACTCCAGCTGGCACACATGGTTCATAACCATGTGTTTCATTAACATTACAGACAACCTATGGGTTCTTTGCCTCCAAATCACAAATATATGAAGTCTTATGGACATAGTGCTGTTCTGATTACCTCTGTTTCCTGTATCCACAATTGCATTCCTTTAAGTTTTTTTAAGTAGTACATCCACTTTTTATTTTCTTTTAATTTGGTAACACAGCCAATCATTTCCAGACTGTTATTAATGTGATGTCTTTAAAACGATAGAATTTCTTCTAGATACTTCTAATGATCCCACAACGAGCTGTGCTTTGTCAGCCACAAGCATCTGAGCTTTAATTTGTTTCCCTGGGAAAACTCCAAGCATTTTGCTTTACTCCTCAGAGGTTATTTTACCTCCCTGCCTCTCATCTTATGTTATTTCAGCTTTTCACATCAAGGTAGCAGTTCATTACAGATCACAAACTTTATCTCTCTCTATCTCTATCTCTCTCTCTCTCTCTGTGTGTTGAGGGACAGGTGTCAATAATCTTCACTGGATCCAACAGAGAAGTGAAATCTTTGTACTTAACTCCTCATTCCTTCATGATAACACCTTCATTTTTCCTCTGTTTTGGCAAATGTTCTTGTTTCGCAAGAATGCAATCAGGATGGCGCAGAGTAATCCGGATACTTCTCAGAAATGTACGTGATGAGGGCGTTGTTCTCTCAAAGGAGAACAAAGGCCTGGCTGATCAGAGAGTAAATTGCACCATAAAAAGCCCAGAGACTGTTTGTGGTTATTTTGCCATATCAGCTCGACTCAACACTCACCCATCCATCTCCTTAACCAGCTTCATACCGACACATCCACGGTCAGGAACTGATCGTCTCTGCATACTCAACTCAACGAAAGTTACACGCAGATGACGCCTCTGAATTTGCGCTCTGATTTGTTCAATGGTAAAAACTTTTAATACGCTATAAAAAAAAGTACACATTTAACCCCGGATTAACTACTATTCCGATATTATACACACTATATACACATAATGTAGATAGGAAAGGGATTATGGCAGGAACAAACAAATCTTGAGGGAAATAAAAAAGGGGATATCATCAAACTTCTTCGATGTGAAATAAATGTGAGTAAACCAAACCGTAGGGACAATTAGTCCAAATTTAAGAAGTTAGGCGGTCTGAGAAGACGCGTGTGAGACAGGTGTCGTCCCCCTGACCCCTAGCGGCCGCCGGGGGCATGGCAGTCTGACGACACTTTTTTTTTTCTTCTTGCCACGCGCACTTGAGTAGAATATACAAACGAACTATACAAACAAATACCTAAATAAGTTATAGTTTAGACTGAAGTCAGCATAGTTATTAAAATATTAAATGGGATCTATCTAGTTTAGGTTTTAAATACTTTTTTATATTTAAATGATGAAATATATAATTTCGCTTGGTTTTAAACTGGATCAATAGAATGGATAACAGTGGATCTGCTTATTCCACTTAACTGTGATGTGTTTCTGATGGCCTCCCACACACACGATCCCACCTGTTGTACGGTGTGATATCAGAGGCAGCTGAATGGGGCGAAAGCGGCACAACTTCCCATTTTATCCTCTTCTATTTGCAGCCTGTGCCACGCCCTCCGGGCAGCTGGATAAAGTCCGACACTGTTCCTCCTGCCTCAGAGCAGCAGTTTATAACACAGCCTGTGGACCTTACCCTCCTCGGGACTGCTCACTTCTCTGACATCACGCAGAAACAACAAGGCTCACCCTCCTCAGGAAGTCCCATTAAGAGGAAGGTGAAGGATGCTCTGCGCCTCCTCCCCCCTGCTGCGGTGAGGCAAGGAGAGGAGAGGAGAGGGGAGGTGAGACAGGGACCGGTGCAGAAGACACCTCCTCACACAGAGACCTCACACTGGTTTGACTGGTCCAGGAGCTGGGAGCCATGGCAGGATGCTGCGTATCCGCGGAGGAGAGGGAGAACCAGAGGATCAATGAGGAGATAGAGAAGCAGCTGCGCCGGGACAAGAAGGACTCCAGGAGGGAGCTGAAGCTGCTGCTGCTGGGTGAGCACATCCGTCACATCCATCACCAAGTCTCACGAGAGCTATTGTCAATAACTCTAGCGATTATCTAAAGCGTGACTTTAGAGTGTTGCGGTTTTGCAGCCCATTTTTCAGTCTAAAATGAGCCATTAAAAGTCTTTTAGAAGTGGAAAAGCTCCTTCTGTTGATTTCATGATTTTCTTTCTTTCTTTCTTTTTTTTTTTACTCTGTCTCATATCTGCCTCTTCTCTGTGTTTCCTGCGTCCTGTTCTCCGGATGTGGCGTCGCAGCTCGCTTTTTACGCACCGTGGAGAGAGAGAGTTGAACTCGTAACTTTTTTTTTACTATTACTTAGCTGGCACAAAAAAGTCGAAAACAGGCACGGGACGAGAGAGTGACATGCGACAGATAATAGAGAAGAGTTTGAGTTCTGAATTTGCGCTGAAACGAGCAGGTTTCATTCATTCACTGTGAGAAGTTGAGCTGCAGGTGACAGTGACACCAATCACCATTACACCAACCAGTATAGTAGAACTGGAGATAAATCTCATAAATAAAGATACATTTCATCTCATTTAGATAGAAAGAAAGAAAGAAAGAAAGAAAGAAAGAAAGAAAGAAAGAAAGAAAGAAAGAAAGAAAGAGAGAAAGAAAGAAAGAAAGAAAGAAAGAAAGAAAGAAAGAAAAATGTGCTGATCCATTGGGGAAGTCCCCTTAGGGATATTCAGGATCCACTTTACAGCACTACAGTCTGGGGGTCTTTTTTTTCTTTTCTTTTCTTTTCTTTTCTTTTCTTTTCTTTTCTTTTCTTTTCTTTTCTTTTCTTTTCTTTTCTTTTTCCTTTCTTTTCTCTCCCTCTCCCAGTAGAAAATAAACCTGTGAAATGAAAGCAGTTTAGGCCTTGTTCAGGGGCAGCTCTGAAAGACTCATTTTCTTTTGTATCTAGTGTTAATGCCAGGGTCTGCCTTTACCTATCTGCAGCCCACATAAGATGAAGGTGGGGCACACACCCTGGACAGGTCGTATTTGAACAGTATAACCCAGTTATCGACAGGCTCATTAAGCCACATTTTGTCCCATAAGTTAACAACCGCAGGTTAGGGTTTATGGCTTTTGATCCGAGGCAGCTGCCCCTCAGTTTGTCCCTTTGCTCGGTGAATCATGCGTTATGAGGAAAGAGTTCAGTGCGAGGACTGATGTCATGGATGCTCTCGAAATTTTCCACAAAAACTGATCCACCTTTGTGTTACCTTCAGTCCAATGACACTGCGTTTAATCAATGACAAAATCAATCAAATGAGACCTGAAACCAGGGTGTGGCATCCAAAAAAGCCCCTGCGCCTGTGGCAGCAGCAGTAGCATCGCATCAGGAGTGTCTGTGCAGCGGTCAGTGGTGTGTTTGGAAAGCCGCAGCTAGCTGCTCCTGCACCTCATGCAAACATCATGCAAATCCAGGCTTGTGCATGCCGGGAGCTGCCAGTCAGCCCCCGCTGCTGTCTCAGAAAGGACTTTCTCTGTGTCACGCTGCTGCCCACACAAGCCAGAGTGAAAAATCCCATGTCGTTTATGGAGGAAATTGCTTTCCTCGACTCAATGTGCAGGGAGCGGTGGATGAGTTCTGAGGAAAGCTGGAGACGTCGACCTGCATCATTGCGTGGAATCAGGATGGGATCCGATGCACAGAGAGAAATCAGAGGGCTGGTGAAGGCAGGCCAAACAGAGAGAAGCCAGTGGGCTGGGGAAACAGCCAAACAGAGGCTGATCTGTCTGATTAGCAGAAAACAGGTCCAACAGGTCACCACAGGTCTCTACCTGGACGCTTGGAAGCTCTAGTCTTTGTGAGGAATGAGGTGACACTAGTTCTCCAGAGATGACCTCAAACTGTTCTCGAGTGTTAACATAGAAGCTATGAGACACTGGTCATCACATCAAAAATGCCTCAGATGTTATTTTACAAACCTTTTCCCAAACATGAATCCCGTTTTCAGGTATGGGACTATTACAGTCGATTTCTGCACAGATCTGGCACCCTTTCATTCACCTTTCATTCACTCACATGAATGTGAGTGAATGAAAGGTGGCTGTCACTCACATGAATGTACTATCCTTACTTGGCTACGCTTTCCTGAACGGAGGCAACTGAAATGATAAAGTAATGGAGCATGAACACTTCCAACTTTAGACGTCTGAAGAAGAATCTGAGGAGGAATCAGGTAATGATTGAGAGCCAGGAGCGCATACACTGACATATCACCTGCAGCTGCTACCTCACAGCCATGTCACATCCTCTCTGCTCAGATAACCCATATTTTATAATCTATTTAAAATAAACAATTTACATATGAATAAGTACATCTATGGTCTGTCGTTATCCAACAAAGTCAAGGCTAACGTTGGCTCTCCATCCTAGGTTCCCTTAAACAATAACATTCATTCATCTGGTCAGTGACTCAGAGCTCTCTGTGGGTTTCATTAAGACGGCCACAATCAGTGCCCAGGAGAGGACGAGTGGGAGTCAGACACGGACACACATCGACATGTCCACAACCAAAGAGCTCCAGAGCTTCACCTCTACCAGCAGATCCCTGCGGCACACCTGTGCTGCTCGTTCAGCTCAGCTGCCGTTTCCACAGGAAGTCACTCAAAATGTGAAAAATGAAAATTTGATGGTTGACAAACAGTTCCGAAAAAAAAGAGTTAGATGGTGAATTGTGTCTAAAATTGCCACTTGGTGTGAGTGAAAGAGTGAATAGTGTTGATGGACTGGTGTCATCTTTAGGGTCCATTCTCTGCCTTTGCTCCATGTGAGCCTGGGATAGACTTCCTATCACCAGGAAGTGGCCACTGCAGCTACACAGGTGGTTTGTGGTAAGACATCAACTAAATGTCCTTGCATTCCCTGAAAAAGACTCCTAGTCCCTGAGCTTATTTGCATACATGCATGTGCAGTTGCAGGATGAAGGCTAGGAGTCTGGAGCTGACTGAGAGGTTGTGAAACAATTTAGGCAGAAAATGGAGACGTGTTGACCTGGCCTGCTGGTTACCAATATTCAAGGTATGCAAGTGTGGAGAGAGAAGGTGTAGACGGAGGCAAAGCACAACAACCTAAAACCTGGATGAATGAGGTGCAGGTGGATGCTCAGGTGAGGATGGAAGCTGACTGGCTGCAGCTTGTGAGGCTGATGAGCACAGGAGGTCCAGTGAATACAGAGTATGTATAAACATAATGTCAGGGCTGTATGGGCTAATGTTATTGCTGCTACTTGTGTCGACTGAGGGGATACTCTGTGGCTGTGAGTGAACAGGATTCAAGTGATAGCTGGCCAATCAAATGAGCAAATACCAGTCATCATTTGTCAAGTGCTACAATTTGTCAACAGCTACAAACTGAGAAATAGATTTTTGTATGTACATTAAAAACTCAAATCGGCTGGAAAAGAGCAATTAAATGAAGGAATTGGCTCAATGAAAAATGTGATTCAGAGCCAGTGAAACAATGACACCATAATTCACCATCATCAGTGAAATCGCTGCAACGTTATGTAACGATAGCAAAGTGAATAAAAGCAGAATAATCCTGCATGCCTTGACGAGAGATCACCAAATCAGGATGCAAACAGCGATGAAGGAGCAAGCCGAGGAGGCTCTTGATTTGCCTCCGTCTCCAAGAAACTTGACTTGTAAAGAAGGTGCATTCAAATGCACATCATTTGTCTAGGCCTTGTTTGCTAAGATGGAAAGACTCAAGCATTCATGATGCCATGCAAAACAGGCAGGACGGCAGAAAGCTGCTGTCGCTGCTCAGCACAGAGCCTCGGCAAGGCTCTGCTGACACACACACACGTACACGCATACACACACTCTCTCTCTCTCTCTCTCTCCCTCAAACACACACCGGCACACCCACACATATACACAGACACGACAACTTCCAATTTTCCGGTCTGCTGACAAACACACATTTGTTAAACAAATAGATGAATCATGTGGCCCAAATGTGGGATATTAGACCCTCCCTGTGTGTATGTGTGTGTATGTATGTCAGCGTCAGTGTAAGCATATATGTGAACCAATGAATGAAAGCAGGTCAGATAAACTGTCCTCATGCTTGTCAGTGGAGGACGCGATCACCCACATCCAACATATTTACTCTAATACTGGGATTTAGCTTCACATACTCTAGATAGATAGGTAGATAGGTAGATAGGTAGATAGGTAGATAGGTAGATAGATAGATAGATAGATAGATAGATAGATAGATAGATAGATAGATAGATAGATAGATAGATAGATAGATAGATAGATAGATAGATAGATAGATAGATAGATAGATAGATAGACAGATGGAATCACTCGCTCTCTGTCTTCTACAGGCACTGGAGAGAGTGGGAAGAGCACCTTCATCAAACAGATGAGGATCATCCATGGAGGAGGGTACACCGACGAGGACAAGAGGAGCTACGCTAAGCTGGTCTTCCAGAACATCTACACCTCCATGCAGGCCATGATCCGGGCCATGGAGGCGCTGAGTATCGCCTTCTCTGACCCGCAGAACAAGGTACTCGCCACGTCCAGTTTGTCTAAACCGCCTCGAGGCCGGCTCAGCAAGACCGCTTGTCACTGAATCATTCACGCTTGTGCAACCTGACGTTTGAAAGACCACCCCGTGTGTGTGTGTGCATGGCAGGGCCGGGCAGACTCGGTGCTGGAGGTGGAGGTGGACAAGGTGGAGGAGCTGGATCCCGACCTGGCGTCAGCCATCAAGAGCCTGTGGGACGACGCCGGGATTCAGGAGTGCTACGAGCGACGCCGCGAATACCAGCTGTCTGACTCCACCAAATAGTGAGTCACTGTGGAGCTCTGAGACCGCAGTACAGTCGAGTGTTTCACTGTAGTCCCCCGCCAAAAAAAGTATGTTCATTAAAATCCACCCACATCAGTCTGGACGTGCAGGGGAACTGGTGGGCGGATGGGACGCTTGTTCTAGTTTTAGCCTCTTGTAGTTGTATTTAGCAAAGGTGCAAATACTTTGTTACCATACTCAAGTAGAAATTTTGGTTATATGCCCTTTACTGGAGTAACTATTTTTCAGCCTACTTTTTACTCCTACTCCTTTACATTTTCAAATAGTTACCTGTAGTTTCAACTCCTTGCATTTATAAATGTAAGTCAAAGTAAGTAGTTGTGAAAGATGAATTTGCACCATTACAATGCTAATAGGCAACTAGTCATCACATCTTCTGCTCCCTGAAACACATGTTAATGGTCAGCACTACACATATGTGGTCACATGTGTGTTTGTGTATATATATACTTGTATACTTAAAGTAGGTTAGAAACCAGTACATGTTTTACTTTTACTTTAGGAAAAACCTTCAGTTGATACTTCAACTTCTTTCAATTTCTAAACCCTAGTATCTTTACTTCTACTTGACTAATAGATGTGGATAGTTTTGATGCTAGTGATAGTTAGCATTGCAAACACACACTACCTATTGTACTCCAATGTAGCTAAACATTCCTAATGGTTTTATCCTCACACTGATGCAATGGCATTACTCCATATATTTCCATACATTCCACCATCTCCTATTTTCTCTCATTTTTATTCTCATTTCTCTCTCTCCCAGCTATCTCACGGACCTGGAGCGCATCTCACAACCCTCTTACATCCCCGACCTGCAGGACATCCTCCGCGTCCGAGTGCCCACCACGGGAATCATCGAGTACCCGTTTGACATGGAGAACGTCATCTTCAGGTGAGGCCTCACTCTCCAGGGCTTCTGTCACAGTCTCACACGTGAAATCAACTCACGTTGTGCTTCCTGCTGCCGGGACAGGATGGTGGACGTGGGAGGTCAGCGGTCGGAGAGGAGGAAGTGGATCCACTGCTTCGAGAACGTCACCTCCATCATCTTCCTGGTGGCGCTGAGCGAGTACGACCAGGTCCTGGCCGAGTGCGACAACGAGGTGAGAGCTCGGCTCCGAGACCCGAGATCCTTGACTCTGAGCCCCGAGCCGAGCTCCGCCCCATCACTTCTCTCCTCTGTGCTGAAATTCCCTTTCAGAACCGCATGGAGGAGAGCAAGGCCCTGTTCAAGACCATCATCACCTACCCCTGGTTCCAGCGCTCCTCCGTCATTCTCTTCCTCAACAAGACCGACATCCTGAAGGAGAAGATCATGTACTCCCACATAGCCACCTACTTCCCCGAATTCACAGGTTGGTTTTCTCACAGCTGGGTCAGGTCGGGTCGGGTCGGGGTGACCTCGACTCGAGCCTGACAAAGGGTGACAATGAAGAGCGAGACAGCAGGGGTGCAGAGATGAGTGAGCATTCATGATAAAAAGAGGGAAGATACTCTGTAATCACAAACACTGCTTTGCATCTCGTATGGATTTTCAGTACTAGTGTTCTTGGTCTAGAGAGGAGGTTATACTTTTTAATACTAAAACAAATCATATATATATATAAAATGTCTGACACTACTACCCACCATGCCTTGCAGGGCCTCAGCAGGATACCACAGCAGCTCAGGATTTCATCCTGAAGATGTACCAAGAACAAAACCCTGACAAAGACAAGACCCTGTACCCACACTTTACCTGCGCCACAGACACAGAAAACATCCGCTTCGTCTTTGTGGCCGTCAAAGACACCATCCTGCGGCACAACCTGAAGGAGTTCAACCTGGTGTGAGCAGGAGGAGGAGGAGGAGGATGAGGAGGAGGAGAGCTGCGAGAGGAGGGTCTCATATAACAAATCTATAGCGAGCATCTCTTGGCTGTCTAAGCAGAGAACAATTGGAGTTCACGTAGTTCCTTCTTGTTTACACGTCTACAGAAGAGATTCTTGGTTTTATTTCCTATCTTACGTGCCTGTAAAAGTCCAACTGGAGAAGATGAACATATAAGACACGTCTAAACTAGTGCTGGCTGAAATTGCAGTTTTCTGTGTGACATATCTGTAGTTGATATTCTGACCTCTGTAGAGCTGTACTGTGTGGGAATAAGCCATTACGAGACGTGAGAGGATGAGAAGTTGAGGGCAGGATGTTTATTTCCTGTTTTAGGTACAGAGAGGAGGAATAGAGTCTGAGATAGTTTCTGGCCATGCAAAAACTGTTTGTGAAGGTTCCCTTTTGGTTGGAGTTTTGTGTTTTTAATATGGAGCAAGACATATTTCGCACTTCCTTAAAAAAAAGAACCTCTTGTGCCTCATATTCAGGTGCCTTATTCACTCAGCACTGTCATGTAAATAATCCAAGTTGTGCTTCTGAAAACCCTGACTCGACTGTTCTGTACTCGGATGAAGTGGAAATCATATTTATGGTCATGTTCAATAAACCGTCGTAGACACTCGAGTGAAGAAGTGCATCTGGGTACTCAAAGTGAAGGAAGAGGATGCTGAAATTGAAACATATTTAATTATTTATTTCTTTAAATTATTGAAAATTGGGTGGGGGAAAAAAAACACAATAAGCCACTGCAGGGGACGTTTTGTTTCCCCCCTGGAAAAACAAAAAAAAACATAAGAGACATACAGTACGGTCATGGCAATAACAGAAAACGAGTTTGTCATATTAAACTACAATGCACCCCAAACCAATAGTAAACCTATAAAATGCACATCAGAGTAAACAGCAGCCGATAGTAATTAGCATTCATTTCTTTTAAATATACTTTCATCTGCAAAATTCATCAACACAGTTGGCATTGCATATATGTGGTATAAAAACATAAAAATCACAATCTGTAACGCTGTTATACAGACTTATCGTGTGAGGCCGATATGTACAGGTGGGCTAACACATACTGGGTTAATATACAGCTGACTGATAGATCAGTATAAAAATAGCATGCGTCTCTAAATCACACACTGAACAGTCTCCAAACTGCAGAAATGTATTAAAAATAAAGGGGGGAAACGGGAGAGAGGGAGTAAAAGAAAGCACAACATTTTCAATGACGTGTATTATGAAGCCAGTTTAGATTAGTTTTCCCTTTTACATAATCCAGTGAATGAACAGTACATGATATTTCAATGTGCTACAACGATACAGCATCGGTCGACTCGACCTCTGCGTTACCTCTGGCGAGCGGCTTTCTGCCACATCTTGTGCCCCAGCTCCTGCAGAAGAGACGCAAACGTGAAAGCTTCTAAAAAAAACCAACAAAAAAAACTAAAGCCAGCTTCCTGTGTGTTAGACCGAGGATGATAAGAAATGAGCTGCGGAAACTACAGGCGCAGTCGATGACTTCTCGTAAGAAATGATTAAAAAAAAAAGTTGTGAAGAGAGTAAAACAAAGTGCGGCCGGACAGAGCTCGGATTTGTTTGCAGGCACGAAATAAACTAGTCGCCTCTGTCTTTCACCCCCCCCCCCCCCCCCCCCCCCCCCCCGCCCACACACACACAGCATCAGTCCACACTGTGTGTGTGTGTGTGTGTGTGTGTGTGTGTGTGTGTTAGTTGCTGCAGACACGTGGAGGTAAAGTAGCATGCAGTACAGGACAAAGGCACTGACACACACTGACTGTGTGTGTGTTTTCTTTTCTTCTGTGTGTTTTCTTTTCTTCTTCCTTTTTTTATCATATATATATAGATATTTTTTCCCACGTTCCTTATTCTTCTCGATGAGCTAGTATTTGGGCAGGTTCTCTCTCGCATCCTCCAGTTTGGCAAGAACCCACTGGAAGGGACAGAGTAAATTGATGAGATACGCACATTGGTTAAAAAAAGAAGTGAACAACATGAAGCTGTTCATGCTCTGACTGATCACCGGCTTACCTTGGCTAACTCGGGAGTTTTGAAATTGATGATCTTCCCAAACTCTTTGGCATGGAAGACGGACTTTACTCTCTCCTGTAAAGAGAAAGCAAATGTAAAGAAGGTTTCAAAAACCCACCTCACGGGTGTTTGTTAAGGAGCGTCTCCGCACTTTGGCCTCGATGCGGAGCCGTCTGCGCTCCACGATCATGGGCTCCTTGGTGAACTCCTCGAACAGGTACTGCCACTCACAGGTCAGCTGCCCAAACGTGCCTTTGGTCACGAAAAATATTCCCCTGGGGGAGAGAGAAACAAACAAAACAAACCAGGTGAGAAAAGCACCAGGAAGTCAGGGCTGTTCCCACCTCAAACACAACTGGCTCACCTCTTGGTGATCATGAGGAAGTCCGAGTCGTTGACCTTGGCATGGGCGAAGTATCTGTACTTGGCAAAGCGTCCGTTCTCGATTTTCTGATGTGCAAACAAAGAGAGAGCGTGAGCGTCTGAAGGAGCAGGCTGAGCGGGCGAATGGATGCCCAAACCTCTGAGAAGTGTCTCAAGTGACAGTGAAAGGGAATGTCTGGGAATGAACCCGTTGGACTGGGATGAAAAGAGACGGGATGAAACAAAGACGATGGCTGGAGGAGGTTTAAAAGATGCTTTATTGAAACAAGAGGACAGCGAAATGTAGCAGTGTGACAAAACAAGTGAGGATTTCTGAACAATGAATAAATTTGGGAGGAAATGAAGACGAAAATGAGTGAAAGTAGCAGTCATGGAAAGTATTGGAAATAAACAGAAAATGAATCAAACACAAGACACATGACAACTAAAAAAGGCAGTGCTGAGATGACTCTGCTCTTTGGTTTGTTTCAGTCCTCGCACTAAATCCACACATATACACACACACACAAACACACATAAACACACACAGGCTACACTACAGCTGTCACTTCTCCTCATCCCCTTCCTCTGAGTCTCTCCTGCACCAGTGCATGCAGGCCAACCTCCTCTGTGGACACGACAAGAGACAAGAGTCAGAGTGGAGGAAGCAGATGTCTGAGTCTGATTCTCTCTATCCTCCACCTATCTACCTACCTAAGAGTGATCACTGATCACCACCTGCTGAGTATGAACTAGAGGAACCTAATTAAGAGTTTCCCACCAAAAAGTGCAAAATTCAGACTACCAGCTACAACTGACACATAAAGGCATGAAGTACAGTCGTACCATCAGTCACAATTAGGCGTGAGAGAGGGACAGTCTGGCACTAACGGGACGACACACACAAAACTGAAGCTGTTCCCGAGTCTAAAGCCGGTGAAACAGACGGTGACAGATTAAAGAGAACAGCGACGGCTGAAGCAAACAGAGCAGAGACGTGAGGTGAGAGGTCACTGATGGGATCAATGAGAATGAATGAATGAATGAATGAATTTGAGGCATGGATTCAGAGGAAATTCACAGATTACGTTACTCAGTGCTTCAGTGCACAGAGCTTTAATGTGTCACTGTCGGTAATTTGGAGGGGGAGGCTACTCATCTCTTCACTACCGGTCACACAGAGGAAGGAGCTCTGACCTCGACCTCAGAATCAGAGACTTCAACCCACTCCATCCAGCACGACAGCTAGACGGCGTCGTAACAACAAAGAGGCCCAGAGGAACAATAAAGCACAACTGAAACCAATAATATCTAGATGAGAATATGAGAAGCCTGCACTACAAGGCTAGATTAAGAGCTAAGTCAGGCAGCTGCTCTTTAGAAATCAGTAGGAGGAGTAAAAGTGTGTTTTCTACATGAAAACTACTCTGCTTCAGAAGCAGGGCAGACTGTTTTGACTGTGATGTCTCAGCCAGTGGGGTTAAATGAAGGTCAATAGTAAAAACTGAAGTTCAAGAATTTGATGAAACGATGACGACTACCAGTGACTGTAAAAGGGCAGAGATGGAGCCTCAGAGCGCTCCCTCTTACCTGGAGCATCTGACTGCCCAGACCCTCCATCTCCTTGTACGGTCGTATGACTCCGTCCTCGTGGATGAAGCGGGGAGGCCGCAGCGACTCGATGTCCTGGGACGTCTCCGCGGCCCTGAGCAGACGTCGGAAACGTACAGACACGGATAAATATCCCGGAGAGCTCCGGTCTTCACCACACACCGACACAGACAGATATCTAGCTGCATATATCGTTTTTTTATACAACACTTGTAAACCGACGCACATCCTATGTTCATACTCATAGTGCAATACTGTATTTATTGTATACATATCTGTAATAGTTCACATTGTGGCTACGCACACATGCACACCTGCATAGGCTAAAATAATTTAGGAAATGTTATTTTGATTGCTGGTCATTATTATTATTACTTTTATTATTATCTATAAATATCTATCTATCTATTTATCTATCTATCTATCTTATTTATATATTTACTATACATTATTATTATATTATATTATACTATATATTATACTATTTACTATTTTATTTTTATTTATATATTACTATATACAGTTATTACAACAATCTAACCCTCTTACCATCTCCTTGCCACATTTTGATTTTTGGGTTTTTAGTTTTTTACCTCAGTATTTTTATACCACAGGATCTGTTTGATCTATTTTTTTGTAGGTATTTTCATTTTAATGTACTCAATACACTGGACTACCATAACAAGCTATTCATATCAATCTATGTATACACCGTACGCACCTCTTGATCCCTTGGAAGGTGCTGCTGGCCATGTCAATGATGCCTCCGGTGGGCCGGGCCACCGCTCCGACCAGACCCTTCCCCACACCTTTAAAGAAGCCCGCTGCTCCCTCCTTCTGAGCTCCTGCATCACCACACACACACACACACACACACACACACATTACACCAGAGCTGGACATGCTTTAACGGCGGCCATGTTGGCCTGCTTCAATGAGGGAGCGTACCTTTAATGGGTTTGGTGACGATCCCTGTGATCCCTGAAACAAAACCCTGAAACGACGCAGAATAATAGTGAATTCTTACATTTTCAGAACAAAAAAAAAGTTGATTTTCTGCTTAAGTGTGTGTTACGTACAGATACTAGTCCCTTTCCCCCCCTGGTCAGCCCCTCCTTCAGGCCACTGGGCTGCTTGTTCATGGCCTCTCGTCTCTTCTGCTGGTACTCTTCGTCCATGGTTATGGCGGCGACACCCTTCGCCATGGCGCCCGTGATCCTGGAGGCTGCGCCTGCTATACCCCCTGCAGGGCAGAGAGCAACGTTCACGGTCAGGAGAAGCTCTCCAACAGGTCAGTTCCTCCCAGGTCGAGAGCTCGAGGAACCGTTTCCTCGTCGGCTGTACTTTCACCCGGCCGCGGGGATCAAACATGGTTTTGCGGTCACGGTTTGCATATGATCTGAGTGCGCTTACCCACGGCCCCTCCCACCAGAGCCTTCACACCGAGAGCCATGCCTTCTACGAACTCCTCGGGCCCCTGGATGGCCCCCTGCAGAACAAACCAGATGGCGGGTTAACACAGGACAGGGGGTCAGCGAGATGTGCTAAATGAGAACAGAGAGGAAACTGGAGGCTCTGTGCATCTCGTAACCTATAAGCTGTACCTGATAGGGCTCATAGAAGAAGGCCTCCACTCCCTCTGACAGACCTCTGATCAGTCCGAACGGATTTCCGAGCACATCCAGGCCCAACACCAGCACGTACATCTGCTTAATGGCCTGACAAACGCATGCATAGGAACTGGTAAGACAAACTTTGGTTACATTTAGATTTACTCATTTGACAGAAGCTTTTAGCCAAAGCGACTAACAGTTGAGGTGTAAGTAGTAAAAGTCAGTATAAGTCCTTACAGTGCAGCAAGAGGTGATAGTTGAGGCAGATAGGAGAGATAAGATAAAGGCTGAATAGGTAGATAGGACAGAATGTTTTTTATATTAGAGGAGTTAGAGCAGTGTTTGGGAAAGGAGGTGTTCTTGTGTCACTATGCATAAGTGTGTGTGTGTGCGTGTGTATGTGTGTGTGTGTGTGTGTGTGTGTGCGTATGTGTGTGTTACCTGCTTGGAGTAATGCCTGATGACCTCCCACTGCAGCTGCTGCGTGGTGCAGAACTGGAAGGTGAGCTCGAAGAAGGCCAATCTGAGAAGAGAGACGCAAACTGTTCCAGAGCGAACTGGACAAGACAGGAACCAGTACGACGGTGCAGTTGTGTGCGTGTGCGTGCGTGTGTGCGTGCGTACTTGAAGACGACGTCCTGGGCGTCGGTCAGCGTGGCGCCGATGCTCTTCAGCAGCAGGTTGAGCGACTGCACGGGGATGAGCTCTCGGTCCCTCACCTCCTTCATCCCGTCCTCTCCCCCCGTGCTCAGGGAGAAGCTCAGGTGCAGCTGTGTGACAGGAGATGTTTCAACATCTTCATTATGTTTTTGAAAATGAAATGTGATTTTTTTTTGGGGGGGGGGGGTAATACACACCTTAATGGGGGAAATATGGAAGTACTCGTAGAGGCTGATGGGGGTGTTGTCAGCAGCCGAGCCATCGTTGAGGTCCGTCTTCACGTACTCTATGTCTTTCACGAACAGTTCCACCTGGAGGAGTGAATTCAGAGAACTGGGTGACTGTGTCCAGGGTGCGTTGATGCATCGCTCACTCTTTTGTCTGAGTGCCTGTGAGGGTCTGACCTCCTGCTCTGAAGTCGTGATGCTGGCGTGCTCCGGACTGAACAGGTCCAGGATGGCATAGACGAAGCCCAGGTCCACCTTCAGATCCATCTCCTGGATCAGCACCTTGAAGTACCTGAGGCACACACACACACACACACACACACAGACATATCTGATCATGCAGGGACCTGAAGCAGCAGATAGAGAGGCATTTAACAAAAAACTAAATACTTTACAGGCCAATAGGGTAGAGAGAGGCTCAGAATTCAAAAAAGGAAAAACAATTACTTGATGCGAGAGATGTCCGAGTGTCCTGCAGTTCTCATAACGATGCTGATGTCCGTCAGAGGCTTGGGCTCTGTAGAGGGACATCAGAAGATACAGGTCACATCAAAGCTCGAAATGTTGTACGGTAGAGCAGAGTTAAGATGAGGTTAAAGAATGGAAAACAGACCGTGGTCCATGGTGACAGATTTTGGCAGTTTCACGGGGTAAAAAACGTAGGGGAAGATGGCACCAGGCAACTGATTCTGGATCTGTAGGAGGAAAGGAAGTGTTTTTAAAGGCACAGGAAAACACTGTGAAAACAAACATATGATTTGTATGACTCTTGAAGACCCTTTGTCTTCAGAGTCTTTGTGCTGTCTTCCCTCCCAGACCCCATAGATGCTGAATTGGATCCAGGACTCTGTCCCTCATCTTACCTCTAAACTAAAATCTAAATTGGTAGTCACCAATTCATCTATCTCTCTGTACTGTCTTTCTTCTGCCCGCCTGTCAATCTTGGGTGAGGCTCTCTGTCTCTCACCCTGACGGTTCTCCCTCTTTTTTTTCAGGAGTCATTCCTCAGCCTTTGGTAAGTCTAAGGTAAGCCTAAGTTGAGCATAACTAGGAGAAACAGAGCTGGAGCAGAGATGCATCGATCCCGTCTGCGTACCTGGATGCGGTGGATCTGGATGCGGTAGGCGCTCTGTCGGGGCGACACGCTGTACTCCACCTTCAGCGCGGGCAGGAAGTGCCTCCTGAGAGGAGCGTCGCACGGCTGCAGCATCCGCATGTCGGAGCCGTTGGGCGTGAAGCAGACCTGGAGGAGAGGAGGGAAGGAAGGACATCAGGCGGCGAAGCCACCATCAGCAGCCCGTCCCAGGTGGGTCACACTGCGCTCGTCACCCTAACCTGGAAGTTGTTCTCCAGGTCTGCGATCAGGTTGTCGACGGGTCCAGACTCCATGTACTCCCTGAAGGAGCTCTCCAGCATATCGGCCTCTTTGGTGCTCAGAGTCTTCCAGCGACTCTTCTTCTTGGGCTTCATCTCCCACACCACGTCAGAGCTGGAGAGGAGCCAAGGTTAGACGTCCAACGGGCCGAACCTCTCCTACCCCACCCCGCCCCCCATGTGTGCTCCCCTCACCTTGTGATGCCTATGTAGGAGACCTCCTGGCTGCTGCTGTTGTTGATGAGAGACACGCCCACGTTCTGCAGCGACAGGATGATCTCCTGCTCGGCCAGCTGGGCCTTCTCGCTCTCGCAGAGCAGCTTGTAGATGGACTGCTCCTCGGTGAAGAGCACAACGCGCTGGAGGCCTGCGAATCAGAAAAGAAAACCCTGCTTTGGACTTTGCACTTTAAATCAATGAGCCTGTGGGACAGATGAGAACTAAAGGCTACTGTCCATAAGGAACTTTGTCATCCATTTATTTCTGCTCTAAATGCACAATAAGTGAATGCAAGACAGTAATATACTGAGATGATCTCAGCATCAAATATCAATCGCCTTGTATTTTACCTTCATAGAAGGAGATGACGAACAGATTCCCCTCATTGTTCATGTTCTGACGCAGGTCCTACAGATGACCAAGAGCACACAAACACACATACTGCTTATCCAAACATCATAATATCTTATCTTATCCAGGTTAAAGAAAGAAGGCTCATTCTTTGCTTTTTGCAAGACAGTTGATCTCAAGAGCTAAAAACTTTTGCTTTAATCCCACTTTAAAGCACAAGGCAGAACTATCCCTGCCATCAATGGGACAAGAGGAGGTCTTGAAACTGATCAGTGAAGCGTACCTCCTCACACTTGAGCTTCCCGCTGTAGGGCCCACACCTCCAGTTGAGCTCCCGGGACCCTGTGGGCTCGGTCCAGGTGTAGTGCACGGCCCGGCCGGCCTCCAGCTCCTCCTGCTCCGCCTCCTTCTGCGAGCTGCACACACCCAGACGCACATGTTACGTATGTGTCATACCGCCGGGAAGCTTACGAAACAGACGACAGGAAGCGAGTAACGACGGACGGCGCTACAGAGTTACATCCAGACAGGACAATGTAACAGAGCCCAGCCACCAAGAGCCTGACAACCAGCCAATCCAAAGAACCTGTCAGACAGAAGACACGAAAAATGCCAAAGACGGACAGAAGCAAGGCTCCACAGGACGCCACTGTACGATGGCCAAACACAGAAAGGACCCCCTGACACCTTTTATTTTCTCTACAGAACTACAGTCTAGACGACCACGCTCTCTTCCACCTCTACGAGACGAAGCGGATGTGGGAAAGTAAAGACGCCATGATCCACAGGTGGAAATGAACCAAACAGAGCAGCAGGACGACTGGAGGAAGCGGGGGTTGTGATTCCACCGGCAGAATCTCATCCAGTCAGCGGCAGCGGAAACTAGAGTTTCTACAAGGCAAGAGCATTAACGATGGATAACGGAGCAAAGGAACACGGTAGTCCATGAGTTAAACGGGTTTCGCTGTCTAACCTGCTCCTTGCTCTGTGACACAGTGGCGCTAAACCATTTCTGATCTTTGGACTTATGCAACAAATTCATGCAAGTTGCTCTGAAATAACAGATTATAGCAGTACAGTGTCATGCGAGCTGATCTTCACATTGCCTACAGGGTGGAGAACTGTCTTTGAGTAGGAGCAGATTACACAGACAGACCAGGGTCAGAACTGAAGCGGCCTTCTTCCACTTCTGTTTTACCTGCACCGACCACACTCTGAACTCTGAACACGACAGATTCCGATGTCACATCCTCCCACGCGCCCCTGTGCGTCTGTTTTCACTTTCTGCTCTCTGAACCTACCCGTAAAAGTGGGTTTGGATCTGCCTTGTCTTTACAAACCATTTTCACACTGTTCCTCATTCCTCCAGCCGGTGTCACTTGTGTAACTTCAGCTCACAGATCTAATATGTCCCATGTATTTCGGGTTTGCACTTGCTACGCCTCATGGGTACTTTTGTCCTGTTTTCCCAGTTTAAGGTGTTCAATAAAGTTTCTCCCCATCTATTTTGTGTATGTTTACAAGGTGCAGTGTGATGTGCACCAGAAAACTATGACCTCACACTTAACACATAAATTCAGCTCATCAGTGTGGCTATTCCTGGTTTCTTTGTCCACATCAGATTCTCCCCTTCCCCCCCTCTACGGTCAGTCCTCTGTCTTTTCCTGAGTTCAGAGTGCGTCTCGAGGAGATCCCCCCCTTTCTCGTTATTTTCTACCTGTCCTCCTCCGCAGAGAAGGAGAGGTCGAGCAGCTCGTCAGCCACCCACGTGGATTCTGTCCGGGCGCTGCATGAGCCACAACACACAAACATAAAAAGCGCCGTCAGCGAAAAGCAAACACCGTCGACCGACGGTTCATCCTCAGACGAACTGTGAGAAGCTGCTGCAACGAGAGGAAACAGTCACTGGACAACTGTGCAACACGTACGAGGGAGAGGCAAGTGTCAAGGAGGAATTCATTCCTACAACCTGCTGTTGACAGAACGAGGTGAAAACACTGAACTGAAAACAAAAAAAAATGATGAAAACTTCAAATAAAACAATAATAAACAGGCAGAGCAGGTGATTCAAATGAAGACACTTACA
This sequence comes from Karalla daura, assembly GCA_029224185.1. Taxonomy (NCBI): domain Eukaryota; kingdom Metazoa; phylum Chordata; class Actinopteri; order Chaetodontiformes; family Leiognathidae; genus Karalla; species Karalla daura. The sequence goes on from CM055192.1 coordinate 15,591,288, forward strand.
CCGAAGACAGACTGTAATATTGTAAAATGAAGCAGGGGAAAATGATACTCGAGCAATGTTTTTTTGTTGTCAAACACAATTTCCTCCAGTTGTTTAGCTCATTTCTACTGTGTAGAGCTAGGAGGGATCAGTCCAGGCTTGGAACCTCACAGAATCTTTTTCATGGTAGTTTATCTACGTTTGGTGACCAGTTCGTCCCCATCATGTGTGAAGTCACACACACACAGTGCTGCTCGGTACCTCTGGTGGAAGTGCAGGGTCTGCTCCTTGGTGTGGTTGATGATGAGGAACGGAGCGGCTCCGTCGTGGTACTCGGAGAACCTGATGGTGGCAGAGTGCTCCGAGCGGTTCACGTCTACGATGATGCCTCCCACCTGCAGGGCGGCACAGGGTGGAACAGCAGTCTGGACACTGGGATACACTGGGATACACTGGGATAGACTGGGATACAGCTTATCAGATACTCTTCAGAGGCAGGTGCAGACAAACGTGTCCTCCACTCACAGAGCTGTCCAGATGCAGCAAAAGGCAGTTTTCCGGCCGTGTGAAGTCGATGGTCTGGGGAGGGAGCAGGCAGCCTTCCACTTTGATCTTCAGCCGCTTGGCATTGTTCTCGGGCCAGAAGGGGACGGCCGACTGAATACGGAGCAAAAACACAACCTTCAGGCACGCTCCACACTCAACAGCTCCATCTGTCTCTGGCCAGATAACACACACAAGCGTCTACAGCGAAGACGTGTCTGATCTAAATTAGTGTCCGTGGATGGCTAGTCAGCAAGGTTTGAGTTTTGGGAGGAAATCCTGGGAGAAAAGGCAGTTTTAATTTAGAAATCGATCCAATTTAGGAAACCGATCCAAGAAGACGAGCCAGTTCGAACTGGCACATCTTTTTTACATTTAGGAGCACATCCAATTAATAAGCCTAATGAAAAGCAGCATTTAAAGAAAAAAAAAAACTGCATGCACAAAGAGATCAGACGCAGACAGTGGCTCTGACCTGCTCTGCCTTAGCCTCGGTCCAGTTCTCCTGGCCTTCTTCACACACGTACACGCTGTGCTTGGTTCTGTTGACCAGCATGTAGAACGGCACGAAGGTCACGATGCGGGTCAGGCTGAAGCTGGTCGCGTCGATCTTCACGCCGACCTGCCGGAGAGACAGGCACACGCACAGTTCACACGGACGCGTGCCTCGGGGGCAGGAGAGGAAGGCTCATGTGTGCAACTGTGACTGACCAGGTAGTCTTTGTAGCGGCCCTCGCACTTGACATCTCCGTGGCTGCCCACCGTGTCCAGGGAGAACTCGTCAGACAGCTCGCTGTCCGAGATCATGAGACGCACCTGGAAAGACGAGGATTTTTAGCCCATCGATGATGAATAGATAAAGATAAAAATACAGCTTCTGTGTTTTGAGTCCCGCTCGCCTTGTTGTTTTTCAGGAAGTATCGGGGCTTGAAGGAGAAGAGCAGGGGCATGTCGTAGTCCAGCGGGTGCTTGCGGTGGATGTCGTCGGCCTTGTACTGCAGCAGCCTGTGGGTTTTGTTCACCATCCAGTACGGACAGTGGATGGCCACCACCGTCTGCCCCGGGTCGTACTGGACGTGCACGGCTATGTCCAGCTCGGCCTTCCTCCGCTCCGTGCTCTGACCGTCCTCACCCTCCTCCTCTCGCTGAGACTGGAACACGATGAACGTGATCTCTTCCTGGCCACTCTGGAGGCTGAACGACACGACCCCTTCTTTAATCTCATGCAAAGCCTTATTGCAGAGGGCAAACCAGATTATATTTTCCAGATTACATTTAGAAGACGAGGACGATGACATCTCCGCATCTGCTGGAGACAGACCTGATCACCTACTGAGGTAAATATGTTTGTGAAGGTCCTCAGTCATCCAGGTCATAGCTAATATATACAGGAGACCTATATTTTATATAGGGTTATATAGGTAATTAACAAACCAGGGGACAATCAAAACTAAAGACTTCTGGATGAGTGGCAAATTGTCTTCATAAACCCAAAAGTAGCCCAGTTACTTTTTAATCACCTCAAACCGAGTCATATAAGCTTAAAATGAGAGTAAAACATGAACACATTGTAGTAGAGACGATAACGTAATGCAGAGACCACACCTGTACTCGGACAACCAGTCCTGAGCCAAGTAGTTCAGGAGGCAAAGGTCGAGGCTCGACTGGTCGATGACTGCAGTGTGGAGCTGAGCGGAGTGGCCCGGGTTCAGAGTGGCCTCAGGGGCCGAGGCTCCACTGTCCTGCAGGGCAGCAGAGACACAAGGGGACACCGTATTCAGTGGTGGCATCTAGGTTATGGTAATTATCACTGGCTAGCCAAAGACGCCAGCAACTAATAGCTCAACTTTGTGACAGCCTGTTTTGAAAAACTGAACTGAAATATGCACACCTTACACTGGGGTGAGCACATTGTATGTGAAATGTGTAATCGACTAAAAGCTCTGGAGATGGAGTATATATAGTATGAGGTTAAAATGGCATCCTATCAGAAAGTGCTGGGTGATGCCCCCTACCTTGAGCTTGTAGGAGATGGGGTAAGGCAGCAGGTTGCGCAGCAGGATGGAAGGCCACAGGTGGAGGACGAAGGGCACGTCGAAGTTCTCCCCGACGTCCCCCGTCTGTTTGAACGTCACGGCGTCCTTCACCGGCACGATGTTGACCATCAGCACCCCGCCCTCCCCCTCGCCCTCGCCCCCCTGACTGCGGCGCCTTCGGCAGGTCTGCTGCAGCCGAGTCCCGGGCTGCTGGCCGCTCACGTCCTCATAGCTGAAGCCCTCCGAGCACTCGAAGCGCTCCGGCCCACCGTCCCCGTCTTCCTCCGTCACCGGCTGGAGGCTGAGCTCCGACCTGCAGGGGGCGCCAGCAGAGAGAGAGCCTGCTCAGGACATTGTGAGGTGAGAGGATGTGTGTGGGACAGGGGACTGCTCTGAGACAACTAGAGAGGTGGAACCTCCTCTAACATCATTTGCAACTACTGTATTGTACTATACTGACAACGTTGCTATTTCAGACCCAGCATCATAGACGCCTCCCCTGTTTGAAGGACTACCAGCCAGCACTGGTATCTGCCCTCACCTGTAGGAGTCCAGCGGGACGCAGAACTCCTCCGTGGGGAGAGCCGTGCCCAGGCACGTCGATCCTTCGAATACTTTGAACGGGATCGAGAAGTGATTGATGATCTGCAAGAGAAATCAAGGCTTGTATTTCAGATCCGACCCCGCTTAGACGTGCCACTACTAAGTTTCAAATGTCTACACTTCTACACGTGAAAGTGCAGCACCTGGAATGGAGAGCGGATCTTGATGTACTTGCTGCCCTCCACGGAGTAAATCTGACAGACGAGGAAACGGGTGACCCCCGAGCCTTTGTGCATCACGCTGTACATGCCCCGGCCCACTTTGATCAGAGGGATCACGCTGGTCGACGTGTGGCCCATGGGAGCTGCAGAGGAGAGCAGTTCATGGTGGTTTCACTCCATTTAGACAGCTTTTCCACATTTCTAAAATTATGAGCAAGCACTACTGCTACTTGAAGGGTGTTCTGCACGTGAGCCACCGTTCTAGTAAATTACCAAGACATTGCATAATGAGAAATCTCACTCAAATCACAACGATTCTTTAGCAACATTTCTGCTTTGGTTTCAGTGGCCTCAGCAGCTGTGCGTAGCCGTGTGACTCACTGGGCTGTATGTAGTAGTCCTTCCCACTGAGGGAGATCATGGCTGAGAACTGGTCCGTGTCCCTGGTGGCTGAATAGTCCATGCCCAGGGTCTCCCCGTCCTGCAGCTTGACGGTGTGGTTGCTGCTCTGCTGCCCGATGGGACAGAACATCTCGCTGTGGCGGACGGACACCGGCAGGCCCAGCCGGTTCTTCACCACGAACGGAGCCTCGTCCTTCTGGAAGGAGTCGGCCGTCTGTTTGGCAGCCTCCGCGAACGCCTGGAGAGAAGCGACGAGGCGATGACGGCCCAGCCCACGCTCGGCTCCCCTGCTCGAGACCTTTACGCCGCTCTCTTACCGTGCCCAGGTTGCTCAGCATGGCCAGGCCACACTTGGAGAGGGTGATGTTGAGCTGGTCGTTGCTGCTGACGACGATGACCGTCTTGTAGTCCGGCACGTTGAAATCTACTTCGTCTGACAGGCCCGAGTACTTCATGGGTTTCTTCTTCATCTGGTTGGGAGGAGATAGGAGAGGAGAAAGAGACAAACTGTGAGGATCTGTGTGATCTGTGCTTGCTGTTTTCGACTGAACACACATCAGAGGGGACTCGTTCTTCGTGCTCATCGCTACCTTCAGTTCAAGTCTCCACGGTCTGAAGCCGTCTCTGGTCTCATCTTCTAAAGGCTCCAGCAGTGGCTCCCACACTCCCATCATCTCGTTGTAATAGTGAACCTATAAGCACACACAGATGGATCAAACCCAACTTAACAACCACAATCAGCGCTCAGAGTAAAACACCATCTTTTTTCATAAAACCTATCATTTTAGGTAAGTCTTGGTTAAATATAAAAATACGCCCCCTCCCTAGAGTTAAGGGGTTCCTTAAGTAATCCTAGTATGCCGTTACCTCCAGGATGAGTTCACTGTGTAAATTAATGAGCGTGGACCAGTTTTTCACATCCCCCTGGAACGAAGACTTGGCCAGAAGCATGGGGACGGTGCGATGTCCTACCCCGGCCTCCAGAGTGAGACAGATGGATTTGATGGTCACCTGCAGGGATGTGACATTCAAGCTGCGATATAAAAACCTGTGACCACTTCCAGAAAGATCAAGCGTTTGTTGGACAACTGCCTCAAAGATTACTGAATAGATTCTTGGGACAAGTAAAGAACAACATGCAATGAGACATAAGGAAGCAGGGGGCAGCTGGGCACCTGTAAAGACTCTCCCTGTGGTATCAGAGGGGCCAGCGATGCCGTGTCTTCATCGTCGTTCTGCTCCAGGAACCACAGCTTGAGCTCCTTCCAGCTCCGCTTCTCCCACAGGTCCACGGGGACGGGACTGTCCAGCTCCACCGGGGTCTCTGCAGTGGGGCTCAGCGCCGACTGGATGGTGATCACTGTGTTGATGATGATCGGGGAAACCTGGGTGGAGACAGAGAGGGAGGGGAAACATCACACTTCTCCTCCTCAAAAGAAGCCAGGTACCATTTGGAAAGTCTTGAATGAAGCTTTTACAATGACTGGAAATCGTGCCATTTGAAATGTGACTTTTCCAGCTATGTAAGAAGCTGTCACAGACTGTCTGGGTGCCTATGTCAGGGTTCCCACTCGTAACCAATAACTCATATCCAGAACTTTTCCAGGATTTTTTCAGCCTGTGGTGGCACTTGACATTTTTTGTCTCATTTTCCATGTTTTCCATGGAAAACATATGGAAAATCGGTCAATCATTTTCCAGGTTTTCCAGGACGTGTGGGCAACCCTGCTTTTAATCCCGTGCGTTTGATGGATTTGTGTCCTTGACATGACAACAACAACAATACATCGGCTACCTTGAGCGTGAGAGAGTTGATGGAGACCTCCATGGCCTGGGGAGACGTCGGGGACTGGGTGCTCTGGAAGAACACCTGGCACGGCTGCAGCACCGTGGTCACGTTGTTCTTCCTCTTCTCCCTCAAGAAGGGACACGCCACCACCTGCGGCCGAGGAGCGGACGGCGTCAGGGCAAAGGCCTCCGCGGCCACCGGGCGGGCGCTAGGGGCGCGTACGCACCTTGAGGTCCTTGATGGCGGCGGTCATCTGCGAGCGCTCGGCGTCGCTCTTCATCACCAGCTCGCACTCGGTGGTCATCACCAGGGCCGGGGCGTCGGCCCGCGTCAGGTCGGCCACGAACACGATCTCCGGGTTACGCACCAGGACGTTCATCTCCGTCTTCGACACGGCGGCGGGTGGCGAATCTGATCGAGAGACATGAGGTTCGGCTCCACTCTTATGTTTGTGTCCTTTATTTTCATACTATTAAAGTTGTTATGGACTTTTATTTTGAATGTTATATATGTTTGAGTTTATAAACAGTGACGGTGATGCCAATTCCCCTGAAGGCACTCCCAAAGGGATTAAAAGAGTAGCTATCTAGCTATATTTGTAGCTAGCTAGCTATCTAGCTAGCTAGGTTGCTAGATAGATAGATAGATAGATAGATAGATAGATAGATAGATCTATCTATCTATCTAGACAGATAGACACACACACACACACACAAACACACACACACACACACACACACACACACACACACACACACACACACAGTATTAGCTAACTACAGCCGGACTCACTGGACTCTTTGGAGGTGACAGAGGAGTTGATGTTCTTCTTGTCCCCAGCCCCGGAGCCGCTCTTGGCCTGAGGCACCTGGGCGAAGCCCTGCTGCATGGCCTTGAGGAAGATGTCGGCCACGGTGAGCAGGAACTCCATGCTGGCGCACAGGTACACGTCCTGCACCAGCGTGCTCAGAGTGGTGCCGTCGCGGCCCTGCCGGTAGTTCACCTCCACCATCATGTTCTGCTCCGCCCCAGGACGCAGAGCCATCATCCTGCCGGGGGGGGGCATAGTGTGACATGGAGGACAAGGAGGTGGAGATGGGGAGTCAGAACTCAAACATGAATATTGCTCCACACAACAGTTTCCATCTTCCATGCCTGCGTAGGAACCCTGTGGAGTAAGCATGGATTTACAAGCACCTGGGCGTGACCATCTTGATGCTGGGCCTCTTGTCGTCCAGGAGACAGGTTGCCAGGCGGACCGAGGCCTTCATGGAGCTGTCCGAGTACATGTGGAGGGAGGTGGAGATGGTGCCCAGAGTGAACTCCGCCAGCTGCAGCTGCTCGTCATGTGAGTCCAGCAGCTGGATCTGAGGAAGACGTCCAGGATACACAGGGCTTCAGACATCACGTGACCCTGGCTTACTCAGTGTGTGTGTGTGTGTGTGTGTGTGAGATGGTGTGTATTACCACATTGTCATTAGGGCTGAACAGGACCAGGGTCATGGAGTCAAACTTGAAGTCTATTTTGAGTGTGGTCCTCAGCTGCTTGTTTTTCTGAGTCTCCACCACAGCGGCCGTCACCACCGTGTTACCTGCACAGGCATCGCACAGTTTGCTCCCAGACATCTCATCTCTCACCCTTTCACTTTTTAAGTGGCTAGTGTTAGGGTGACATAATGTGCAAAGGTACCAATATCTTGAATCTCACAATACTGAATCTTTGCACAATGTCAATAAAGAATTTCAATCAGTCAATCAATCAAAAGCTGCGTTTGCTGCACATATATCATTATATTACAAGCCATCTAGAACTTTCATGGTCCTGGAAAACTTTAATAAAACGCTCCTTATGTTGAACAGTGAACTCACTGCTGGCAGGTCCCGTGGTCCCGGAGCCTTGAGACTCTTTGTGAGACGCCGAGTCGGACGAGTGGTCGGCGGCCGGAGGACAAGCCGGGGGCGGGACGGCGTCGGACTTCTCCGACAGGTTCTCGCTCAGAGTCCTCAGGACCACGGTCATATCGTCCTGGCTGAGGATCAACTGCAGGAAGCGCAGACAAAAGGATTAACAACCCGAGCCCCTCCTTCCTGAGCCGACGTCTGCGGCCGCGCTACTCACACTCAGGGGCTTGAGATGAGCCGTGATCTCGATGTCGGGTATGCTGTAGTACCAGTTGGACGAGAGATTTCTTTGGATTTCCAAGTCCAGGCTGACCGGCTTCAGCACCTGAGTCTCCCCCGTAAAACCTTCATCTACGTACGTGGTCCTGGAAACAGCGACCACAGCAGTGAGAAGAAGTCATCATGCTCATTTATCACAAGTATCACAATAAAACGACAGTAATGGAAACCTACATTTGGAAAAACCTCTCAAATACGGCTAAAATATTTTTGCACTCTCATAAGTTGTTTGGCAAAAGTGCTATGGAAACGCTTATCGCTAGATGTCCATCCTCCTTAAAGAGAATTATGGGATATCGCAAGACTAGACTTTACGAGAGTATGCCAGCAAGCAGCAATTGTATTTTATCAAAATTTCAGAACTATCGCTTTCATTTTGGGGAAGAACTCTATAGGAAACGCAGCTATGGCATCACTGACCTGTACATCTTGAGGTCCTTCAGCCTCACGGTCATTATGTCCACCACGGGCGGGATCTTGGCGTCGCCCTTGAAGGGCTGCTTGGCGAAGCGATTCTGAACGGTGAGCCGGCCCAGGTCGGCCACGATCACGTTGGAGGAGGAGGAGGACTGCGGCAGGAAGATGACGGGTGCGTTGAAGCGGACGTCCAGGGCGATGCGCGTGCTCCGCTCCGCCAGCTCCTTCACGCCCGACGCCGCTTTGCCGGCCGCCTGCACCGTGACCTCGGCCAGCGCCTCTTTGGCCTCCTGGAAGTTATTGATGAACGCCTGGGAGGACGACAGCCAGCAAACGAGGCTCAACAAAAACGTTTCTGTTGAGCTGCTGAGTGTCAGGGTTACCGCTCGCCTCTTTGTTTTTCCTTATTCCTCATCTGGACCATTTTTGACCATGAGTGGAACATTTCCATGTACCATTTGATATCAATCCTAATGTTTTGCAGCATAAAACAATGCTGAATAGTTCCCATAAAACATGAATGGGACATGGTTTTTCTACAGCTCAGGTCGACCTTCACCTACAGATGTCATGCCAGCTTTAAATCGGAGACACGGGTCTGCTCTGTTGATGCAGAGTTCAGTTTTTGGACAGGTTAATGGTTGTTGATCGGTTGCCGTCCAATGATCGTGACTGTGCCATCGCCATGGCAACCGTTACTAGAGGTCCCATGCAGCTGGAGGAATGGTAGGAGAGGTGGTAGTTGGTATCAGGAGTAGCAGTGGGGGGCTGTTTTTACAGTTTCTCTCCTCACAGGAAAGCGTCTTACCAGTATGGAGGAGACGAACTTGTTGAGGAAGATGACCTGGATGCAACCCACAGACAGTGTGACACAGGTGTCCACTTTGGACATGTCCAGGTAGGCGTCGCCCTCGGTCGCGTCCGTGTAGTTCACCATGTGGAAGTCAAACACTTCTTTGTCTGCTATAGACACCGCCTGAGTAACGAGGGAGAGGCAGGAGAAGTGAAATTCAGAATATGCAGCCAGCCTGTTATGATTTATATCTATGCTTTATACATATATAGAAGTATAGAATCTAAAGATTGTAGAAAAGTGACATGGTGAGAAGGCACTTGCTGATTGTACCTTCTTGTAAAATGCATCTTTGTCACAATCCAGGATCACGATGTTCTTCAGATTGGCCAGAATCTCCATCTCCTTCTTCCTCATTAAGACTTTAGAAACCAGGCCTAGATTGTTGAAGAAACCAAGATAGTACAAATGTTTTACGTTGCTTTTCCCACAAGATGGCATAGCGCAATAAAAAAGTGAAAGTTTCAGGTGCCAGGTTCTCCTATACCTTCAATACTGATCTCAGAGATCCTAGCTTTCTCTCCTCGGATGAAAACCTTCAGACAGCGCAGGTCAGCTGTGATGTGCAGGTTCACCACATCTGCAAACTTTGAGCTCTTTGAACCTGTGAAGAAGGGCCCTTTGTCAACGTGGCTGCAGAAGAACGAAGCCTCCGAAATGCCATGATGGGGCTTAGTATGGTGTGTTACTTTTTTTCCTGGGTACGATGGCCTCCTCCTTCTTCTCTTCCTCCTTCTCTGCCTCTGCCTCATCCTCCTCGGGGATGGTGGGGAGCTCCTCGGGAGCCCCCTCCTTCTTGGTGGATGGAGGGAGGAGGTTGTTGAGGAAGTTCATGGTGTTGAGCAGAGCCTCTGTATGTAGATGGACGTCCAGGGACGAGAAGGTGACCTGAGGGCGGACGCAATGTCAAAATGTGAAAATGCTGGAGAAGAATTAAGAGAATTCAGGTTCCCTTCTCCCTTCATCCCCTCACCTTGATGAGCTGCTCTGTGTTGTTGTGTTGAGTCTTGAACTCTGGACCATTTTTGTCAGCCTGGAAAAGACACACGGTCCTCAATGCATCGTTTGCAAAATGTAAATTCAAGATTTTTTAAGGACAGACGGATGCAATCATACATACTTTAATGTACTCCAGTGTTAGCAGATCCATCTCTGTGTTGTCCAGTGTTGTGATGAGCTGAACTTGTTTATCTTCTGAATCTAAATTCGGGGAGAAAAACAAAACAAAAACACATCATATAGAAGCTGCATCGAGGACTTGGTCTCACTAGGAGTCCCTGACACCTCTCTGAGTGTTTGGAGCGACGGAGAACCGAACAGCGAGGTGAGAGGCAGCTCCTCAAGCACCTACTGACCCATGTACTCGGGGCACTTGAGGCAGATCTCTCGCAGGTAGGTGTACGACGTCATGTCAAAGGTGCGCAGCTTCAGTTGGGTGCCGAGGCCCTCGATGTCCAAGTGGAGCACGGTGACCTCCCGATCTCCGGACTGGCGACACAGCTGCACCGAAAACTGCGGCACGAAAAGAGCAGAGGAGGTGAAGAAACCACGGAACACCTGCCGACCGGCTTCACGGGGCTCCGTACGCCTCCGTACCTCACTGATCTCAAACGTCAGGATCAGGTCGGTCATGTTCTTCTGCGTGTCTTCCTTGGCCAGAGACTTTATCCGGTGCAGGTCGGCGTAGCGGAGCGGCATGGGGTTATCTGGGAAGAAGGGGCGATCGCCGATGGGAGAGCTGGGGGCGTCGTAGAACAGATCTTCCTCGGACCCTGTCCGCCGGTCCACAGAGACACACACACACACACACACACCATGCAGATTTAACACAGAGCCAAACTCACTGTGACGCAGCTCTTCACCGCATCCGACCTCAGCGATGCCAGAATGATGGTCAGGGCGTTTACCCAGCGAGGTGATGCTGATGGTCTCGCACGACTCGAACATGAGCGAGGAGCGCTGGTCGGCCAGCTGCGGAGGCCTCCTGGGAGTGAGCTGCGGGGTGAAGGACTTGGGCTGAGGGAGGGAGGGAGGGAGGGAGGGAGGGAAAAGCCGACCGTCAACAGCCTGAAGGCGACCATGTCTGTTTGCACCACACTGGACATGCACGCTGCACAGCCGTCTCTTGAAGTCTTTTAAATCCTCGCACACTACCTCACTGGAAAAGGAGTCGGATATTGTTGTATTTTTTCTTTCATACTGTGAGGATACATACAGTGGAACCTTGACTTACCAACGCCCTATGACACGAAAAATTCAGAGTACGAATTGAGTTTCGTTTTTCATTTAATGAAAAAATATTAAAAATACGAAAACAAAACTGAAAGTATATTTAATATCAATAAGATAGGGGGTACGAATTTTTGTATTTCCATAATATGAAAGGAGATACGAAAGCCCCTTGTATCTTAAGATTACACTGTTTTTACATGTCTTTTCTTATATTTGCATATTTCTACTTTATACTTAGTTATTCTTATTGTATCTTATTTTTATCTTTTACTGGCTTGCATCAGGAACATGGTAACCACAGTTTGGTTTCACCTTACGTTAACATGTGTTGGAATGACAATAAAAAGCTCCTTGAACCCCTGCACTATCATTGAGGGACGGTTTGGAGAGGTGTCTGCACCTTCGCCGTGGAGGACGGAGCGTTGCCGTGTCCCGCAGGTCTGCTCTCGGGCAGCGGGATGCTCTCCACCAGCTCCAGGACGCTTCGAAGCTTGTCGTCGGATATGCGAAGGGACAGCAGGGGGAGCTCCCCGGACATCTTGTACCTGGAGCACACACGCAAGCCTTTAGTTTCTGAAATCCCTGATAATGACACGTACGAGGACAGGACATCCAGACCTACTTTGCCATGCGGGAGTCCTTGACCACCATCGCCCTGCTGAAGACAACCTTCAGGTCCACCGGCTCCAGGATGTGGAGCGGAGACTGCTTCTGCTTACGGGCCATTTTCCAGTCTCCATCTAAGACACAGGGGAAACGGGGTTGGGTTTTTTTTTAGGTGCATTACATTCTAAAAAAATACTTTTCTTGGGAGTGACCTGAACGCATGCACGTTCCCTCCATGAATCAGCTTTGAGACAACAGCTGATTTGTAAAAGCCTTGTGTGAAAGAGTCAAAAGAGTCAAAACAGTGCAAAAGAGACAAAGTCATCCTTAAAAAAAATTGATTTTGGACCGACTGGAGGAGACGTATCTCACACTAATAGTGCCAACAATTACTGAACTTAGTGGAAGCGTTTGCTCGTGTCGGGCCATGCCAGCAGATAGTTGTTGTGTCTGCTCAACTTCAGAGAGGTTTTTCAGATGTCTTGTCCCAGCCACTCAGTACGACTGCCAAAAGGCATCATCTATTACGCTCCCCGCCTAATTTGATTGTAGAGCTTTTATCATAAACCTATTTGTTTTTCATTAATATTATAACAGAACTAGTCAGATGATATCCTACCATCTTCTTTTCACTCCCTCTGTCATTTGACACATGATACTTTCTTTCTCCCCGATATGTTCCTGTAGCATTTCTTGCAGTCACATTCTCTCACTAACACCTCTTACTTGATCTGACTGGATTTCGTTTTGCACTGAAAACCTCACTGGACACATATAAAACATGCAAAACCCTCATTTAAATGCTGCAGTTACTGCCTGTTGACCTACTGACTTTGACCCAACTTTATTAACAGGATCTGAGAGAATCCACCTCTCCTGGTATCACTTTCCTGGCTGGGATGAAATGCATCTGACAGGCCTCCACGATATCTCCTCAATCCAATATCCCCAGTATGTTAAATTGCACAAACATCTAAAACGGTGACCTTCCTGACTCATAAGCATCTCTATTGAACTGTGAACGTTTTGACACATGTGACAGGTCAATGCACGGCTCTTTGCACCTGGTTTGCTGTAGAGGAACTGCAGGTTGCTGAGCTGCACGTCAAAGCTGTCGTATGCTCGGGATATGATGTCCTCGATGTTGCTGGAACCCGCCGACAGTTGAGGCAGATCTTTCTTGCTCTGACTCAACATCTGGGAAGATGGAAGATCATCATTTTACCACATCGTTAAAAGGTGAACCATTTTCCTTTTAGTATGAGGCTCCGCACTTGCTGACCTTGAAATGACCGAGATCCAACAACAAGATGTTCTGAGTGCCATTGTAAAAGCCGGTCTGTGGAATGATGACATAGGAGGCCATCAGGTTCACCTTCAGGTCGAGCACCTTCTGAGTTTCAATCACGTACATCAGACCTAAAAGGAACAAAACAGCACAGAGATCAGGACAGTAGCTCAGCTATGGGATCAAATGCAGTCGATATTCATGATATTCATCTCTCCTGCCCATGATGACACATTTCAGCAAATCAAGCTCAGCTTTTGATGAAAAACACTTTTAATGACACCTACATGCTCAGATCATGATCACAGATCAGCTATAGGCACTGGTGTAGGCCTTTGTTGTACATGTACTACATCCAGACTATATGTCTATATGAATTACCAGAGACTCATGCAATTGTGTGAAAAAACACTGGGATGTGCAGCAAACCATCACAGGAAACAATCAGCCTCCAGAAAATAAACAGGAACACTGTAATCCACCGATCTGGTGGTTGAAACTTGCAGGGAGATGAAGACTGAGCAGCCTGAGGAGAGCTGAGGGCAGACCTATATCTACACACAGCCTTTGTGTGTGTGTGTGTGTGTTTGTGCATAACTGCGTGTTGGTGTGTAACTGACCGGTGGCTGTCCGGTCTCTGAACTGCTCCAGCTTCATGAGCGTGGCGTTGGTGAGCTCGTCCAGCTGCAGGTCGTCGGGAGGCATGAAGAACCCCGACATGCTGTTCACCGTTATCTGCACGGACACAAACACAGCTGTGCATGCAGGCCTATCTCTCTCTCTCTCTCTCTCTCTCTCTCTCTCTCTGATGAACTTCCTGCTCCCATTAAGGAGCACTCACTGCGTCGTAGATGATTTCCAGGGGCTGGGACTCCACGTGGAGGCGCTGGTTGGCGCTGTTGTCCAGCGGGTTGGTCTCAAACAGGATGCTGAGCAGCGGGGTGCCGGCCAGGGTGGCCGCCTTCCTCGATGACAGCAGGGTGGGCGCGGGCCGGTCACTGGCCAGGCCTGTGACTTCAAACAAGCTGAGCTGGGCTGTGAGTCTGATCAAAGAGAGGAGGGCAGAGTAAATATCAAAGAGACACACGGGGCAGGATCCCATGAAAGGGGTATCTGGGTCATCCAGTATTCCTGATAGAGAAAAAACAATGTAGATCCTTCATGGTAGACTCTATATATTCGTCACATTCAGAGCAGGCTCTGCTCATCACTTTTAAGATAAATATTTAATCTCTACAAAGAGAAGTGCGTGTGCTAAATGTTTAAGTGACACTGAATGAAAAACACACACTGAAGGCCAGGCTCTGTCACACATACAACAAAGCTACGTCCACCACAAAATAAGAGGAGTGAAGCATGACAAACTTGATGGCCTGTGCTCCGGGTCTCTGGGTGAGTGTGGACTGGAGCTTTTCCACAGTCAGCCGGATGATCTCGTTCTTGTCCTTGTTGTCTTTGATGGACAAAGACAGCCTGGCCATGTGGAAGTCCACCTTCATGTCCTCAAACTACAAACAAACACAAACATTTCGGCGAGCTGAACAAAGGCATGTCATGACGGATACTGATCATAGGTGCGAGTGACTCACGTCTTTTGGCAGGTTGGGGTTCACAGCCGTCTCGCTGTATCCGATAGCTGTGTAGAGCTTAGACTTCTCAGCGGGGGTTAACAGCTCATCAAAACCTGAGAGACAGAGCCAGAGGGAATAAATAGTCTGGAGAGGAGAGGAGGCTTAAATAAAGCTGTCACCGACACCTTCATCTGTCACTGTCACGACAATATAACGGAGCTTTGTTGCTTTTCTTAAATCCTACCTCCAGTCTTGACTTCTTTTGTTATTGTTTCTTCCTTTTCTCCCCAATTCCACACCCAGCTTAACCAACCCTGGGACTCCTCTTCCTCCATCTTCATCCCAGGACGGTATATGCACAGGCCTGCCTTGCTTGCCTGAGGAAGTTGGGGAAAGAAAAAAAAAGTGGCATTTCAGAGCTATAACCTTTGCTGTGGTTATGTTGGAGACATCCTAAACTCCACTGACATGAATGTAGCGGCTTCTTTCTGGATCTGGGAACCCGGGCTGTGTAGCACTGAGAGTGCATTAACAGTTTATTACTCCATTATCTCGCCCACTTTGTAGCCAGTGGTGTTTACTGAGTCTGCTGGCTCCGATATCCAGGGGAAAAATGCACCCTGGAGAGGTCTGCTCTCCCACCCGCACCTTGGGGCGATTTAGAGTCTCCAGTCGGGACAAATATGCATGATTTTGTGTTGTGGGAGAACTGTTTGCTGGCTGCAGGTACAAGAGCAGAAATGGAGCAGAAACGTTTCAGTGGGTGAAACACAGACGCTTACCTCCACCTCGGCCTGCTGTCTGGCCAGCGTGATGTTAAAAATGTCCAAGGTTTTCTCAGGCTCCTGAGGACAGATACAGGACAACCTAATTAGAGCTTTTAGGAGCTTCTTGTTCCTTCACGCACCGACTCGCCAATGCCTGAGCATCCATTAGTAATCGCTACAGGAAAGGAGGATGATTGCAGGGCAAGGGAGAGACAGAGGAAAAGACATTTACATTAGGTATTGTGTTTCTCTGATATATATCTCCACACTCGGTTTGTAGTATTAGCATGCTTATGAACAGTAATGTAAGCAATTATGTCTCTAGCAGATGAGTCTCTGAAAGGGTACTGACAATGTTACATCCTTGTGACTACGTGACATGGTGCAATTTCACAATGGCAATAGATTAGAATCAAAGAAGCAATTTCTAGTGTATGAAATTTTGTTGTTCTTACAGTAATTACATAGACACAAATTTGGTTAAAATGGTCTGAAAAGGACTCAAAACCACTCATTTGTCGACAAACAGCAGCTACAGTTAAGAGAGGTTGCTCCACATGCACCTTTGTCATCTAACTGAAAGTCTAGTGTAACACAGGATGTAAAATCAGATGGGGCAACATTCCTTTACTTGAATTCATCCAGATCTTTGCAAAGTTTAACAGAAAATACAGAAAACATGCGGTATTCGATCTACCCGAGACGCTCGGTTAAGGCCTGTCCCACCTCAAGCGCCTTGAGCAGCTCCTCGCTGGGTTTCTTGCTCGTGATCTTGGTCTTGTACAGCTCTCTGTAGCACTTGGTCATCTGCCTGTGGCGGCGGATGTGCTGCCATGACCACATGTGGAGACGAGGCTTCACGTCCACCTCCAGGACGCCCGTGATCACGTACTTCCACCTGACGGACGGAAGCATGTAAGCCACACTTTTTCTCTCGCAAAAAAAAAGAAAAAAGGTCTTAAAAGTGCTGATGTTTAACACTTCAAGCCAGCTGACCATATGTGTGCATTCTTGTGGATATGGACCGCGGGTCTGTACTTCCGGTACGGCAGGTTCCGTGACATCATATCCACTGAGCCCAGCAGCTCCAGGATGCTAATGTACTGGAAAGAGGGGAAGTCTGCAATTACCCACAGGCACTGAAGGATAATAGAGATGCATCTATCCCGACCCACGTCTTCGGCACGCATCCTTTCGCATTATGAATTCATCATCTCGCACCTCAGCGGGCTGAATCCCCCCCCCCCCCCAAACAGAGTCTTTAGAGGAGGCCTACCTGGGGTCTGTTGAGTTCGATGGCCACCTCGCTGAGATTGACCGTCAGGTCCACTTTGGGAGAGGAGAAGTCCACGTCTGACCTGGGGTTCATCCTCAGCTTGGCGTCCGCAGAGATGGGACGAAAAACTGAGCAAGAAATGAGGTTTATATATTACAAACAAAAAATAAAGATCATCCATGATCCCCAACTCCTTGGAGGCAGATCTGGTCATAGCTTTCCGTTTGTACAGAAAAGAGACTTGGCATGATTTTTTCAGTGGGATATGAAATTTGTGAATATGTTTTCCTTTAACAGGGTTAGCTCTTGAAAAAAAATCTGTGGGCTCTTGCTAAGAGCCGACGCTCAAAACAAAATCTGTTCGAACGCGTAGGTGGCAATTCGAGCAGTGTGATTCACACTTTTTTTCCAGGCACTGCACCGTCGGTGCGGAAGATCACATGCCGAGTGCCAATTCCCATTCGGGATGCAAAACACTGACTGACGCATGTCAAGTGCGGTGGCTGTAGAGGGGCCCCGTGGATTTCATCCGAATGGAGTCGGTTTCATCCGTGTACTATGGCACATTTTATGCCGTGTGATCTCAGGGTTTTACATTTTCTCTTACAAACACACACACTACATGGTTGAAATGAAACTTTTGAAAAAAGCACAAGAACGAGACACTCACTGAAGTCGTGGTCGAGAGGCAGGGCGTTGAGGCTCTCCATGCTGATCTGCAGGGATCGCTACAGACAGGGAAAAAACAAAGAGCTTCATTGACATTTTACCCATCGACTCAATTATGACATCACCCCTTAACAAGAGTAGCTCTTAACAAAAGGGATAAATCTTTAAAGCACCACATTTCTAATCATTCTCACAACAGAGGCCTATTCTCCGGAGCCTGTGCGGAAGAATTAAATGGTCAGAAAAATCTGCAGCCTCAGGTGGGATTTCGGAGGGTTTTTACCAAACTCCACTGTGAGAATTATGACAAGGCCTCGAAAAAAAAAGAGAGGTAGTTGAGGCTGCGTAAATCTGAAACTGTTCTGTTCCACAAAAGAGGGACTGGCCGGCAAAGACTGCGCCGATCTTTTCCAAAAATGCAGGATTAGACAGAAAAGCAGCGTGACTCACCAGAGCCTCGTCCGCACTTTGGTAGGAAAACTGCACCGAGTTGACATTCCAGTAGGCAAACAAGTTGTCTAGCCGAACCAACTGAAAAGCAAGAAAACAGAAGGCAATTAGTGGAGTGACAAGAAGCTGACAGAGCTGGAATGAAACAGAGCTGACACCGGACACCAGTTTTCATCTCTAGCCAAAGCTTGAAAAGTACTGTCGGCAAAGCCTTTTGTAGAACAGTAAACAAGCTGGTTATTGTCTTTCCTAACTGATAATTTAACTCCTGGTGGACTTGAAGTGACAGTTTCACACCAAGTCCACTTTCATAAGGGATTTCTTACCTTGAAGAAGAGCCTGGAATTCTCATCCAACAGACTGGGGTTCCAGTTCTTATCAGCTGTCTGTGAAGTCAAACGAGCTGACTTGAGGATCATGTTTTTGTTTGACGTATTAATAAACAGTCGAGAGCAGCTTCACAGCTGAATGTGGCTGTCAGATATATCAGATGTACTCTGGTCAGAGCTGTCACAACACCTTACCTGAAGGCTGAGGTTTTTGAGCGACACTCCAAATGACAATGGACAGTTCGGATTAGTGACCTGTGGATAACCCCAGAGAAATATGAGCTAACACGATCACTTCCTCCTCGGTTTACAGACACACATACGAGTTCATTTTAGATTTTGCCGTGCGTGCAGGCATCACTCTGAGGCACTCACATCATCTTCATAGCGCACGTGGATGTTCGAGATCTTGACCTGCAGGTTTTTGATGACCTGAGTGACGAGCTTCTCCACAAAGGTGTCTTGTTTTTCCAGCTTGGGGTTCTCTGTCAAAACATAAACATGGTGAATGTCGTTTTAGGAAGAAGCAAAACACTTAACCCGAACAGACTGCTTGACTGGACTCAATTACTTGTAGAAAGCGGAACAGGGATTGTACCTACAGGCTAGAGCAATTCTGATGGTGAAATATCGAGTATTACCAGTTAGACCATGTATGAATGACATGTGGGCTGAGGTCAGTGTTTTGGCAAGACAGTGGTGAAAATAAAACATACAGTGGTGATAGCAGACTGCTCTGAAAACAAAACAGGAGCTCCAAAGCAAACAAACCACGGCCACATGACTTCATATTGCTGCTCCGCCACACAACCAGTGTTTCTGCTGCTTCTCCTTTCTAATCCTCTTTACCTCTAGTACTGCTGGATGCTCAAGCACCACCTTGGCTTAGAATGCCTCAAAAACCTGTTGAACAGTCCAAGACCAAATGCCCAGACAACCCTTTTTAAACTCACACATGCACACGCAGACACACACACACACACAGACACACACACACACACAAACCCACTCACACACAGTCTTCTCAAATCCCTGACCTTGTTCAGCAGCTTTCAGTTTTGTTTCCTCGATCCGCTGCAGCTCCCTCTGACGAGCCTCTTGGAGCTGCTTCTCCTCTTTTTCTGCATCGTACTTTATACCTGTAAAGAACAGTAAAAACAACGTGAGACAATATACAAACAAAACGACCCAAAGACGTCCCGGCTGGATTAATCTGGACACAGATGTGACCTTACTTGCTGTGGGGACTATGAGCAAGTAGACGCCATCGAGCGTTGCCTCGACCGACTGGGTGTAGAGGTTCTTCCATGGTATCTTCAGTTCCAGCCGTCCTGTCAGCAGACACGTAACATGAGAACAACCATCTCATGAACAACCAGAGAGGATACAGAAGGGGGAGAGTGACAACAATCTCACCTATATGACCGGCTCTGACTTTAAAAGGAATGTCAAGTTGACTCTGCAAGACAAGAGGCAGCAAATTATTACGGCACAAGTCCGTCATGTGGGCAAATGAATATATACTTACTCATTTCCAACTTACCAAGGCATTTTCCTTTATTTCAAGATTTGTTAGCACAGCGTCACCTGTGATGAGAGCAACACTGTTTATTCACTGTCCGATCAGATGAGAAAGATAGATAAGTCTGATACTATCACGCTTCTGCAAACAAGGATCTTTGGCCTTTGTCCATTGATTTAAAGGGAACAATGGGGCACATATCACAGGGAGCATTTCTGACAGGACTGCTGCTAAAACACAGGGATTCACTCTGTAGTAGTTGTCACAAGTTGGGGCTTGTTTTGCAGCGGCTCTGCAACCTGACCCCTGATCCTCTCGTTTTGCCCCAACTGTTTTAGTGCCTTGAGTGACACACTTTGTGTTGGAGTTGAGTCACAGCCTGCTTGTGTGAAAGGGCGTGATACTGAACTGCTCCCTTCTCAGAAACTAGGCTGAACGCAGGGAACCGATATCACTGCAGCAGCAAATGAGCTTCGCAACAGTAGCATGGACAGATTCACACCTGGCCGCGCAGTGTCGTTCATGCCGGCCAACTACACTGGATTTTAGGGCACAAATACTGACACTGACAGCTGGGAGAGCCCGTCACATGCGGCTATAACGGCTGTTAGCATTAGCGCGCTAGCAGTCTCCTGAGGTGACAAACACGTCCACTCACCTCCCCAGATGCCGAGCTTCAGCTGTGAGCTGTCGAGGTTGACGACGTAATCCCCCAAAAAGCGATTGAGGACGTCGACAACCACGCTTTCGAAAACCATTGTAGCGTTCCCTTCATCTATTTGTCACCATGTTTACATTTCTGAGGACTCATTTGCCTCAACGTCAGATTAGATCGTACAGTCGGGGGCGGGGCTTTGACGTCATGACGCATGTGACATCTGATTGGTGGATTGCCCGAGCAGAGCTCAGCTCGGCCACTGGTGCAACGCTGAGAAACGGCAAGTGCCCTCACCTGGCCTCTGAATGAACACATCTTAACACATTCACAAAACAGGCACTGCTTGGAGTCAGCACCATTCTTCTCCTATGAAATGAAATTTTTATTCTAGCAGTTGTAGCACTGGTAACCAGGCTAGTTAGCAGCAACAGTACACAAGGTTGGTACACAGAATATACAAAAATACATATTAGATAAATAACACTGTAAGAGCAGCATCATTTTAGGCCGAGGTGCAACTTTTATTGCACACTCTATTGCACTGGGTCAGACTTCTACCATGTATATTCCAAGGAAATGAAAAGAAAAGGTGAACGGGGTTCAATTCAATTATGTGCTCACATTTTTGAGTCCAATTGCAGGCTTTATTTCAGTGCATCTAGCTAGGGCAGAACCACTGATACTACAACAAAACACATTTTGCACACAAATGTTTAATACACAAAACGTTTAACTCAGAATATCATATATTACTAAGTAGATACAATTTGATTTCACAGGTAGGAGGAATATGATTGGAATTTGAGATTGGCAGATGCAGCATATAGGATAACAGAACAAATAAGCTTAGCACTCTGAATATATAAATGTATGTATCTATGCAAGCCTTGATGCATTACATGACATTATCTGAGCCAAGAAAATGAATAAAAATACATTACAAAAAATCTGTACATCTGTCAGTTTATTACTATGCTGCAGTTTGACGATTGCACAGTGAACCTGCAGGCAAACAGTGAAACAGAATTATGAAAAAAGCAAAATGACACGCTGACCAAACTTGTCATCTTACAGTAGATATACACATAAATATAAATGTGTTCACTTTCAATACAGATTTTGTCTTGACTATATTTCTCTGCATGACTTCAGACAATCACATACACTCTGTTTATTATCACAACCACATGAAAGCTGAGTACGTCAGGTGGGACAGATTTATCACTCCTTTTATCAATTTTTAAGAGAGAGTAACTGAGACAGAGGTTTGGCCACAATTCCAACCACTACCCCTCTCCTCAGTGTCCCAGACGCAGACTTGTTCACCACTTTTACCCTGAGCTGCAACTCCAGGAGATTCTCTCTGCTGAGCTCTGTGAAGTAGAAGTCCTCATTAAACACAGGGCTGCGGCTGTTCCTGATGGTGGCGCTCTCCTGCTCCTGCAGCCTTCCAGGGCTCAGACACAAATTGACGGCACAGCTCAGCGGGCGCCGGTCGTTCTCGTCCCGCAGGCCTTCCACAGACACCACATGGACCCGGACCGTGGACAGAGATGGGAACGTGTCAGAGGAGGTAGCTGTGGTGTGCTCTGCGAAGAGCCGCACTCTTCCACTGCCCTGCAAAGGGAGGACGTGCTCCTGCTGCAGCCTCGGCTGGCTCTGCGGGACGTCCAGTGGACAGGGGGCAGGGGGGGCCAAGGTGAGCGAACTACCCCCTAAGATTGGCGGGCAACTGGGAGAAGTTTTCAACCTGAAAATCGCTCTCTTCCACTTCCCTCTGTTCTCCCTGCTGCTAATTAATGAAGGACAGGATGTTGCTCCCCTCAGCCGGGTGCAGGGGGAGAATTTATCTCTACGTGGGGAAATGAGGGGAGAGGCGTCACCGGTGGAAGGTGTTTTGCCTCTTGTGCTCGCTGTCTCTGGTACGTTCTCGCACTGAGACGTAGGAAGAAACCCAGATACAGTTTTCTTGGGTAGGTTTCTCTCTTTTTCCAACTTTGATGCCGAAGTGGGAGTGCTTCTATCGAGCATGTAACCTGAGGTCTTTGAGTGGAACAAAGACTCTTTCCTTCGAGTATTTGGGCTCTCATATATGCCAACCAGGCCGTACCCCTCAGCAGAGAAAGGCAGAGGTTTTTTTGCAGTCTTCCGAGCCACTGATTCATCACAATTCTTCAAGTTCACATCTTTCACCTTTGAATAGTTAGCATTCTTGGGTGTGTGGGTCTGACTCTGACTCTCTGCTTCCTGCTGAAGGCTTCGCTTGCAGAGTCGTGGGGGGAGGCAGAACTCCGGGATCTTGTCTGGAGTGAGGATGTTGTTGTGTAGTTTCTGAGAAAGACTGGCCTTAGAGGACAGAAAAATGTCCTCCTCACTCTTCCTCATGTAACGACTCAGCTCCAGCGGCATGCTGTCCACGCTTTCCCTGAGCCTCTCAAGGACCCACATGGTTGTTATCTGTTAGAGGAGACACAAAGAATATAAACACACAAAAATCCAGGGATGTTTTTATCCTTCGGCGAACTGAATCACAATCACATTTTACGTGAAGTCAAATAAACAAACAAACTTTTCACATCTAGAAAAATAGGGATCATTTTGTCTCACCGGCTGAGGGTAGGATGTGTCCACCTCCAAGGAAAAGATCTGTCCATCTGTGAGGGATGCGCCTGCTTTAAAGGTGAGCATACATGACTCTGCATCATCCGTCATCCACCCCCGCCTCTGCCAGAAACCAGACTGCGCGTGTACAAACACACATCACATGAATCAGCCACTCCGTGTTTGTTGGAGGCTGAATGGGTGGTTATGGTGAATTGGAGTGCATCACTTTGTTCAACAAGGATATGATGTCGGCGTTGCATGCAGTCGGAGCAGTTGACGTCACGGAAATGTGCATCTCTACTTTTACTGGAGTGTAAATGAAAGGAAGCAAAGCATTAAAGCATGTGATGCTCTAAATTCCCCCATGGCATACAGCATTTAGTCAAAATGAATTCCAATTTAGATACGGAATACACATAGCATGTCCCTTAGCTACATTATATATGTATACAGTTTGATCTTTTTAGTAAAATACAAAGCACATAGGAAAATAATAACAGAAGACAGAGACGTTGAATGGTCGAACAAGACCTGTTTGGGTCATTAAACCATTCAGCATGTCTATTGGAGGTAAAAGTGTATAATATGTGTACAGGTTAAAAAAGGTTCAGTTGCTAATCACCCAGAATGGACTGAGGTCCAACACATTATGGCGACGTATTGTTAATCATTATTCCCCAGAACAAGACCCTCTCTGGCCTGTGATTGATGGAGGATCTCCGTTTCCAAGACATTGCAAACTGTTGAAAAACTGTTTAAAAATGTTGACTGCATAATCTCCAGTGAAGCAACAGCTTGAGTTTTTCCATCCCATATCGCTAGTATCAATTGACAGTGCATTTTGTGATTCTTGCACCTTTTTAACAATAAACTCTATAGCCTCCAGCCTATTTTAATTCAAAATCGAGATTTCACGGAAACCAGAAGCGCAAATTATTTTGTGGGTTGTGGGCATACACTGTATCGTTTGCATCATATACAGGTTACTTTGCCTGTTCAGACGTGGACTCGCTGTAAGCCAGGTATAGAGCATTTAAAGTAGTCAAGGTAAAAGCTTTGTAATTCTAGGCCCCTTCACATGAATCACCTCAGAGGGGTCTTGCTCCAAGAGCTCAGTGAAACTGTAAGACTGACTGCCCTATTTTATTATGCCCCACACAGTGATCCAACACTTTCAGATTTTTATTGTTTATTCATGTTTGAATTGTTTCATGAGCCTGTGCCGTTGATTTACTGGTTAATCAAAGTAAGTACCACTTCACCTCAGAAGCTATTTTAACTTTACCAAAAGAAAACTTTTCAATAGAACTGAACACATAAAACACTGAGGTGCGTGTTGATTCGATGACTACAACCTACTTCAGGGAAAGTTGACCTCTCGCTCAAAGAGATCACCCCAGGTGTAAAGGCCACACTCACCACCTCAAAGGCTGTGCAGTCGTCAGCACTGACCTTTTCCCCGTCGGACTTCCTGACAGGTGCACTGGGCAGCTCCCGCTCAGGGTGTACACTCATCAAGGTCAAACATGATCCACTGTTGTTGTAAATTGAGGACAGTCATAAAAGTCAAAATGTGGTTGGATGATTATTAACACATCAATTATATATATATTATATGGACTTTTGGGCAAAATGTATGAGTAAATGAATGACTGAATGGATGAGTAAATGAATGAGCCAGTTTGTATTTATATATGAGATTTCTTATCATATCTTAAATGGAAGACAGAAATAGAACATGTTTCTGAATTTCTGATGGATACCTCTGTAGGCTGAGGACTTTGTTCAGGAGGAGACCCTCTTTAATTGAAAATGGAGCAAATCTGCAGGAGGTTCCCACCATGTTTCAGCTGAGAAGAAGAGCTGTTTGCCTGGTTGCTGCTGGTGCAAAGGTGGAGACTGAGAAGTGGAGATAAAGGTTTTCTGCCTCAGTCATGGGAACAAGAAGAGGGATCATCTGGAGACAGTCATGTTTCCTTGATGGATTCACTGGGATCATCCACATCATAACACCCTGATGGACCAAAACATGGAGGTGGTGGATGGCTCCTCTCTCTTCTCTTCAGGACAAAGAGATGTAGAAGATCCTCTGTACCTACAGCCATCAGGCCAGTTTATAAGTTACTGACAGTAGAGCTTATTCTTACTACATATTCACCTTGATCACAGAGATATTAGATGACGCTGTTTGTGTTATTACTTATGGGAAACATCACTGGCAAAACGTGGATATGAAACACAGTTTGACTTACTCTTTCTATCATTAATTAAAATTAAAGTCCAAATTGTGACCAGAGTTGATATATAATCATGATGCTGATAATAAAGTAGACCATTAAATCTGTGGGGTACCTCATGAACCTCATGCTTTCACACACTGGCATCCTGTACCCTGGTCCAGGTTGAACCACAAGAGGGCACACATGGTCCAGATTTACCATCCTACCAACTCAAACCTCCCCTTGTCTTGGTTGAGACATCGGTAGGATACGGTTCAATATCTATATACAGCCTTTTAAGCATCACAATATAATAAAAAAATAAATAAATAAACATTCGCGAAGGTTAGTCAAGTTTGTTTACTCAATCCAGTGGACATACGTGCTTGCCTGTCTTTTTATTTCTTCATTTCTGTCAAAGTGTCCTGATTAAACACCAAATAAGTGAGAAACAACATCCTTGTCTGTGTGTCCTGTGTGCACACGCATGCACGTGTGACAGAGAATGAATATGAGGATGATGGATACACTCAAGGGGAGTCCAGGGCCTCTGGAGCAGCCAAGGGTCAGGAGGCTTTTTGTGGTAGTGGAGATCGACTTTATTACACCAATAAAAACTCAGAGTGCTCTCTGTAATGGAGAGATAAATGATTGGGAGTCAGAGCAGGACCTTGCCTTTAACCGCTGTCAGAGCTGCAATTAACGCTAAAGACAGAATAGCACATTGTTGCCAAATTCTCAGTCTCTGTCCAGTACATTAGTGCTAAAAACCTTTCTGTCCGGACATCCACCGTTTTGGACGTATAATTCATTAGCTTTTTTTATTATTTTGTGGGCTTCATTTCTGAAATTCATTGAGTGGAATAATATGTTAAGTCGTCAGCCAAAATGCTTTGGAGCTCTCACCAAATATATCCATTGTACTTTATTGTTTTGGAGGACTCGTAAAACAAAGGTTTCCTCCACATGACTCCCCCGCACGGTCTTTTATTGAATCTCACTTGAGTCCATTTCCAGCTCGTGAAAAAAAAAAGCAATCGAGGCCACAGGTCAAATATCAGCTGCAGTACGGAGAAGAGAATTTCGTGTGAAGTGCTTTGTAATTTAATCCCGTCTTGCAATTTACCTCTTTTGTGCTTCTCATACATGGATCGGTCGTTCTACCAAAACGAGCCTGGACATCCTACATACTGCACAAACTATGGTGTGTTGGGAAAATCTAATTTTAATCCCGCAATTACAATCTAGACTAGTTTTATTTATTGAGACACTTCTCGCTTCCTGTTTGCAGCTGCCGGCCTGAACATGCAGCATCTGCTGAGGCAGAGTTAAAGCAAGGAGAAACCAAAAGCAAACCTCTGCATTTCTGCACAATTTGTGTGATAGATTAACTGTAAAGCTCTCTCTCTCTACCTTCTGGTAAACTGTAATTTCATCCCTCGAACCTCCTGCCCAGAGCTATGCAGGAACCTTTTAGCCTCTTTGTCACAATGAAGGTGCACTGGAAACTTCTGTTCTCATGGACGTTTCAAAGAGGAGGTCAGGTCGGAGTGTCGGCACGGTGACAAATGTGGAGCTGACAAAACTGCAAAGAGGTGACACTGTGCCACATAAAGGAGAAGAAAACAAATATGGATCCCATCTGTTTATTAGTTGTCGCAACACGATGTGATGTTGAACAATAGTTAACCTGAGACATGCTCTGTTGTAACGCTACAAGACAAAACATGGTTTGATTAGTTTGAGGATGCAAATTGAAAGTCTGTGTCATAGGTCTGAACACTTTGTCAGGAGCTGTGGGTGTGCAGGTTTTATTATTACACATCGAGTCAAACAGGTCCTGCCTGGATGCAAGGCAGGTTTTGTAAACCAAAGCTTTGTTATAAGGTTTTCTCTGTAACTCTGCCAATTATTATGTTTTGACATTGTGCGGCGTGATTTAAAATTCCAAGTACAAACTCTGAGCGGGAGAAGAGCTGACAATACACTTTGTTAATTTCCAATTCACTTTAATCTCTATTATTGAGGACTCAAATGAGCCTATATGAGCACTCATCCTCTCGCAAAGCACTTAACCTCTTATAAAATCGCGGAAGTTTTGTGGCTGGAGAAGTTCTCGGTCTGAGCTCCTCGGAAGAAGTGAGCAAGTCGGAGAGGAGAGACAGTGGGAAGGAGGCCAGAACGACTGAACCACTGACCTGTTTTGAATTGATAGTAAAATGTAATAATGGCTAATAACGTGCAATAATTTGGGACAATAAAGAAAGATGACAGCTTAAAGACGATTAAGTTACGTCAGAGGACCTTAATCTCCAGGACAATACCCTTCAGCCGGCGGGGGGCAGATAAAATGTGACCTGAAACCGGTGAATCATTGACTAATTATTTAAGAGAAAGAGAGACAGAGAGGAAGAGGAGACAGAAATGTCGGAAGGAGGGAAAAAGAGTGGAACAAAACAGGATCAAGCAGTGACAAACAGTGACAGTAGCTTGTCCTGCAGGATTTGTGAAGTTCATTTCAGCATTTTAGTACGCAACAAAGGGTCAGAGCGGAGGGCGAGACGAGACACTGGAGTCAGAGAGACAGAGAACAGGCGACGTTACGGAGGAAGAGTTATAGCCATGCGCAGTGGTCCGCAGTGACCTGTCGTTAGGACTCCCCTCCGACAGCTTCTTCCTGTCTCCAGGCCTGATGCCAATATGCTAATTCCCCTTTAGATGGCCTTTTCATAGGCTGCGCTGACTCGGCCCAGACGAGCAGCCCCTTGACCCTCGATTAAAGAGCACGGAAGACGAGCAAGATAAGATAAGATAAGATAAGATAAGATAAGATAAGATAAGATAAGATAAGATAAGATAAGACTAGATAAGGGCTGGCGTAAGCTTATACCGGGTGCGTGGGTTCCCTGAATCACACATACAGACTCTGTACTACATTAACGTGAGTGGAGACTGCGGTAGAGGTAGATCAAGATAGATGCTGTGGGGCATATGTGGTTTTTTGCGTATGCGGTGAAAAGTAATGAGGAGGAGTGAGATGATTCATGTGAGGAGCAGGCTCCGAGCTTCCAGGGTAAATCCCAGAACTGGTGGGGTTAATCTGGGCAGCCCCCAACCCTCAGATCACACTCGGAGCAGCGTCTAGATGTACGTAGCTGTAGAATATAGCAATTAGAGAACTTGAAAATTGTTGTTGTCATATACATTTAAAGGCAGCGTTCACATGGAAAAGCTGGAAACATCCAGGTGATATTTCATGATTTAAGATTTCAAAAATGTTAAAGTAATTGTGCTTCATTTGTGCTGATTGTGTGTGTGTTGTTTGCATATGATATGATCATATTTAGTTTGTTTTATATACTTGCTAAATGCGTCCCATTTAAAAACTATTCTTATGTATGATATAATGTGTATTATCCATTAAAAATATCTGAATAAAATGTGTTGTGTCCAAAGTTTGTGTCAGATTAAGACAAAATTAGAGAAAAAGATGCGGACCGTTCAAACAAATTTCAGCACTACCTGATGTTGTAATCGTCTTTTACAATTTGTTTCAGTTCAGTTTGACTTAATGCGGTTAAAGTAATTTGGAGATGAATTGTTTTTCTATAGAAAGGCAGTACAGTCTCAATCTCCATCTTTCTGTCTGTCTGATTGGAGGTCAGCTGTCACTCTGTAATTTGTGACAGATCTGAAGCAGGATGAAACCTCTTAAGAATATTACAGTTTCATTAGTTGTGTTAAAGGGCACGAAGCCCTGATGACCTTGAACATCGATCTGTCTCACATCCTTTTCTTTCTTTTTCTCTCTTTCTCATCTCGAGTGGTTTGCCAGAGAAAACATGAGGACATCAGAGGCGATTTCTAAGAATGGGACTTTGCTCTTTCCTCGCCGTATTCTGATTCTGTCAATTACACGCATTAAATTGTTTGATTTAATGCACTTTAACTTGAATTGCGAGGCATTTGTGAAGTTCATCTGATAGAAGTCAGCTCTCTCATCAACAGTATCTGCAATGTGGATTTATACCGTGGCATTTTTAATCACCTTTCAAGCTGTGAGTGAACAAGGACGCCTTGTATGGCAATTATAGGTTTAAAGAAATTAGAACAAATTTCTTTTATCTGATATCGCCGACGTTGAATAAAAGACTGCCGCTTGTCAGGAACAAAGAATAATATTGAAGGTTGTCCATCTTTGTGTGTGTGTGTGTGTGTGTGTGAGCCGGTGTGCTGGAGTTAGTGCGAACAGTAGATCAGATCAATGAATTAAGCTGCTCATTATGATGGCCTGCTCTCGCTGGTCATTAAGAAAAACGCATGTAAAATTTGCCACCCTGGCCCCTATGAAGTGCGGGTAATTACCACTAATGTATCATCATCTATTCAAGACTGTAACGTTTCGTTTCTGGGGGTTGACGGTGACCACCTCTGACCTGAATGTTTTATTCATTCATAAGACTCCAATTATTCATTTCAGACTCATATTTCACATGATAAACGGTTTTTCAATGAGTGGAGACTTCTCTCAGCTAAATGTTTCTTACAATTCAATCAGCACTAACATTTTTACAGAGGTGGTTATATTGTATTTATGTTGTCTAAACAATCGGGTCTAAATTGACCAAAAAACGATTGCGCGTACACATTGATAGGAAGTTCCTGAAAACTAGAAGTTTTCTATGGTCTATGGTTCACATGCAAAGAGAGATAGAGTTTTCCAGATCCCTTCCACTGAGCGGGAATATTTCCTCTAGTTTGAGAAAAAAAATATACAATAATTTAATCTCAATGTAGGAAAGTAATTTCTTGTGTTTCATAATCCTAGTTTCATATTTTTTAGTTAGAACACAAACTTTTCCACAAGGTGCATCAAGGTGTGTGATAGCACAAATGCATCCCAACAGCAGCTGTGTTTACCCTGATCCACACTCAGCGCTATTGTAGCAGAAACACTCTTCCCATCGACATATCTACCCAATGCTTTATAACTACCTATCCCGACACTGCATGGTCTACCACAGTGATGGAACCTGCGCATCAAAAGACGGACTGTCCCCCTTTTTTTCCAGTGTTCTCTGAAGACTTCGGCTGCAAACCATTTAACTTTCTCTGCTAAATGCTTTGACACAGCCGGCTCAGCGTCTGCCCTGGTAAATAATAAACTGCGCATACACCACCTATTAGCCTGTGTGCATAAACACATGTGCACATTAGGAGACCTCATGCGGTATTACGATTCCAGAGGCATCTAACTTTGGTGCTGCGAGGACAGAGGATCATGGAGGGTAATAATGGCTGCATTATTACTCCTCTTATTGTGCCTTAATTAGTGGCATTTAATTATACACTAATGCTGTGTGGGCTATTAAAGACATTGAGGCCTGCTGATCAGGGAATTAAAGCAACACACACCCACACACACACACACACACACACACATGTACACCCACACATGCATGCAAACACACACGCACACCTACAAGCAGGGGTGCACTTTTTACATAGGCACTTGTGTCACGCCATTGAAATTGCGCTTCCCTTTAACTAGGAATCACAGACACCCTGCAGTGAGGATGTGTGTGTGTGACACCGTGTGTGTTTGGAGATGGAAGAAAGCAACAGACAAGAAGAGATAGCCTTCGGAGACGGGGAACGTGACAGAGTGCCGGCTGCATCTCTAAAAAAGAGGGTGATAAAATATAAGGTTTGGATGAAGAAGAAGAAGAAGAAGAAGATAAAGGGCAACCACCATTATATGAATTCTGCTCGTTAGCGATGACACCCAAATTGGTTTTAATTCCTCACTCCCACGCCTCTCCGCCGCTGGTGCATCTCAATTATTTGTTCAGAGGCTGGTGTGACAATAGCGTCGGCTGTGGGAGCCTTTGGGATGCTAAGCAGGGCACCGGAGGTTGAATATAAGTCATTTTCAGTGGGCTGAACCTGGCGCTTTGTGCATCTGGAGAGGAGAGGCTTCAAAGCCACGTTTTAAAGAGAGGAAACAAAAGAGCAAAACTTGATCCGCTCGCCCCTGCCTGCGTTTGAAGGCAGCTCATATCCATCTTATGGAGATCATACACACCTGGACAAGACCTGCATCAGATGTGATCTACGTCCTGATGTCCTCTTGTGTGTGAGCACACAAGGGCGACATGTAGGAGATGGAGTAGAGCTAAACATCTCTGAGAAAAGTATGATTCAGGCAAAAGTTGCAGCCAATATCCATCCCTGCTTTGCGTGAAGGCGGTCTGCTTCTGCTAGTAGCCGTCTCCATCTCAAACGGAAGGCGGGAAATAGACCCCGCACGGGTCACCAGTCCATCACACACCATTCCCTCTCACACTCACACCTGGGGGCATTTTCTGAGTCTCCAATCGGCCTGAACGTGCATGTTTTTGGCCTGTGGGAGAAAACCAGAGTACCCGGGGAAAGTCCACAGAGAAGACGCAAAGTCCACAGAGAATAAGAGCGACTGGGAAATGAACCGGCGAGCTCCTTGCTGTGAGGTGAAGGTACTAACCACAGAGCTACCGTCTGACCCAAGCTAAAAAACATCTCTGATAAGAGTCAGATTCAGGCAAAACTGCAGCAATGCTTTTTCATCCGACCTGCACCTTTTCAATTCTGAAATCCCACATGTGTGGTGAAAGGTTGACACCATGCGTGTACAAACTGTTTGATATTTATACATCACCCCTGTTGTTTGAGAGGATTTCTAAACCTTGGAGTCGAAAGTGCGAAAGGTACAAATTATTTTCACGTTCTCACTCTGATTCCTGGAGGATTGGCTTCATTATGTCA
This sequence comes from Karalla daura, assembly GCA_029224185.1. Taxonomy (NCBI): domain Eukaryota; kingdom Metazoa; phylum Chordata; class Actinopteri; order Chaetodontiformes; family Leiognathidae; genus Karalla; species Karalla daura. The sequence continues at coordinate 15,623,247 of CM055192.1, forward strand.
CACTTTCCTCAACCCTCTCAATATTACAGGAATGTCATGCCACAGCACAAATGCTAATATTAATAAATATTTTCACTGACTTTCTCAATTGTATCTCTTTAAATGTTAAAGTTATTTATTATTTTGATAGTAAAAAAATATTTTACCAAGAGACTGGAACAGCATTTAATACAATATTTAATAAATGTATTTAGAGTGGTTAAGTTTCACATATGCTTAAATCATAATGGCTGAATTGTAAGGTTTGGTTGTCCTTGCAGGTTTTGTCGACAAATCTGTCTCTTAAATGCAATATTTTACATTATCTTACTGTGTGTGTGTTTGTGAGTGTGTGATGGCATGCGTCTTTATTTAGTGCAGGAAAAACACGTGTGTGAATTAAAGCGATCAAATGAAACAACGACAAGGAAGATTCAGATTCCAGTTCTTTATAAATATCCTCAGATAAATAGTGTTATAATACAAGCATTACGTTTCTCAATGCACCGCTAAATAACACACCAAAAAAGTGCAACAGGCCTGATTAAACAACATTTCTTTTTTTTTCCTCCGATCGGCCTCTAATTGATTAACATGGAATTTAATGGAAAAAAGGCAAATGAAACACAGAGAGAGAGGGTTGTTGAGAGAATTGTTTTGTCGCCGAAATAAATCAAAGCTTATTCTTTGGGTTTAGTTAGCGTCGTCTGCTGATCTGATTGTATTTATCAGTGCCACATTACAGTATGTGGTAAATGCCCTAACAAATTGTGCAAATAAATTACGATTTCAATCAACATGGGTCTAATGAAAAAGAAAGAAAAAAAAACACACATTGCAACGATATTATCCTCACTTTTTTTTTCTTGACAACTCTAACTCAACTTAAGCAGCGGTCCGTCTTGTTCGCGCTCGATCGATAAATAAATGAATGGGAATGAAAGGGAAGGATCTGCCGTGATTTACCGGGTTAGGACAGCAGCAGGGCAGGGTGCAGAGGGTGTCCCTTCCCCTCCAGCAGGTCGCTCTTCTCCATCGGGGCGCAGAGCTGCGCGGGGCCGGGCTGCAGCCCCGGCAGCCCGGGCACGGGACCCAGCCCCGGGGTGGCTTTGATGGGGACGGGTACGGCCGGGAGGCTCTGCCCTCCCGGGCTGGGGTACAGGGACTTGGCGGACATGCTGAAGGGCGTGTAGTCGGAGGCTGCAGGCACGGGCACGGGCTCGGAGAGCACGCCCACGTGCGGCCACATGGAGGTGACCACGCTGCTGAGCTGGGGGGGCACCGGGTAGCCCAGGTGGTGCATGACCGAGGTGAGGGGCAGCCCCCCGGCCATCACCCCCTTGTAGTCCCGTCCGATGATGTTCTCTATGGCGAAGGGGTGCTTGAACCCCCCGGGCTGAGGGTACCCCTGGAAGTGGGGGAGCCGGGGGGCGCCCGCGGTGCTGCCCGGGCCGGGGTCCTGGTGGTGCTTCCCGCCCGGGTGGTGCTGGTGGTGGTGGTGGTGGTGGTGGAAGTAGTGCATCATCGGGGAGCTCTTGCAGGCCATGTGCTCTGCCCGCAGCACCTTGAAGCGCTTCCTCCTCCGCAGGAAGCTGCCGTTCTCGAACATGTCCCCGCAGTCCGGGTGCAGAGCCCAGAAGCTGCCTTTCCCCGGCTGGTCGGGCCTCCGGGGGATCTTGATGAAGCAGTCGTTGAAGGAGAGGTTGTGCCTCAGGGAGTTCTGCCACCGCTGGGTGTTCTCTCGGTAGTAGGGGAAGCGGTCCATGATGAACTTGTAGATGTCACTCAGGGGCAGCATCTTCTCGGCCGAGTTCTGGATGGCCATGGCCGTCAGGGAGATGTAGGAATACGGGGGCTTCTGGTCACTGTAGGAGTTCTTCCCGGGACGAGGCATGGCTGCTCAGGGTCTTTCTTGAAGCTTGTTAAACAGGGAGAGGTTAAATTTTGAAATAAGATTATCTCAAGGAGCCAAAGTCATATCAGTCTCCATCTGAGGGAGCCGCTCCAAAGTAGCTGTGAGCCATCAGATCAGATGAGAAGCCGGTCTCGACGCACAGATGAACGCAGTGAGGGCCCGCTCCTGTCAGGTGGAAGTCCCTGAGGCGCTCCCGCATCCCAGGAGACTCTGCTCTGGAGACTTCCCTGTCAAATCAAAGCTCTCGGAGCCGTGAGTAAAAAAGTGAGTAAAAGTTGAGAGGTCCTCTCAGTCTCGCCTCTGTCTGCGCGCCGGTCGAGGGTTGTATGGGGCCAGTTTTCCTCGTTGGCTGTGGTGTGTGTATGTATGTGTGTGTGCGTGTCTGTGTGTGTGTGTGTGTCCGCCTTCTCCTCTTGTGTGATGCTCCCTCTCGCCGAGCGCTGTTTTTGTAAGACCCCCGCAGGTCGCTGCCTCCATTATCTATTATCCAGACACTTGGGGGACACGTCAGGGGAGAGCAGAGGGCTGCGTGTGTGTGTATGTGTGTGTGTGTGTCTGTGTGAGAGAGAGAGAGAGAGAGAGAGAGAGAGAGAGAGAGAGACCAAGACCCAGAGATAGGGGTAAAGAAATGAATAGAAATGAGGGGTGGGTGGTGCGTTTAACACGCGCTCGCCTCTAATCTCCTGTTTGCCAATCAAAGAGTCCTGCGTAAAGCACACACACACAGACAGACCAAACCCAGAGAGACTGCCTTCACCCACTCGACTCAACTCAAAGGGATGGCTTCTCTCCGTCACCCCGTGCCCAGCAGCTCTTGGAGGATGACCCTGACCTTTGACCTCCCTGCTCAAACACAAGACAAGAATGAGCTGCATGTTGTGGTGATGGATTTATGCTTTGCATCGACATTTCTAAGAGCGTGTAGAGGTTCAGAGGAGACTTGAGTAAAGCTGTGGTAGATATCCATCCTCCCATCATCTTACCTGCTTTATACAGCACCTCAAAGGTGTGTAGGGGTGTAGGAGTGCCCATCTCCAAGGCAGAGGACACATCCTGGACACACAGAGGCTCTCAAAATCATGCTTACACCTATAGGCATTTTAGAGTCTTCAATCAAAGTAAACATGTATGTTTTTGGACCGTGGGAGGAAAGCAGAGAATGATCTTAAATTTCACTTGAAGAAATTTGAGGCTTTCCTCCTTGCTGCTGAGCTACAAGTTTAGCTTAGTACAACTACAAAGTTATTTTATTTCTGTGCAATATCGACATAAATTCAGTCACAAGAAATCTTGTCTTTCAAGACATTATTTTTCTACACTTTTGTCAATGTTTGTACATACTCGTTACATGTCGTCTTCCTCTTGCAATGGTTCATATTTCCAGTCGGTGGGACAAATTAGGGTTTATCTCGACTCATTCAATTCAATTCAAAGAATTCAAAGAACTTTATTTGTGCCCCAGGGGCAGTGCAAGACACACTGAGCAGTTGAACATCCACTCAATAGTAAGGATAAAATCAGACTAGAAGACACTTACAGTATCTTATCTTATCTCATCCGACTGGGGAGACTACGGCTCAGGGGCAGAGCAGTCAGAAAGATTTCAACACGCTGGTGTTGAAATCTTTACATGTCACGGTATCCTGTGTCTTCACTGTCATGTCAAGCTGCTGATGTTTTAATACCCACATGTGCCATTTGACAGATTTTATTCTTATATTTTATCTTTTTCCTACTTTACATTGTATTTATTATTCACTGTTTTTAACTCTTCCCTTCACAAAGTTTCATTGCTGCTGGCAAACACTGTTAATTTCCCTGGGATGAAGAAAGTTTGATTGTTTGATTGATTAATTGATTGATTGGTTGGTTGTAATCAACCAACCAATACATGGTGTCCTATGGTGGCTTGTGTATGTAAAAGTGCTTTGAGTGGTCATGAAGACTAGAAAAGTGCAAGATAAGAATCAATCCATTTATCTAAACTTATCTTGTCTCATCTTATTCCTTCTCATCTTGTTTTGTCTCATCTCATCCGATCTCATCTTATCTGAAACTTATCTCATTCTGTCTTGAAATAAACACAAGAATGAAATATATGAGCAGAAACCTCTCTGTTAAATGTGCTCGACTGCACTTTCAGACTTTGCAAACAATAAATCATGTCTTCCTTTGCGCACAATCATCAGTGCGCTTCTCCTCAGCACACGCGCGCACACACACACACACACACACACACACACACACACACACACACACACACATAGACTAAAACACAGAGAAAGATCGAGCCGCTGCTGTTGATTAATTGCTGAGAGGGGAGTCCGGCGGCTGTCTGTCTGTTCAAACACTCTCCGGTGAATCCTACAAGGATGTAAACAAACTTGATCCCGGGCTGTGAATGGAGCTGTTCGGAGGAGAGCAGCAGCAGCATCCTCTGCTCGGGCCCCGGTGCATCAGGCTCCTGTCTCCCCCCGGTGCCCCGGTGGGCCCCCCGAATACATTACAGTAATTAAGCCTTCCGTGATTTAGCCTCCTAGGAGAGAAGTCCAACAATGTAATTAAGGGCAAGCTTCTCTGTATTGGGTATGAATATTCAAAACTGTGTCAATTAATTAGTCTCTCCCAGTCCTTCAAGCCCACTCCACGCAGAGGTCAAGTGCATGTCTCACAGACGTCATGTAAGTGTGAGGAAATCACTTTTTAGTGCCACTTGGCTCGGAAAAAGAGTGACCAACTATATATTCACAGCTAAATAAAGACAGTCGTGGTTGTGCTTGTTTTTTTTCTTTCTTTTTTTTTTTCCTTTTTGTTGTCTTTGCATAATTGTTTTCCTGGTGCCTGAAAAATGAGTTTTGAAACTCTGAGGCCCTCAGAGGCCAACACTTGTGAAAGCCTCCTCTTTAAACGCCCAGGAAAGATCAATATTAAATCTGTTTTCACAAAGGGGGCCGTTAAATAGACACCAAGGCTGATCTGCATAACAAAATTAATTAGGTAGTCTACTGCATGTCTTCGCCTGCACCCAACTCCTGGACAAATAACTAGTTGTAAAGCACACCTTCTGGGCATACGGAACATATGCTGGAATTATCCTTAATTGACTAATTACATAAATTACTCATTAAGTTTACAGCACATCAATTATAAAAGATGTATCAATTAATTTTGCATAAATTACAAGAGGCACGCTGCACAGAGAGGGCGGCGGAGGGAATGAGGGTCGCCAGGAGGGGGTCTAGTCTAAGGTGTGTGTGTATGTGTGTGTGAGTGACGGTCGTCTGTTTGTTTCCTGACTCTAATAATTATTTGTTCAGCTTAAGGGCAGAGATATTCTTTCTTTGTCTCCCATTCGCAAAGGGAAAGTGTGGGGGTAATGGCAATTACACTAATAATAATAATAATCTTAAAGACCTCTCTCCAAGTCATAAGGGGCGCATCGTCGCGGAGAGAGCCATTAAAATCAATTAGCGAGGCCCATTGTTTTCAATGGGAAATTAAACCGGTTCAGGACTGTTGTGTTGTGCAGTCTCGCACATGTAATGGGAGATTATTTAGAGGCAAAACACTGCAGATCTGTCTGTTTCCCCATAAAGGAGGAGCAGGCAGGAGCATTAAACACTGCAGTGTGTGTGCATATATGAGTGCATGTGTGTGTGTGTGTGTGTGTGTGTTCCTGTTGCAGTCAAGACTTATCTCAGCCAGCTCAGGTGAAACTACATCATTATCCACCACAGTATAAAACCTTATAGACGTCTTTAGTGTTTCTTTCCAAACTCCCAGAACAGCAACTTGAAAATTATCAGCAGAACAAAAAGAAAAACTACTGTCTGTGACATAATACTGAAAGATACCTTTAATCTTATCATATTATGTCTGACCATGCATAGCAATGTAACATACATATCCATATCTGGCAGTATTGTAGCATTTCAATAAGATACAATTTATTTAGCCATCTGTGGGGAAATGTTCATGTTTTCAGCAGAATTGTGAGGAATTAATACATTTTTTTATTCATATTCATCTATATATCTAATCATATAAATAAACATATACAATATAAATATAAAAAGTAGAAAGAAAACATGCAACGGGGGCATCATTACATAGGCTTAGAACATTAACCTAAATGGGACATGAAATTGAGGAATTATTGCACAGTACTACATAGGAAGATACAGCATAGGATGATAACATGACAGACAATTAATGTTGTGGAATACACACAAGAATACAAAATGTAATCCCTAAAGTAGGATCTGTACATATCTGCAAATAATTATGTGAAAGAGATGGGAAAACAGCAGCTGTATGAGCACTAATAATGCTATTAGTGCAAAAACTACAAATTCAGTGTCTGTGAATTAGAGAATAATTTCAAACCATATATGTAAAAAGGCACATGAAAAGTAATTTTTGCATTATGGATTCAATAAAATTGACTTCATGCTGGAAATGTTTGTGCTTAGGGGGTGTCATTTGCCCTCTGCTCACTTTATATCTCCAGAATTGACCAGATTAACAGTGGTCGTATCTGACCTCTGTGGTCAACCTGTGAGAAACCATCTGACCCACTCTATAACGTGCACTGTAGTTGTGTTTCCTCCAACACTGTTACCCTGAACGCAGCTGCAGCCCAAGGCAGCACGCTCACCTGCTCTGTTTTCCCTACGCACCAATGAATTGCAAATGATGAATTCAACCTGCCAGTTGTATACATATGCTGATTGTTGCTCTTTTGGAGACAAGAGACAAAGTTAATCATCTACATTTTCCCACCCAAAAGGCTGATTTATACTAAGTGGGTACAGCAAACCCTCTTACCGAGTCTAGTAAGACTTGAAAAACAGTTGTTGTGTCACTATTGTGTAATTATTCATACTATGTTATACATACACTGTTATATAATAGCTTTTCCAATTGATCTGATGGACAATTTTTTCTATCTGCAGAAATTTTGACATTTCATCATTTAGCGAATGTTTTTAGAGTTGAAGTACAGTGTTAGGATAGTACTCCACCATATACATGTCATAAAATGTCATTTGAATCATCTTCAGTTAAATTACTCATTGTTAATAATATATTCTAACTACTTTGGATTAGTCACTACCATGGCCACTATCACTACCACAGTCCATCACTCCAGACAATAACCCAAGGGGTCAAAATGCCATCTTTTTTGCAGGTAATAGTTATGTGAAACAAATAAATCCCCTCATGTAGTCTAGAAGATTTAATAATATCATTGTTTTCTGATTGTTTCGATTGTTGGTATGCAGTTACTCATTTTATATTCTAATTACATAACCTCAACCATTGCGTGACTCCCCAATGTTGTGGAAGTGGTTTTCACTTAGAGAACAGTCCTTAGCCTGTCCACAGTCTCCTGATTCTCGCCCTCATGACCCTGAGCCTGCCAGAGGGAAGGCTGTTGAAGAGACATTGTTCAGGGTGTGTGCTGTCAGACCTGATTTTTTTCAGCTCTGTTCCACACAGTGCATCCATAGCACACACTCTCTATGGAGTACTGGTAGAAGTTGTTGAGGAGCTTATGTGGTAACCCAGTTTTCCTGAGGGTACCTTTTTTTTACCAGCTGTTTACTCTATATGGCAGGTCCCTTTTGAGAAACAAACACCCAGTTACCTAAAAACTCCCCACCTGTTCAACTTCCTCTCCATGGATCACCAGTCTGGTATGCATTGTCGTTGTGTTGTTCTTTCTGCAGTCCTCCTTCGTTTTGGGGGTGTTGAGGAGCAGGTCGTTGTTCTGACACCAGGATGTGAGGATGTGACACCACACCAGGATGTGAGGACCTCGTCTCTATAGGCTGCCTCATTGCTACTGGTTCTCAGCCCCACCACTGCTGCGTCATCTGCAAACCTGAACATGTAGTTTCAGACACTTTCTGTCAGATCCTACGCATCCACATGTCTTTAAAAAAGTAATTCATGAAACTGGTACGACAGTCACTGTAGAAAGTGAAAAAAGTCTCAGCTTAAATGTACTAACCAATACATTTATTTCAAGCTTTCATAGGGCAAGCATCTCTACCATTACAAACACATAAGACAAAAGAAAACTTGAAACAGATTCCCCAATACAATTAATGTTACCCTCACTGTGTTTGAGACTGTATAATGCACATTATGATTTCCATGTAAAGATATGAGGAGGCTACATGAGTTGAAATGATATAAGTTGTCCATAAATGTTTTAATGTGTGTATAAAACTAAAAAATCCACAAAAAATCTTCACATAGATTCACATTACATCAAAGTCCTCTCCATGTCAACAAATCCTGAGTGCCACTCCAAGCGTTTAATTACTTCACAGGAGGCGTCTACAACTGCACGGAAATGTTTGTTCTCAGTGTAAATCGGAGGCTTCAGATCCCTGCATCAACATTCATCAATCTGCACAGCGAAGCTCAGGCACAGAAATAATGAGGCAAAATGTAGTGTAGAATGGAATGCATCTCAAAATTATTACAAGAGCTTAATTTTGAAGATTGGAACCAAATATGATATTGATTGTAACTGGTTTGACACTGGTCCCAGTGCACAAAGCTGCTTTTTTCCCCCTCGAAAAGGCGATAGGGAAAGTAGGGCAGTCTCCATTACCAGGACCAGAGCACCACTGCCTTCACCACAAATGGGAAACCACCACATCTGAGAAATGTCTCGTGTTGCAGCAGTAATAATAGAGTTAGGGTATAGTGGATTCCAATAAATGTGGGGCTGAACTAAAAGCCTCACAGAGGAAAAGACACACACACACACACACACACACAAACTGTGCAATGATACAAGGGAAAATGTGTGAGAACAAGGGTGTGTTAAGTATAGTACAGTTGTCCCAGTGTTGAAGCACAACCTTTTGTTTTTTAATAGCCTCTGATAAACAACTGACCCTCATTTGCTGTGATTTTGTGTTTTACAGTTGGTAACACTCAAAACTTATCACACACACAGCAGATCTCACTGATGAGACAGGAACATAAACAAAATCAGTTCGATGCAATGTCAGAACAAGACTGCATGCTAATGATATTTTCACGATACACAAACCGTCTCCTTACAGCCAATCCTCAGTTGTTCTTTTGCTTCTGTGTTTATCCCCCTGTATCATACAACAGAAGGTGTGCTGTGGAGGAGATGAATGAAGAGATACAATTTCCCAGTATCCCACAGTTGGGATTATTTCAGTTTCATTGGGTGGTCTTAAAAATACTTGATGTTGAACGGTATGGCAGCTCACCCAGACGATATAAAGACTCTCCCTTTGCTGTTATAAAATATATCTTATATTCAATATGTGATACCTGTTTCCTGTGGGCGAGTGTCAATTCTCTGATGTGAAGTTTCCTTAGTCTGACTTGTTAAAATATCTGAACCGACAAGGCAAACTACAAAGATGACCCCTGAGATGCTTTAAATTCACTGCCCATCACTATGTTCCACTGATTTTATTAGTTTGAAAAAAAAAGAGATCCTGCATTATCATCGACTGCTGGAATCTTGTAGATCTGACCTCTGTGTCAAAACCTAAATGTAAGACATTTGTTATCTAGCGTTTGTACCGTGCTTGTATTGTACCATTCCTAAGTGAAGTTGTGTCCAATCTAATAATCACAGTGACTCATTGACACCTTGAAGCCAGGTGGCATTACTCCAGGATATGATTCCTGTTTGGTGCTCCTGTTAGTGAGTCGGGGGGTGACGAATGTTTGTGAGTTAATTTCACTTATAATAGATAGATAGATAGATAGATAGATAGATAGATAGATAGATAGATAGATAGATAGATAGATAGATAGATAGATAGATAGATAGATAGATAGATAGATAGATAGATAGATAGATAGATAGATAGATAGATAGATAGATAGATAGATAGATAGATAGATAGATAGATGGGGGTGAGAGAGAGAGTGAGAGAGAGAGAGAGAGAGAGAGAGAGAGAGAGAATGATAGAGACAAAGATAAATTCAGTGGCACCCTGACCCAGTGATAAATGACTCATCCATTTTGAATATTAAAGTTTCAGGGCTGGCAGACTTTCCAGTGTGTTGCAGTGCATGTGTGTGTGTGTGCGCGCGCGCGTGTGTTTGTGTGTGAGGGGTTGTCTGGGAGAGTTGCTTCCTTTACAACCTCTGTTTTCTCTGGTTGGTAGTCCCTAGCCATCTTTCAGTTTAATTAAAGTGCTCTGTGTCTCACTCACACTCTCACACACACACACACACACACACACACACACACACACAGTGTAAGAAGGGTCACTTTTAAAATACATCAAACTGCAGATTACAAAGGACCCTAAAATGTAGTTTGAATTTGTAATGTATTTTGTTAGATTACTCTGTAAGTGACTATTTCTACATACTTTGGTTTATTCCAAAATTGTCTCAAGATGTGCAAATTGATGTATATTTGTTTTTCCATTTAAAATGGCAAAAACAATTGTGAGGTAGATATATAAATATATTGTATATCTTATATTGGTCTGATAGGAAGTGATACAATTTGATAAGATACAATAAAAGATATAATAAAACCTAAACTGTTCATCACTCCCTGGGGAAATGTATATATTTACAACAGCTAATATGAAATGGAGTGAATAAAATCAGGTATTTAGCAAGAGTGCAAAGAAAAATAAAGGCATAATACAAATAAAAGTAAAAAAACAAGGAAACTTTTTCCCCTCTCCACTAATCTACAAACACACATCTCCCAGCCACAGCCCTTCACTACATCCCGTCCTCCTCCTGTCTGCAGATCCTGGCCAGATCCCACACTAAAAAGACAACTCCTAAAGTAAAGGGGGTATTGCATTACAATATATATCGCCTTACCCGATATGTTTCGAAAGACACGATATGACATGATCTATCGTCGATAGACAGGAACTTTATTGACCCCTTGGGCAGGTTCTCCTCTGGACATCCAGGTTCCAGGCTACAACACCATATGTTGGTAAAACACTTTGAAAAATGAATAATAAGCAAGAGGACAGATCAAGCAGTCATTGCAGCTGTGCAAATACAAAGTACATGTATTCTGATTACCATTTGCCAAAATTGAAACTGTAATCATGCGATCTATTCTAAATATCATACGTGTATTCCCTTACTCCCGGGCACAGCACACACACACACACACACACACACACACACACACACACACACACACCAGGCACTGGTGTTGCGGTGCACTTGGGATCAGGTTGCGGTAAAACGAGAGAAAACGCGCGTCGTGCCTCGCCGCATCCAGTGGGACATGGTGCGGGAAGGCGCAGAAATCCCGGCAGCGCCGCCGCTGTCCGTCACTGCCGGGCTGCGCTGTAATTGGCGGAGGTGGGGGCTTTGCACAGGACACGACAGGATAGGATAGGTGTGTATGTGTATGTTGGGGTTGGAGGAGGAGGAGGAGGAGGTGGATAAGGGAGGGAGGAAGGGAAGAGAGAGGGGGGGTCCCTACCGCAGGGAGCGTGGTTGAATCACCGGGTGCGCCTCCACCGTGATCTCCTCCGCCGACCGACGGCAGGAGAGACTGCTGCAGTGAGACACACACACACACACACGCACATGCAACACACACACGCACATAGATACACAGGCGCATTGTGGAAACTTGGTCTATGGAGAGATCTGCAGCGGCAGCACCGCAGCGACGCAGGCCGACATGGAGGAGTATCTGCGGAGCGTCCACAGGAGGCTGGCGGTGAGTTGCGTCCATGCGTGTTAATGAATGAGAGGCTGCTGCGGCTGCTCTACAGGCTGCGGTCCTGTTGCTGGAGATGCTTTATTTTAGGCTGAGGGGAGAATCGAGGAAAACACGTCTCTTCGGGTCCCAGCGCCCCCCCCTCCCCCCTTGAAGCACCTGTAGCACCTCGACAATATGACAGCAGCACTGAGGGGGGGTGGAGGAGGAGAAGGAGGAGGAGGAGGGCGCACAATAGGCTGCTTGTGTTTACAGGAGCAGCAGCGTGTGAACGTGAATGTGAATGTGAATGAGGAGCTGATTTCTAATGAGGGGGAGGCGTGACATCAACAAGTTTAGCCAGAGGCTGTCCCTCCCTGCTATCTGGTTGCTCTTCTCTGCAGACACTGACTCACAATCGGGTCCAGCACTGAATACCTGAGAGTGGTGGTGGTGGTGGTGGAGGGGAGGGGGCAAAGTCTCATGCAAGTAGTACTTCATACAGACTGCATGGCTTGTGTAGATTACAGATATATGGGTGAGATAACTGGCCTGCACACACACACACAGATCCCTGCAATCCGTGCAGGGTTGGTGGATGGCGCACACGCCCTCAGGCTGGGACTGCTCCTCTCTTTCTGCATGTGCCTGTGTGTCCATGTTGTCAGCTGCAGTCCATGCCAGGTTTCTATTGGAGAGCTTTCAGACAGGGAACACACTGGTGCTCACCTGTGGAGAGCGTTTGTGATGACTCAGGGCTGAGTTGATACAGGCTCTGCTGCACTCCGGGCATCTCTGTGTTTATAGTTTGACCGAGGACAATATTTTGTCTCAGTGCCCAGGAGGTTAATACCAGGAAGTGTTCAGAAGAAACATTATGTCATGGCTTAAGACACACCCACCCTCACGCTCACACACACACACACACACACACACACACACACACATACACAATCAGTCACTCTCACTCACACCTGGGGGAAGTTCAGATTTAGTGATTAGCCTTTTTCCAGCATTATCTTTGACACCTTGCACATTGGTTTTGAAAAATCAAAGGAAATGATGGACAGGTTATTTTTAAGCAGATTTTTCAGGCTTCAAGTGTGATTCATGACTAAAGGGAATTAGTTCAGAACATCAGGCCAAATATTCAGCAATTTGTTTATAACGTCTTACAAATCTCAATATATCAAATTCATTCCTTATGTATTTGCCTGAGGCACGTTTCTAGCAGTCCTCAAAGTATTCACCTTGTTTGCATGAGCAGGTGTCTGTCAGCACAACTGCAACGTGTATACTGATGAACGTTTGTCTGGACTGAAATTTTAAAGACGATAAAAGCTCTTATCTGGGATGTCCTCCACGCAGGCATAGCCAAGAGGAGGAGTAAAGATCAAAGAAGAAGCAAATCCGCAGCTCAGAGCATGGAGGGGTAATTGAGTGATAAGGAGGGCAACTGATGAGTGTCATTGAGGCTGCAGATAAAGTGCAACACGTGGCGTAATTATCAACAATATCAACCTCACGCGCGGACACACGTGCACTCACGCACACACTGGCTGGATTTAACCTCTGTCTCCAAGCTCTCCAGTCTAAACTTTGATGAGTCGTTCGTTTTCCAACCAATCTGTGGCCTCTGTTATTACCTCTCTCTCTCTCTTTCCTTCTCTCTGTATGGCCCCCGTCCAGAACATCCATACCTCTAATTGGCCTGGCTCTTAGGGCTGATCTTTCTTCCCCGCTCAGGTTTTTCTCCGTATAGCTTCACAGCTCTCCCTCCTTTCCTCTCCCATCATTTGGGTCAGAGCTGAAGCAATGTGCTGAGTGGACTCCCAGCATCTGTCCTTCACACATACACATTCAGAAACACACACACACACACACATGCACCTTTAAAAAGGGGTTTTCATATCACTTAGTTTCTGGCTTTATGATCAACGGCCAAATTTTTATCATTCCTAAAGTATTAAAAAGGAAGAGGTAACTTTCAAAACCCTCTAGGGCCTGTCAAAAGCAAGTAACGAACATCTGCTGCGGTTCATCCCTGTAAATGTTAACTACAGAGCAAAAGTTGAGGCGTACTTGACACTTAGAAGAAAAGCTAGATGAAGGAGATCCACATAAAGACAAAGAAAAGCCGAGGAATTGCCTTCGCTGCATTTCTGTGCTGTCCTGCTGTGAAGCGGAAAGTTGGCCATGAAATGTGCAATCATTTTAAAAGCTTCTACCAGCATGAGCGAAAAGACCAAACTGAACAGCAAAAGAAATATTGATGCCTCTCTTCATAAGTTTCTTGAGTCCTCTTGTAGATTTTCTTCATTTTGGTGCGATGTTTGTCACCAAACATTTATTTTTCTAGATCATATCCTGCAAAATCCTGCAAGCCCAGAATGTAGTGTAATGATAGCAACAACAACAAAGGAACTCCCCAAGGTGTAAATGGTACTATGTAAATGAGGATATCTCGTGTTCAGATTGTCTACAGGTGAAATGAAGCCTCTCTTTAGTAGAGACGTTTCAGGAGCTTGTAAAGTTGTTAAGGTTGTGATCAGCTGACCTGCAGCTTTTTACTGGAAACCTTTACTGATTCCTGTAAGCGAGTAGATGTCTCCATTTAAGAGCAATAGTAACGGCTGAATATATATATATATATATATACCCTGTATGTTGAGGTCTTGGCATCTAAGTGAGATCTAGAGATGGGGCCGAGACGACAGGAAAGGCTTTGGATGTGCCGAGACGGGGAGATGGAGGCTGCTCAGATTGAAGGATATCAGATGGCCAATGCATAATCGTGCACACGCGCACATACTCACTCGCACGCGTGCGTGCGTGTGTGATATTCTCCCGCTGCAGTATAACAGACACTGAGTGGCCTTTTCTCCTGCTAATGCATTGCTTCCTTTCTATCTAGTATTGATTTTTTTCTCCCCCCCCCCTTCCCATGGAATGGAGGAACTGGCTGCAGACCTCCTCCCCCTCTCCTCTCTCTCTCTCTCTCTCCCTCTCTCTCTCTCTCTCCCTCACACACACACACACATTCACATCCACCTTCTCCTCTCTCTGCTCCTCTCTTCCCTTTCCACTTATTTGCCTCACATTTTCACTCCCTGTTATCTAATTTCTCCCTTTTTCGTTCCCTGTCTTCTCCTTATCACATTTTCTCACCTGTCTATCGCTCATGGTTTTTCTTTCTGCCCTCCCCCACTTTTTCTACAGGTCTGACTTATCACCCCTCTTGTCCATACTCCCCATATTTCAGCCCCATTTTCTGTATAAGCCTCTTTGCACTCATTGCTCTCCGTCCTCCAACCTAGCTCTGCTTCTTCCTTTCTCATTCTGAGTCTAATCAGCAGCCTCTAACCCCTCCATCTCCTGCCCTCCCTCACTCTCTCTGCTGTGGTCTCTCATTTCCTCTTACACCACTGAACGTACCCACCTGGCCACAGCCGTGAGGCCCTATGACCAGAAACAAGGCACTAAAGTCATCCTCTATGCATTATTACTGGCACTGCATTTGTCCATCCCGGCATCAAGCTCCCTTAAATTGATGCTGTCCATTATATATCCGATCCGTGTTTGCTAAGCCTTCAGGGAGACAGTTTGACAACGAAGGATTGGCAGGTTGAATAAAAGTTGCTGAAGCTCCAAAGACTAAGTGTTTCCATGCATTAACTACACATCTGAGTCCAACTGAGTTTGTAGTTGTGCTTCCACGGACACGATCCATAAATGTCGATATGATGTGAAATCTGCTCATCTATGGTCACATGTTGGTCTCCTTTGCTAGAAGGAGACCAACATGTATTTACAGTATATACAGTTAAGTTTACGCAACTATATGGCAGTGAAACGATAACGGCAGAGTAAACCTGCTCTCACCTGCTCTGCAAAGACAAGTTTTGAAGGTGATTGTCTGTCTGTTTGAGGACTAGCTGACCTGGATGATTTTAAGAGGGTTCATCAAACGTACCTGTGTACATCCATCCATCCATCCTCTCACCTGCTTTGTTTCCAGCTTGCATAGGGTGAATGCAGGGAATGCTCACTCACACCTAGGGGCAATTAAGAGTCTCCACTTGACCTAAACATGCATGCTGTGGACTGTTAGAGGACACCGGAGTACCCTGGGAAAACCCACATAGATACAGGGAAACATGCACACTCCACGCAGAGAGGCCTGAGGCCTGACTGGTCGTCGTCTTGTTGTGAACCATTCATCCACCATGTGACCCTACATGCGACTTTTGATGTGTATTCTGCATCAGCTAAGGTTTGAGGATGCTCAGCAAGGATACATGCCTCTGTTCGTAACCGTTAGGTTGCCAGTTTGTCCTGGTTGTAAAAACTGAGCCGGGGGTGCTGGAGTGGCCGTTGTGGTTGTATTTTCCTTCTCTCCGCTGCTCCATCCTTCCTTATCAGAGCGTCCTACAGACCTATTAAGTTGAGCCACAACTAGACGGTGTATTCATTGTAGGCATATTTTGCCTGCTGATGGATGGCAAAGGCTGGAGGGCAGTGAGTCAGCTTATCTGTTTTAGACAAGATGTTTCACATTGCCACAGAGCACCCAGTGTAAGCGGGGTGCTCAGCTCCCAATTACCAAAAACAATAGAATTGTTTCAATTTATTTTTGGCTGGTATAATCACGGAGGACATACAGAGAAAGCGTTTGCTTTATTTCTGATTCAGTGTTTTGAACTTCTAATGATGAATGGCCAGAGACTGGACCCCATACAACACCCATATTTTAATACTGATTCTGGGATCAGGGTCCACAAGTCAGAGATTGATTCATAAACTATCTAGAATGTAAAAAAAAAAAGCAAAGGAGGAAATTTTCTGCCCCTTTCACCCGCTGATGAATATTTAATCCCCGTAATGGAGCTGTCATTAATGTCCACTTAACCTAAATGAGAAGTGTTTGTCTGCATTGTTTTGTGAAATTAATGGAACTCATCTCGTCTCTGATAAAGCGTGGTCGTCCATGAGGAAGTCTCTCCTGCTAATTTACAGCTGACTTTTGCTTCGCCCGTATAGTGCACGTCGAGTAATTTCCTCCATCCAAGCACTGGCTGAATGTTGCACCACTGTGATTTCATTATTAATGCATAGTGTTGGTTGCAAAATGCTGCAGTCATCCAACACAGTGGCTCACGTTTCAAGCCATCCAATCAACAGTGATGTCCAGCGCTGTCACCTGCTTCCTCTGCTCTGTTAGAAAACAAAGAGACCGCATGAATCACAATAACGCGTGTGTGCATATGGGTGTGTGTTTTCCAGGAGGATGCATCTGAGGGGCCGCTGCATGCAGTTCTAGGAGGACCGGAGCCAGATGTTGACACTGTGGCAGCCACGCTGTGCCTTGCACTCCACCTCAGCCAGGTAACATCTCTCCCTGTTTGCCAGCACATCTGTGTTGTGCTTTTCTGAGCTCCATCCATCATCTTTACCCACTCTGTGCCCCACAGTCACATGGGTCTACCAGAGCAATGTCACATACAGTGAAGGCAGAGAAAACACCAGTCTACCACAGGACAGGACAGTCTCCAATCAGCCTAATCACTTTTTGCCGAGGCAATCATATTGTTCATTGAGCCGCTGGGTCACAACTTTTCTGAGCATTAATTAATAACATGCAAAAAACAAGTAGGACAAGCCCTGCCTCGTATGCAGTTGCCTCACCTAGTATGTGCGGCAACTCTTGGGAAGAAGAGAACGCATCTCACTTAACTTCACTCATGCTACTCTACTGTATATCCTCTGCGGAGTGTGCAGTCCTTAAGTGCTGATTGTACTGAAAATAAACATTTTAAGTTGGCAGGGAATGATGCAAAAATTGCAGGATCAGACACCAATCCAAGTGTGACTGTGAACAACGAAAAATGCGAACCATTTTACAGGTACAGGGATGCAAACCCAAAGCCAAATTATTTTTCACATGTCTCTGAAGGTTGTCAGTCCTCCAGGTCATGGTCGTCTTTAGGTGCTAAAATCAAAGGCAACTTCTGTTGGACGTCTTGAACACATTTCCCCTCTCATCCAAAAGGCTTCTTCAAAACCCTCAGACACAGTCACCCTCAGACTTCAACTTTCAAGCCTGAGGGTGACTGAACCATCTTCAAGAATCTAACAAAAGTCCAACTGCGTTTGTAACCTAAAACATGTATTTGCGTACTGCATGATTGGACTTTTCTTGCCTTGAGTCAAGCAAATGAATCAGCGCTCATGCTTGGTCTGGTTTGGCAGCGGTTGTCTGAAAAGAGGGAGCATCTGGCTGTTTGCTCAGTGATCAACAACTTTTATTGAGATATGCAAAAAATAACAACTAGCTGGCCTTCAGGACAAACTCCAAAGCTGCCTTGACCAAAGCATCATATGCTCAACAGTCGCATTCATATAAGTTCAATTCACGTCCACTTTGAGTGACTGTTGGTAAAAAAAAAACAAAAAAAAAACACAAAGATCATTATTTATTTTATCACTCATTACATGCTTTGTTTCATTTCTCAGATGGTAAATGAATAAAATCGAACATGTTTTTTTGACATGTTGCATGTGTGTGTGTGTCTCTGCAGAAGGAGCCGTCGGGCGGAGTGTGCGTGCCGCTGCTGTGCGGCCGGCGGCGAGACGGGTCGTTGCCGGGGGAGACGGCGAGGTATCTGCGGAGGGTGAGGATCTGCCAGACGTCGTTGCCGTGGAGGGAGGACGCGGATCTGGTGAAGCTTCACCGTGCTGGGAACCTCTCGCTCACGCTGCTGAGGGGCGGACTGCTGGAGAGGTAGCGACTAAACCGCGCTGAGATTTAAAGCCCTCCGTCGGCAGAGACAGACATGGGCTGAAAATATCCCGATTATTGTGAAGCTCTGACACACACGTATGCAAATAATGTGGAAGCGCTCTGGTTGTTTAACTTCAGAGCTCGTGGATGAGGCTCCAGGGAAGTTATTAAAATCTTACCTGAATGTTCGGTGAATTAAGGTTGTTTTATGTTTCACTAGACCAACACTGGTTTATGTGTTTACAGGTGATGCTGAGGCTCACACACACTCACACACACACACACACACACACACACACACACACACACACACACACACACACACGTACATGCAGATCACAGTCGTATACGGACGCAGCGGGTTCTAGCTGGGAAGACTGTATTTGTTGATGCAGAAATGAGACCGAGAGTATGTTTGGGTGTGTATTCCAGGCCTGCGTGTGTTCATCACTTATGACCCTTAGGGGAGTTATATTTATGCAAATGCCTGGCAATCGTTGCATCCTCCCCTGCAGCCTTTCATGCGCCCTTCACCACAATCCTCCTCGCTCCCCTAGCTCTGAGTACCACGCTCTGGAGTCCAGCGTCCTGCGAGTGGTCCATCTCGCCGGGCAGCGGGACGCGGGGGATGATGGGGCCACATCGTCCGCCCTGACGACGGTCGCCAGGGAGATTCTTCAAGAGGCAACAGAGCACGTCGGAGCGGCGCTGGCGGAGGCTCTTGGAGGTGAGGGAGGCGCAGGCATCACCCCCCCCTTCCCCTCCTCTCTCCCCCAGGGGGAGTAATGGGGCGATGAAGGAGGACACACACAAATCCCCTGACATGACTCGCTTAACACCCACCAGGAGAGATGGAGGAAGAGAGGGATGAGGGGTGGTGAGTGTGAGTAAGGACGAGCGCAGGAAGAGACAGACACACACACATACACACACGCACACACACACATGTACACACACATATACATCCCCCGACTTTTATTTTATTATTGAAGTTAGTTTAGGCTGTAGAATTTCCTCTGCCTCTGTCAGTCGGTCACATCTCCTAACTAGTCAGAAGTGTCGTGAGGAGAAATCAAAGAGGGAGAGAAATATAAGAACAACTAATGGAATTAATATAAATTAATAGGACAAATGGGGAAAAAATAGAACAAAAAGAGAGGGAAAAAAGCTTTTGCCTCACTGCATGATGTGTCTGACAGCTCACAGCTCTGCAGTAATTCAATTATATCAGTTAAACTCCAGATAGCATGACTTTCAGATATTTATGCTTTTGGATGGTGTGTGTGTGTGTGTGTGTGTGTGTGTGTGTGTGTGTGTGTGTGTGTGTGTGTGTGTGTGTGTGTGTGTGTGTGTGTGTGTGTGTGTGTGTGTGTGTGTGTGTGTGTGTGTGTGTGTGTGTGTGTGTGTGTGTGTGTGTGCGCGTGCGTGCGTGCGCGCGCGTGTGTGTGTTTGGGTTGTTAAATCACCTGCCAACAGCCTGCCAAATAGCGTCTCCATTTGGCAGCTGTGTAAAGCCAGGAGATACGATCACTGATCTCCGATCAATAACTCTTGCCGCTTCTCCTCTCTGCTGTCTCTCGCTGTGGCAGACAGACAGACTGACAGACAGACAACAGGATGACAGAGAGAAAGAAAGGGAATGATCCTGGGAGGTCCAGTTCTCGTATTTCTTTGAGAGTTCCTTGAGACATTTTGCATTTTGAGGATCATTGATTCCTGGAACTCAGCTCAGCTCCAGGTCCCTCCCTGTCCCGGCCAGAAATGTGTTGATACGTATGTGGCTTTATGCACTTAGTGCGTCGACCATTAGGTCTTTGCTATTTTAACATTTCCCACTTTTCTATTTACTGTATGCAATACCAGTATGACAGTGCGCCACAATAGAGACAGTTCTGCCTCACCTGAAGTAGCTCAACCAGGGGGTTTAGGCTAGAAGTTTCCCCACTGTCCTGTCGTTTCTCAATTAACAGTATCATTAATTTGAGCGTGCCACTGGAGGTTAGGGGGTCGTTCAGTAATAAATGGCTTTTATTGATCATTCCCTAATTAAGGGGGGGAAGAGAAAACTCGACCAGACACAGTTTGAACATGCAGAAAAGGGCCCACAGTTTGAGTGTGAGCCGAATCACTACTTACTGTGAGACGACAGTGCTAATCGCTGATTTACCTTCTTACTGGACAATTTTCTGTGACCAAAAATGCACATAAATAAAAAGGGATACTTTTCACAGTTAAATAAAAAACCTGTCCAATGACTGAATATGTAATGGATACATTGTAAGCAGATACATCATGCTGTATTCCCTGTTCCATAGCAGATATTTATTTATTTAAGTGTCAATTTATCATCCACCTCATCAGACTGAGTTTCTGAATCATCCAGAGTGTGTGCGCCATGTATCTGTCTGTGTGTGTGTGTGTGTGTGTGCAGAGGCCTTGCAGCTGCAGAGTGAGGCTCTGTGGACCAAACATGGCCGCCGGTCAGCACAGCTGGACGAGCTGACGAGATCCCTGGCACGATGGAGCGATGCCACCACAGCAAAGCCACAAGGTGGGTACCAGAAGACGTCGAGGGGGTAAAACTCGGCCGTTAATGATGTCATGTGTGAAGTTTGATGAATAAGATGTCACTTTGATAATGTTGGCTCGTCTGACTGAGCTCTCACCCCTGTCGAGGGCGTTCATGCTTGTGCTTTATTTTCTCTGTCTGTCGTGGAATTGTTTTGTACCTTCTCGGTGTGTGTTTTTATATAACTGTCAGTGTGTTTGTGTGTGCCGGCTGGATGTAGACTGGGAGCAGCTGCTGACCATGGAGCTGAAGGAGTTTTCTGATGGAGAGATGGCCATAGCTCTCACTTCAGTCACCACAGACAAGGAGGTAAGTCATAGTTAGGAGAGTCCCCTCGTCGGCTGGTCACTCAGTTAAACCATAAATATAAGGCGAAATGTGAGTATTTTTTATTTGTTTTCTTTTAAATAAAGGTTCAAATGGTGAAAAGAGTTGGACCTAGTTTTGGGAAGTTTTACTATTTTTTAAAAAAACACAATAAAGATTCAGTTAATTCAACAGCATTTAAACCTATGTGCAACTTTATTTAATTTTAGATGTCAATTCAGTGAGATATTTCTAATCACAAACCAACAAATAAACCGTGAATGTAAATTCCACAAATTAGTCCTACACATGTGACGCAAACATAAATGCAATGACACAGAAATATGTTGTAAATGAATATGCCTATTACTGCATTTAATGGCCTCATTAGTCTGACAGGTTGTTTTTAATATATCATGGTAATAACAATATGATATGAAGCAGTCCACACCCCTCTGTTTTTCACATCCAAAGAGGCATATGAGAGCTGGTCTGTTCTTTTAAACGAGAACGAACGTAGAAACTTTGATAAGAAAAAAGAATAAAAAAAAGTTACTCTTGATGGCTTTAATGTTTTGGATGCATCACACCTGCGCTGTGTCATTTCGGGGAGGTGTTGTTATGCAAGTGGAGGAGCCCCTCTGATGTTGTGATGTTCTGCATTCAGATGAGATGCAGATGGAGGCCTGAGAGCCTCACACACAGGCAGGTGTTACCTCCCTCCCCACTGGCACCTTCAGATCCAGTACACACACACACACACACACACACACACACACACAGACAGGCTGGAACATACATAAATTTCCACATACATTTGAGGAATGTTTGTGTTGACTTTTCTATCTTTCTGTCTCAGTTGCTCTTGTTCTTCCTTTTCGCATGCAGATACACACACACACACACACACACACACACACACACACACACACAGACTGAGGATGCTTTAAGCCTCTAAGCCTACCCCTTGCTTTTCTCCCTGCTGCAACTTCTAATGTCTTCACACCCTCGCTCCGCCACCACTAACCCCCCCACCCACAAAAGAAAAAAAAAATCATTCATTATTTCTTTTATATCTCCTTCCCACTTCCAAAGCCCATTTTTCTCAGCGGCTGCCTAGCGTGCGGTATTAGGCTATGTGTAAAATAAATGATGTCTGTAGCCGTAGGGGTATGGCTCTGCCTCCCCCAGAAAACTACCTAACGTCCAAGGAACATTAAACACCCAGATCCTCGTTTAGCGAATAAATAACCATTCATTTGAATGGCTTTGTCTGCGTGTGCGCACACCGGACTTTCTGTGCATATTTTACCAGTGCTGTGCCTACATGCTGTGTGTCAGGAACGAGAGAGAGAGAACGAGAGTGTGTGTGTGAGTGTCTGTGTGTGTGTGTGTGTGTGTGTGTGAGTGTGAAAGGGAGAGAGAGAGGGAGAGAGAGAGAGAGGGCCCATTAGAGACTTAATATAGAATAAATGGCCAGGGGCCTCTGTGTCGCCAGCGGACCCTTCCAACTCCACAGCGTCATGGTGGGTTACTAATGACCTGAGATCGGGCTCCGAAATGAACTCCTTATATGCATGTCATTTGCAGTGTGTATATATTTATATATTATTTTTTAATTGTGTTTGAAAAGAGAGTAAAACGGTATGAGAGTGTCATTTATTGAGGGGGCTTAGGGAAGTTCTGCCTTAAATGATTCTTTCCAGAAAACTAAATAAATTAGATTCAATTAGTCTTTAATGGTTTATGTGTTATGTGTTTGTCAAAGTGTGTTTTTTGCCTCTGTGTGTGTGTATGTGTGTTTGATCGCAGTTAAAGAGGCCAGTGTTGGATTCTGGAGTAAGAAAAAAGAAAAATCTGTCTTTGATTGCCTAGTTAGCAGAAGAAAAAGCTTCAGTGTGTTGTGTGTAACAATATGGACACATCGTATAGACTGACTAATGTATTGCTGTATGTTGTACAAACACACATTAGTCAGTGTGTGTGTGCTCCTCTATTATGGTAGAGACAATGGAAATGAATGAAGTTTCTCTCTAAAGTGCAGCTCCGGTCTGAGCGTGTGTGTGTGTGTGTACGTCTCAGTTCTGTCTCAGGGTAGTAAAATCATAGAGGCAAATATATTGAAACATCACATCTATAAATAATATTTCCACGTGTGAATGAGATGATAGAAAAAAGTTTGCAGAAAGACTAAGTTTCCATGGTGCTGCTTCAGGTTTTTGCATCTGTTGAATTGCATATTTTTCATGCAACCTTGTGCTTTGCAGTATTGCTTCATTTCAGTATTGTTTGCATTCAGTTTGCCTTTTATATCTATATCTACTTCAAGAGCTTTGCTGTTTAGTTCATACTGTACATACTGTGTATTACGTCTGCTTATATGTGGTCACAGCCACTTTCTGAGGGTCCTCTGTGCAGAATTTCTGCTTTTCAGTAGCAGAATATATCACAATTACCAGTGAGTTACTTACTGAGTTATAGTGAGTGAGGCTTAAACAAGTAAACAATTCTCATTTTGTCAGCTCTAAATATTTACATTTCCATGGGGGTTACATTTATTTTTGCAGTTGTTTGAAAAGCTGAATTGAAATAGTCTCACAAACAAGTCACGGTCCACAGCAAATAAGTGACGTTTAGTACATTAAATAAAATAAATTGTGTAATTTCTGTATGGGAAATGATAAACAGGCTTCAGGGTCAATCTAAATGATTGCGTATTATGAGTCTAAATTGCCCGTAGGTGTGAACGAGAGAGTGAGTGGTATATGTGTACCCTCGGCTGGAGACGGCGGAGAAAGTGGCAGTATACTGAGACAAAACCTAATGTTTCCGATTGTTTTTTTGTTCCTTTGTGTCCTGCAAGAGACAAATGATTGAGCCCACATCCTTCTGTATTTACTTTTATGTGGTCACAACAAACAGGGACCGTGTTTCCTTTTTAAAAGTCAGTCAGTTTGTCCCTGTGGACAGAGCGTACACCTGAATGAACTGTGGGGTCAGGCGCCTTGCGAGGGTAGGCAGAAGGTCACCTGTAGAGAGAGAGAGAGAGAGAGAGAGGGGCCCGGAAGCTCGATGGAGGAGCGGAGATACTTGTCTGGCTCCAGATCCGCGTGGGATCTTGCGCGCGGTCCGTACGACTGAACGCGCCGAAGAGACATTTGTCACATATCCGTGGCAGCGAGTGTTTGTGTATCGGAGGTTTTCATGGCTCAGTAATTAGCGCTGGCAGATGAAGCACTGGTCGGATAAAGAGTTGTCATGCTGTGGAGTTGATGAACTGTGAGGAGGACAGGAGCCCACTGCGCCCCACACACACACACCCACACACAGACGCGTGTGTCTGTGTGTGTGTGTGAATATGTGAATACTAATTCTTGCGTGTTTGTGTTAATACGGACGGGACATTATGGTTGTGAGTTCTTTGTTTTTTGTCTTTTGCAGTTTTTTTTTTTTCCCCCACTGCTGAGACATTTGCGATGGGGAAAGAAAGGAACGTAATAAAAGTTTGCCTCATGTGAACACAGACCAATCCAGTTAATTCCACTAAGATATCCCAATAACTCTAATGTTGTTTGTTTTCTCTGCGTGGTAAACAAAATCAATCATCTTTTGTTCTGTGTGAGTGCGCCTATTGTAGTGTGTGTGGATGTGTACGTCTGCCTGTCTGCTTACAGGATAATGCATCTGCATTCGACTTAACAATATTTGGAAAGTCAGACACTATATTTTTGTTCTTCTTTGTTTTTATGTTGTTTTTCCTTGTCTGTGTGTGTGTGTTTGTGTCCGTCTCGACACCAGAGGTGCGCTTTAGGTTTCATTTTGGCGACGTTGATTGTCTCTAATGTGTTGTTTGTTCACAGTCCTCCGGCCCTTCTGTTTGTTTATGCAGGGCCAGTTTTGCCCTACGCCACTTGCACAAATAATTATGCTTGCTAATGAAGGGGCCCGCAGCCACGGCACTCGGTAAATGCCTTTCTGATGAGAGGCACTAGGAGACAGCAGGTGCAGACCGGGCCTCCCAGGGACTAAGATTGAAGACCAGGAAGTCGGGGTGCCCCGCCCCTCCATCCCTCAATTTATTCCTTGCTGACTTCCTGCTCCTTTTCCTTCTCTCTTCAGTGATCTTCCTCACATATGATTTGGGGAGATTGAAGTGCTCTAATTCTGAATCCACATAAGCCTATCATCCTATTTGCCGAAGTCTAGGAACTGCTGATACCATCAGGACACCAACGTGCATATGCACATTTCCTTATACTTTAAGTTGTTTTTGTTGTCGCTCCGAGCAAACACTCAGACGCTCATAAAAATTACACAAAGAGGCATTCCCTTTATATGCATATGGAAATATTTTGCCAGCAGTTTGTTTGGCTGTAACGCATTGTCTGAGATGTTTCATATCCAACAATACAGCACTTATTTAAACAGGTTTAGAAAACCGCATCACAAGAGTCATAAAACTGTATCTTAAACAACTTCCCAGCTTCCTCATCATCGTCTCTTCTGAAAAAGCTTGTTCCTTCTCTTCCAACCATTTCCATTCTCCCCCTGTGGCTTCCTTGGGCTTTGAGGGCAAACAAATAAACAAAACAAAACATTTATAGACTCAGTGCTTGCATCTCGGCCCCCAAATCCCTGCACTTAGAGCTGAGCGAATGAAGCATGCGGAGAAGGCCCATATGAGAAAGACAGACAGAAAGACATTTGGGCTTCTTTCTCTGCAAACTTTTACCCCCCTCCCTACACCCCCCCCCCCCCAGCCCCCCCTCTCTCTCTCCAAAAACTTCATAAGCAGCAATACTCTTGTGTATGTATGTGTGCGTATGTATGTGTTTGTGTGCGTGCATGACATTCAGTTTGTGAGCACATGCATGTGTGAGTTTGGCTGTGTGTATGTGTGTGTGTGTGTGTGTGTGTGGTGAGTGGTATATGTTGCACATGTGTGCATGCATTTGCATGTGTGTGTTTGAGCAGGGTGGTATCAGCTCGCTCCTTGCCACCCCATTTGCTGTAGCTGTACCGCTGTGATCACAGACAGATGTATAAATCAAACCTCGCTTGATGGATTCATCAGGGTGGCGAAACGATCGCCTGAGAAGAACTCGCAACTCTCTCAGCGTTCTGTGTTCTGACGGAAAGGGTATGCAAAGAGCCTAAATGGATGAACGCTTGATTAATTCTTTGCCGGAGATGTTGGCGACAGCAGGAAATGTGTTTTTGCTTTGACTGTGTTTGCACGGGAATTTACGCACGCGGGGCGTGAGTTATGAGGCCTGAGTTTTGTACCTAAGGCTATTGTGCATAATGATGGCAGGTTGGGAGAACTGCAAGCAGCCGCTAAAGACTTGCTACCTGTGGAGCAAAGACAACCAAAGAGAGAGGGAGGGTGTGCGTGCGTGCGTGTGTGTGCGTGTGTGTGTGTGTGTGTGGATCGGGGCCTAGTGTGGGAGAAAGATGAAGCTGCAAAATGTGTTAGAGCAAGAGATGAAGAGGCAAACTGTGACAGGGAAATAGAGAGAAACAGGTGCACCAGCGGGGAAGGGAACGATGGAGTAAAGCGAGAACATTTTCCTTTAAGAAACTTAAAGCAAATGATGACATTTTTCAAATAAAAAGTTGTGATGATTTCAACCTACTGGTGACCTGTCACAGGTGGTGATCGGGGGAAAGAGAATCTAAAAGACGCAAATCTCGACTGTGAAGAAATAGAAGTGGACAGAAAAGCATCTCACACTACGAGATGCACAACAATGCGTCCAAGTTCCTAATTCTGTACCCCATGACTTTAAACCTTAGGCAGAAGCTTTCTGTAGATCACTACCAGATCAAAAGGATTACAAATTGTGTCTTCAGGGCTTAGAGTGTCTGTAGAGGTGAAAAGCTTTTTCTTTTAGAGTTGCTCTGACAGCTGAGTTGTCCATACCAAAACAAAACCTGGACAAGCAAGCACTTCACTGAACCCATTCTTCAGCCATGGGTTTAAGAGTAGTTTTAGATGCTCGATATATTATTTTCCCCTGGCATGTACATCTTGGTGTTTTTTTTTCATTTTAAGATTTTCTCAGTTCATATGTCAGTTCCTGTCAGTTCCCCTCAAAGTCTTTCAACTATTAAAGCTTGGTATATTTGCAGATGACACATGCCTTCAGTGATGCGACTTTTACATATGAAGAGAAAACTTCTATATGGAGACAAAATGCTGACGACAAAACATGATTTTGATTGACAAAGGTCTTCTAGACAAAGTAGAATTTGGCCAATTAAAGACAGTGACTGATTATTAGTTGGTAAAAGGTCGATCAAGATGATAGAAACATCATTGAGCCCTTGAGGATGCCCCCGGCCCCCCCCCCCTCGGAAAATGGAGGTTGCTAATAAAAACGTAGGCAGAGTGAAGAGTTAAAATGCTATCTTTTTATATCTCGGCTCACCAAGAGCTCAACAAATGAGGAGCTGGTTCCTGAGTCCGGATGCTGAGGTTTTTGGAGACAGTTCGCACAAGTGGGTTTTTATAGCTAATATGTTGGTAATTTATAAGAAAAGGCAATCTGTGAATCTGGGGGTGGCAGAGAGAGGGAGGAAGAGGAGGGGCAGGCAATATGAGTAGTAATTTACACTGTTAAGACCAAATGGCAGACAGACTGTCGCCCTGCGTGTTATCTGGAAGATTTGCACTCTGCTCGTTTTCCGACGATCTCTCCCTGCCTGTGAGTGAGAGTGTGTGCGCGTGCAGTTTTGTGTGCTCATCCACGCGGTCGGGAAGTAGCTTCTGAGCATCAACATCATGTGAGCATGTCTTTGTATATAGCACAGTAAATCACGAAGGCTTTTATTGCTTTACCAGAACTCATATGTGTACATACTGGTACGTGTTTGTTCATTGCCGAGATTACGGCGCGACTGCTGCCGAATTTATGTGTCATTGTTTCATGTGCCTTTACTTGTGTGTTTGTACTTATGTGAGTGAATATGTGTGTTTTAACGAATCTCGGGAGGCTTCATTGCACTCATCAGGATATCAGTGTTGAGAAATGGCAGTGTCAGTGCGCTGACAGTTGTGTGTGCGTGAGAGAGGATTGATGGGCCTGTGTCTGACAGCAGCCATATTGTGGAGAGAGAGAAGGATGGCATGGAGGGAGGATCTGGGGGAGGAGCGTTGTAGCCCCCTCATCCTCACAGGTTAATATTGACACAGCCTGGGCAGATACAGCGCCTACAGCGCTCATCAATCACTTTCAGTGGACCCATACAAATACACTCAGATACACACACACACACAGGCACAAGCGAGGAGAAGGACCACACGCGACGTCAGACACAGCAGAAGAAACAAAAACACACTTTAAAAGTCAGCCAGGAGCACGGCCCATTTGGACAAGTTGGTAAACATGGATAAAAATATTATGCTATATATCAAGAGTGACAGAGACGCGAGTGTGAAACTCTATTTAGCTTTCCTAAGACTACAGCAGGTCTGTACGACTATGTGTGTCTGCATCTCCTCTGTTTCAAAGTTCCACTTAAATAAGCACAACAACAATTTTAGAACTTCGCAAAACAAACAGTTGTACAGCAAATCTAGATTAATCAAGCAAATATGTTTTCAGAAGTATCACTTTGCACATTTTATGTGTAACGCTGCATTGCAAATTATAGTTTCCATAACATTGCTGTTAATCATTTCAGAAAGACAGAAAAAGCAAGTTCCCTTGACAAACAAAACAATTAATTAATGCAACTTTCTATCCATCAATCACGGAGCCTGTCACTGAATTACCATAATCTGTGCATGGTAGCTGTTTTAAGAGCAAACAGTTAATTTCGGAACAATAAATCACAAAGTGTCTCTCTACCCCTCTGTGCGCTTTGACAGCTTCGTCTCTCATTGCTACAAATGAAGACTTACATGAAACCAATTCAGTTTCATAGAAAAATTAAATCATATGCGCAATAAAAGGCAGGGGTCTAACAAAGTTTCCCATACAGCTGTAACCAAAATGTTAGGAAATGTTTATTAATCATTTTGAGTCTATTACCATAAATATAATAATTGCATTTTTCATTATTAGTTCATTTATTTCACAGAAGTTGGAATTTTGAACATCCTGTCAAACAGCTTGCCTGACAAATGTATGATCTCGATTTCATATGCATTCTTTGTTTCTCTTTTTGCAACTTCCCTTTCAGGACTGGCACGAATATGTGGATGAACTGAAGTTATTCAGTGATCGTCATGGCTATGACGGCCTGGTGGTTCTCCTGTCCATCAAAGATACAGTTCATCATCCCCGCCAGCAGGTGGCGGTCTTCTCAAACAACACAGACATTCTCAACCAGGTAAATGAAGTACCAGAACCTTTACATCTCAGATCTTCATCTTCATAAATGATCTAGAACTGCAGAAGTAGCTTGCTGTGTGGATTGTGTGTGTTCTCCTTGAGTCTGGAGGTTTTCTCTTGGTGCTCTAGCTTCCAAAAGCATCCAGGTTTAGGTTGATTGGAGACTGCTGATTGCCCCAAATGTGAGAGTGCATTGTGTGTGGTTTGAATAGATTTAGATTATTTATTCACAATCTTCAGTTTCCTATGCTGAGCTAAGCGAAGCCAAGATAAACTAAGCTAAGCTCATAGATACCCATTCTGGGCTGTATGCTATGAAACAAATGTGTGTTTTCAAAAAAAAAAGAAACTGTAGTTCTAAAAACACGAATGAAGAAGGATTTACAACACAATGGCTTTCTTTGCAGATTTGCTGTGAGTTGGAAGAGTCTTCCAGCTGGTCTCTCTCTGGTGAACTAGAGAGCAGGGAGGTCCTCCAGGTCTATCACATCCCTATTAACACCTCGGCATCTTCTGGTGCTCCTCCTCTGCTGGTAGAAGAAATACAAGGCCTCCTCAAGGACTTTGTGGACAGACGGAGCTCAGTATTGGCCTGCCACCCCAGCAGCAGGACCTCCTCCACGGAGGGCGTGGCAGGCAGCGTGGAGTTCTCCCAGGGTTCGTCTGGCATCAACGACATGGATGGCTCTGACATAGAGAGGGCTGAGGGAAGCAGTGCAGAGGTGCTGGAAATAGCAAGGTAACTGGGTCGTCCCTCCGTTTAATTTCATCTAGATCCAGTGAATATCATTGTTATGACATGGAATGTCATCACTGAAGCAGAAAATGACTCATTGACCTGTTTTTGTGCGTAGGGCGATGCAGGATGGGGAAGACGACACGGGGGCTGCAGGCGTAGGTGCTGGCGGCGAGCTTGTGAGCCCCGACAGTGGTATGACCACTATCCGGAGCAGCCGCTCCTCCAAGGAGAGCTCAGTGTTCCTCAGCGATGACAGCCCAGTGGGTGAAGCTACTGCAGGCGCTGGCAGCACAGCAGGTCCAGCTGGACTTTTCCTGAGAAATCCCTCTCCGCTGGGGTTGTCATCCCTCTCCCCTCCAGTCCCACCGGAAAGGAGAAAGCACCGATCTGGTCGAAATAAGAGTGACAACTTTGACCTGTTCAGCTTCGACCCATTACAGAGCAGTGAGCAATCTCTGCCAGCAGAGAGAGGAGATTTGGCAAATTCCAAAGGAAGAGGCGATGGAGGGCAGAAGAGAGCCGAAAGCTCCAGCTTTTCAGAACTTGAAGAGCTGAGCTTGCTTGATTTTTCTGCTCCTGGGTTTGGAAGTAGGCATTCTTCGGCCGACCACCATGGACAAGTTCATGGGAATGACATGAGTGACACTGTGGTTCCTCCAACACCGGTCAATAGCGTGGTAGGCAGCCGGCCGCCCAGCAGCTGCGGGGTCCGGTTCTTTCCTGAAGATGTGGTTGAAAGGATCAGCGGCCTGCAGCACAAAGACAGTGTCTCATCCTCTCTGTCAGAGACCTGGGATGAGCTTGGCTTTGACTCACTCGGAGCATTGTCCTCAAGTGAAAACAGTGGCTGGAATCGCAGCAAAGAACCCGACAGTCCGCCGAATATTGTGGAAGAAATTGAAGGAACTGAGTCGGTGAGGGAGGAAATCTTGAAATCAGAGAATTCCCACCAGAGAGGAAAGACCCTCGAACCCCAGCTTAGCCTGATCACTGAGCAGACTGAATCGTACGACAACTGGAACCCAGATTCAGCATTCAAAGATCAATGGCACTCAGTTTCTTTGACCCATTTGCAATTGACGCCACCAGAAGAGGATCCTACTGGAAAATACAGAGCTGGTATAATTGGAGTTAAAGACAAAAACTCCTCTGTGTCGAGAAAGAAAGCTGTCCTGAGCACGTTAACGCCAGACACGTCTAAAGAAGAGGATGAAGGGGCACAAGGGAAAAAAGGAGAAAGGCAAATGGAGCTCCTAGATTTTTGGACATACTCTGCTCAGAAGGGATTTCTAAAATCAGATAGTGGAACCACAACATCTTACCCGGAATCACTAGATATGTGGAACATGACAATCCGAGATGACAGTCTCTCACCTTTAACAACCCCTGACAACCTGTCTGAGACCTCAGGCTCTTTCTGTGGGGCAAACCCCAATGCTGGGACAGATGCGTTGGCAGAAAGTCCTCAAGGATTCTCCGATGGTGGGATGATGATGTGGAACACCACCATACAAGAAGACAGCTCCTCTACAATAACAAGCCCAGAAGGACCCGAAAATGGAAAGGACAGTCGCATGGGATCACTAGATGCCGGCGAATCTCCCGAGGCGCATGCAGGCAAGCGGCTGGAGGACGAAAAACTTCCAGAAGAGGAACAAGGTGTTTATAGAGTGCATAGTGAGACTCTTGAAGAAGTGAGCTGGAGAGGTAATGAACACGGTGTGAAAATAGTCATAGAGGAAGCTGATGAGAAAACGCAGGGTGAAATAGACGGTGACACCCAAGAGCCTGATGTACAAACCCTGGAGTCCGATTATTCAGAAGCTGGTCCCTCCTCCCACCATGGCACTGACATGTGGGACCTACCTGTTCCTGGTATGGTCACCTCCACTTCAGAGTATGACAATGTAGGTGCAGGTACATGGAGCTTGTCGTCCTCCCCTGAGACGTTCTCAAGCCCTGTAGTGGACATGATACAGCTTGAGGAGCAGTCCAGCCCGTTTATAGCTCTGACAAATCCCATTCAGAATGATAAGAAGCACGATCAAAACCAGAGGGATGAGTCCCAGGATGGACCAGAAACGTACAATAAGCCGACCAACCAGGTGTTCTTGTTTGAGACAGCTGCTGAGTCAGACGATGTCATCAGGAGCGGGCGGAGTTCAGCCGAGAGCAAGTACGACAACAAAAGTGTCGAAGGACCAGAGGAAGCTGATTGGATGGAACAACAATGTGGTCACTCCCCGTTTGTCTTAGTGGACTACTCTGCGGTGACTCAGGACATATCCGCTAACTATCGCACACATCTAGATGAAGACCCTGAGGTTCAGATGCTCACCAACCAGTCATTATCCCCAAGCCATGGGGACCATTATGATCTCCCAACCAACACGGCCCATGATGAAGATAGATCTGCCACAGCAGAAAGCAAAGGTGGCCTTGATAATGAGAGCACTGGAAATGGAAAACCATCAGAAACCATGTCTCTAAGCTCCAGCTCGGGGGGTGAAAGGGACACACTGAAGTACAGTCCAGACAGCCTCCAGCCGGGCAGTCGAGATGAACTCAGGTCCAACTCGGATGGAGATTCATCGTCGGGCCTAGAGATGGAATCCATCATTGTGTCTGGCACAGTGAAAGAGGCTGAGCGAGAGTGGCCCTCTAGAGCTAAACCGGGTGACAGGCAATCCAAAGGAACAAGGAAGTCCATGGAGACATTTTGCACGCTTTCCTACGCCGCCACAGTGCTGCAGACTCAGGCTCAGGCCTCACAGAGAGAACATCCGGAGAGTACCGAACAAATCCGGCAAAAACAAGTAACCGGAAGCTCTGACGGCACACATGGTGGTACACCATACCAAACAAGTCTCGACAATGCCCCTGAGTGCCGTCACGCACTCCCAGAAGTGATTACCCAGGCAAAGAGTAAGTCTGAGGCTTTTCATCCTTCAGATTCAGGACCAGCAGGTCTAAGTCAAACGCAGGTGGAGGAGGGAGGTTACGAAGATAAATCGAGCTTCGTTGCCAGGAGCGTCTCTCCGTCATTGAGATATCCGTCCGATCACTTTCTGAAAACCCGGGAGGAGGTTTACGTTCATTCGCAGATCTCCATGGAGGATTCAGACGAGGGAGGGCAGTCGCCCACCGCGATGGCTTCACGTCCTACTTCTCTGAGCGACTTTAAAGTCTGGACGGGTCAGCTGGCGAGACAGGACACACCTCACACCACATCTGAGCCACACTCGCCTGAACTCACCAACAGTTCAGTCTCCCATGCCAGCTCATCGATCGACACCCCGATGAGCGAATCTGGCGTTTCTACCGAGAGAGGACTCGGATTACCATTCTCCGGGGATTTGATGGAGGAGGAGAATGATGAGGGAGAGCAAGAAGAGGACACCGATACGGGTCACACACACCTGCCAAGATGGACATTAGGAGTAGAAACTGAGAGGGGAGAAGGACATCAGCAGCACTCTTCTGATCTGCTTAGTTTCACAGAGGAGCCGATTGGAGCAACTTCATTTCATCAAACAGATTTACATACGCTGGAGCCAAAGGGCGACAGATTCCTACAGCGTGCAGCAGATTACTGTGATGAACAACCCACGAGGACTGTTGAACCTGATGTATGGTCCGTCGATCAACAGACTGGAGATCACAAAGTTTCTGAAGATAACTACTCACCTATTGTAAGGTAAGCGACCCTCCTCGAACCACACTATCAAATCACTAAAGTAAAATGTAGAACATAAACTTTTCATATGTGTCTGTTACGGTATGTTTTTGTATAATCTCTTGGTGATGGTGTTGGTGTTATTTCCAATGCTTTTTTAACATTTTGTCTAACCAAACTATTTTGGTTTTTGTTCATGTTTGCATACCACCCCAATAGAGGGAAAGAAAAAGGAATTGTCTTTATGCTGACTGGCTCCTTGTGAAGGATGTAGAAGCATCTGCTTTGAATCACAATAGCCTTCCTATTCTTCAGCTGGTAGCAGCCAGTGAATGAACATGCCTGTGCACACATGTGCCTGTCCTGCACACACACACACACACACACACACACACACACGCCAACCAGCCCTCCCCTCACACACACTCAGTTCTCTGTTGGCTTTTTGAGTCTCTACAGCTTTCTCAACAGAGTCTGTACATCAGAGAAATATTAGCAATGCTGAACAGACC
Organism: Karalla daura; assembly: GCA_029224185.1. Lineage (NCBI taxonomy): Eukaryota > Metazoa > Chordata > Actinopteri > Chaetodontiformes > Leiognathidae > Karalla > Karalla daura. The sequence continues at coordinate 15,657,772 of CM055192.1, forward strand.
GTCAAAATCGAGCTGGAAGGCCCTCCTGAGGAACAGCGTCTGATGATCTGTGTGTGTGTGTGTGTGTGTGTGTGTGTGTGTGTGTGTGTGTGTGTGTGTGTGTGTGGGTGTGTGTGTGTATGCGCATTCTATGGGTGAGTGACAGACAGGGACTGACACAGTGGTAGTAAGCATGAATGTTAGCGGCACGATGGAAACGGATTATGTGTATTTCTGTGTGTAACCAAGAAACAAACTGTGCGTGTCTACGTGGGTGTCAGCAGCTGTGTGTGTGTGTGTGTGTGTGTGTGTGTGTGTGTGTGTGTGTGTGTGTGTGTGTGTGTGTGTGTGTTTATAAATCTGTTTACGCCTCATTAAATATGCGTTACCTGCCTCATTACAGCTGGAGCCCCACCAGAGCTAATGGAAACCGTTCCCCTAGCGCTCTTGCAAGGTGTGGGTGTGAGCGTTTGCATGCACGCCTGTGTGTGGGCGTGCGCCTCGGTAATACACTGGGTATCAGACAATAAAAGTTTGTCCGTGCAGCTTCAACTTAATGTGAGGAGCGGGTGCATAAACACATCTTTGCGCGTTCTTTGTTTTGGTGTAATTGTTTTAAATTTGCTGCATGTCTAGCAGGCTGTTTACAACTTTTATTATCGCAGACATATTTTACAAGGTGTGATCATGTATAAAAAAAAAGGGAATTTTCTTTTGAGTTACAGCGGCTTATTTAAATCTGTTTACACTCTTACGTACATTTAGAGAGAGAGAGAGAGAAAGAGAAATCAATATAGACTAACACACACTTTTCTGATTATAGTCATGAAGAATGTATATATATATATATATCTGGGATAGGGCATGGTTTGTGGTGAGGGCAGCTGCAGTATAGGTAAGAAAAAGCGTGCCCCCATGTGCTTTGGAGGCAGCCCTGGATCGTTGGCTTGCATGTTTTCCTTGTCAGCCGTCCTCTTCTCTCCGGGGCAGAGCTGCGTTTCCTGGCACACTGCCACCACCTGTCGATCAGAGGGATAATAGCAGCGCGCTAATGTGTGTCCCCGTGTGTTGAGGAGACCACATGAAAGGATTGAACCCACTCATGGCAACACCACTGCAAAGAAAGTCAATGCTGTCAAAATATATTTAAACAGTTTGGTCAACGAGCTGAGAATGAGAACGGCTCAGTCAAACTGTGATCACCATAGTAAACGTATCACGTACTGATTTCACTAAAGCTGAAATAACATATAAACTGTGTGATTAGAGTGATTAGATTACTGCGTACCACTTTTTGATAATTGTCTCTGATATGTTCTCTCTCCTCATCCCCCATCCCCTATTCTCCTGGAAGAAGACACCAAGATGTGACATCACACTTGTCCTCTCAGCCAACCAAGGAGAGCGCTGTGTACCAGTGGACAGGAAGTCCCAGCGTGACTCAGGGTCAAACCCAGTACGGTTACAACTACCACCACATCGACCAAAGAACTGAAAACCTGAGTGCCCACCAGGCCTGCGTGGATACTAAATCCGACAGGCAGGAAAATGTCACCGATGTATATGCCGAATTTACGACAGATGCTACGGCAGCTCAGTATGGATCTGGAGTCAGCGCTGCATACTGCTTCGATGATCCAGCTCCCAATCGAGACGACTCCATGTGCACCTCAGAGCTCCAGTACTGTCAGTATCGAGCTGAGGACCAGGACCAGTACGGGTCCGACCAAGCTCACTACCAGTTTGAGGAACAGCCCTTTTACCAATCAGACACCCACACCGAGAGGGAGGATCATGCCCGCTATGTGCCGGGAGAATACGTGCACTTTCTCCTTGAAAGGTGAGGTTTCAGTCTGAATCATTTGTAGGCCTGCACTCCTGGTTTTAGCCACCGAGAGGCAGCGCTGCTCAATTCACGCCTCTTCTCGATGCTTCAATGTATCTCAAAACTTTAATTTCTCTGCATAGAAATTACAGAAATGTCACATTATGACTTTGTCCATTGCACCTCAGGGGAAATCAGAGGTCGCAAATCTGGAAAAGGCATTCAATGTGATGTCTGTGTGCATACATTACAGTTTCATTATTCCTCATTAGCAGTTGCACACTGGTTCACATTTTGCCCCACTTTGTAATTCTGATGACCCGCCCCCTCTTCGGGGTACCCTCCCCTGTCTATTACTGTCTATTGTGAGTGAGCCTGAGAGTGTGTGTGCGTGTGTGTGCGTCTGTTAATACACAGCAGATCTTTCCATGATTTAGCGACCATGTGACTTGATTCAGTCTGATTCGGTCGCTCGCGCTGGGAGAAGACAGAATGAGGGAAAGGTAGGTGCCCTCGGATGGAGACGGCTGTGTGTGTTTTTGAGTCTGTTCTCATGTGCACTGTTTTCTCTGAACCGCGTCTCTCTATTGTGAGGCCTTATGATAATCAGTCTGTTCGAGGGGCTTTGGTTGGGGGGAGGTAGCAACACTGCACAGTATTGTTTCCTCAGCCCACACATTCAGCCTGGGAATGAAGCAGCAAGTCGCTTTCTCTCCGTCTGCTCTCTCACTCCTGTTATTTCCTATGTCAGGCGTCAACTCTTCTTCAGTCAATGTCATGGGAAAAGTTAGATCCCTGTCCTTCGTAGATGATTATCTTTGGTTTGTTTGGCCCCGTACTATGTGTAGCCGTGCCTATGGTGGCAGTGATGATTGCCGTGATAGTTTATGTTGTGGCTCATTATTGTGTTTCCGTACCTCTGAGCAGACACACCCAGCAGGAAGAAGGCGCAGCTGGGATGATGATGAAAACGGCCTCTGGAGAAGAAGCTTCTGAAGAGATGGACAACAGAGAAGGTGAATGAGCAGCAGGTTCAATTTAATTTGTGCTTATGTTGTTTAAAATATTGAGGGCGATTTTGTTTTTGAATGAGACAGTGGTTTGACGCACCGCGCTGTTGCCCAGTCCCTTGTGTGGTTACTTTTTGGTTTGGACAGTCCCAAACATGCATGTTTGGGTTGATAAGAAATTATGAAACTGCAAGTTTAGGTTGATAAGATACTATGAAATTGCCCCCAAGTGTAAATGATGTCTTTGTGACTTGTGTGCTGGATATAGGCAGCAGCAGCACCCTGCTACACAGGATTTTTGTGGCACCACATAGCAAAAAGCTGAAATCTTCAAGGAAAATTACTATAAAATGCATAACAATATGGAACGATTCAAAAGAATTACTCCAATTCATTGGCAGAGTAGTAATCAACTCCACATATTCATAAGACACCTGTCTGTTAGTCTCAGAAATGACTTTCTTTAGAAACGTGTGTAGGATTAGTTAGAGGTAGGACCTTGACTCTTCATGTCCTCAATGCTCCTCACTCTGTAGCAGTGAGGCCAAACCTTCTTCAAACAGAACAGGAAATTTCAGCATGTCTAAGATAATTTTAAAAAGAAGCTAACATGAAACTGCTTGACCAGATCCTCCATCGTCAGCGGACCTGTCTGGCGGTTCCAATCAGAGGAGGAAGCTGGTGGCTCCCCCCATGAACGTGTCCCTGGACCGCAGCGAGGGCTCTGTCCTCTCAGAGGACGCCCTTGATACGGAGGACGAGGCCCTGGACACTGGCGACGACCTGGACGTCAACATCGACGAGCTGGACACTCCTGATGAAGGTCGGCCACAGAGACACACACACACACACACACACACTCACTCGCACAGTCCAGTGGAGAAAGTGTTTTTTTGTTCATCTAAACGTCGTAGTGTAAATCTGTATTGTGGTCTGAAAACAGGCGACTCAGACGAGTTTCATCACGTGCACTCGGCCTCGGGTGGCGCCACAGCAGCAGCAGGAGCAGCAGGAGGAGCAGAGGAGGAGGAGAGCAGGGACGGCCGGCTGTGGAGGAGCGTGGTGATCGGAGAGCAGGAGCATCGCATCGACATGAAGTGCATCGAGCCATACAAGAGGGTCATTTCTCACGGAGGTGAGCCAAGACCTGCTGTATGTGTGCAGGGGTCTCTTTGCCCAGTAAAAAAAAATAAAAATTGCAACTAATACAACTAATAAATCAACATTTACATGAGGAACTTTTCTCTGTCCAGACTTTGTTTTGTAGACAACTACATTGAACCCTATATGGATATTGTACATAATTTCCTTGAAAAACTGTAGAAATAACTGCAGTGAAAGAGCATTTATATTGATGAACACAGCACATATCATCCCTATGAAATGTGAATGAGTGGTTACGATGGTTGAAACTTGAGCAGAGATTGGAGCATATGCATGGTAATCTATGAGAGTCTTCTATGTGCTTTCAGGTTATTATGCTGACCAGAACGCCATCATCGTGTTTGCAGCATGCTTCTTGCCGGACAGCAACTGTGACAATTACAATTATGTCATGGAGAATCTTTTCCTGTAAGATAAGCCAAGACAATATAGTGAGGTTTATAATCATGGAGAAATGACGTGAAACCAGTTATGCAAACAGTGTGTGTGTTTGTGTGTATATACTGTACCTGTATGTGTGTAGGTATGTGATCAGCACCTTAGAGCTTATGGTGGCTGAAGATTACATGATCGTATACCTGAACGGTGCCACGCCTCGCAGGAGAATGCCGGGCTTTACCTGGATGAAAAAGTGCTACCAAATGATTGACAGAAGGTCAGACTGTCCACAACAACTGTCACATAACTGTTATATATATACATTTTACAGTATTGTGTAAGAGATGACTAGATGACTAGATCACAGCTAAGGTGTTGTCTTTCATTTCCTTCGATTAATATTCGTATCATCACTGCTTGTTAACAGCGCCATGGCTGGGCCAGTAGGGGGCGTAATTGTTCTTTTTTTTCCTATTAGTTTTAGCTCATTAGCTCGTTTAGCTAGTTCATGAAGCGGCCACACGGTGGCGCAGCGGTGTAGTAGCAGTTCCTTTATTTTTCCCAAGCTGGGAAATTATGTTGACGGCAGCAATAGAAGATAAAGATAATAAAATAAAGATAAAGGAAATAAAATAAAAATAGAAGAAAAAAGTAAAAAGAAGTAAATAAAGAGAGTAAAATGCCTGTGGCAAGAAGAGGGGTGCTGTGAGAGTCTGTGGGCTCCACTGTTTGACCAGAACAAGATGATCCAGAGGTGGTCCATGTCTGGGTTTATGTGTGTGAATGACTGATCCTGAAATGCTTGTGATGCTAACACAGTGTCATCCTGACTGCCTCTCGTCATCTCCCATAGACTGAAGAAAAACCTTAAGATGTTCATCATCGTCCATCCCTCCTGGTTCATTCGGACTTTGCTGGGAATCACCAGACCTTTCATAAGGTCTGACTATATTACACAGGACATGATGCCAGTTTTGTGGTGTTTCAATGTCCCCATTATTCACGTGCCAACTGACACACACCGCTTTGTTTTCTGCAGCTCCAAGTTCAGCAGTAAAATCAAGTATGTGAGTAGTCTGCAGGAGCTGGGTGAAATCATCCCGATGGAGTACGTCCACATACCAGTCAGCATTGTCAAGTAAGTCACTGTCAAGTGAACCACTAGATGTGTTTATGGTGACTAAGATCACGAGAAGATGAAGATAATGCCATGGACACACTGACTCTCTCCTTTGTTTGTTTGCTAGGTCATGATCAGATAAAACGAGATAACCCCAAGATTAAAAATGATAATAATAATGACAAATTCTGTCATTTCTACTGTAATCGCATCAAGCCATATTCTCTTACTTACTAAAGAACTTCATGCAGATTTTTTTCTTCTTGGAAGAGTGAAGCCAACCAAAGTAAAAGCTTATATTCCAATTGCCTCTATGAGGCATGCTGACACATCTCTCACTTTGCCCCAAGGTATGACGAGGAGAGATGTACAAACAAATTTGCATGCATGAGGTAACTCACCCAATCTGCCTGCTTTTGGTTGTGTTGAACTCCATCAAAGCTACAGTGAATTTAGCCACTACGAACCTTTGACTGAGGCTGTCCCCTTGTCCAACCTAGGTTGAGTCAGACGTCGTTCTGTTTTATTTTCTTTTTATTTTCAATCCTGTGATGATGCTTCCTCTGTTCATTAGCTCCTTTCACCTCTGATCTGTGACACTTCAGTACAAATCTATTGAATATACAGTATTTTCCCCTCAGGTAAATGCAACAATATATACTACTCAAGTGTGATTTGGTACCTCAGGGTACAGGGCACAACAGAGATGTTGACTGTATTCTGTAGATCGAGAAGTGCAATACTTAAAACTCTATATGGCTAAAAGATTTATAAAAGGATTAAAACATTAACATTAATATGTTTTTTCAGTCATTGTATTCAGTCAGCGCTGTAGTGACTTTGGTAAAGCCAGACAGCGGGACGACTAAATGTTTTCAAAACCCTGTGCTCACTCCTTTTGGTGCATGTGGTGCTTTTATACGTGATCAAGCAAAGGAAAAGCCAGAATGGTGAGGGAAAACACCCTTTATGACAAAATCAAAACACTGCACACGTCTATAAAATAGAAAGTCTGTAGGATGGAGAGGACACCCATGCACACGACTACTTCACTTTGGTCGGGAAAACATAAAGATCAGGACCAGTCTTGCCATTTTCTCTTTGGAATAGCATCAAGAATAGCATACATAATATGGTGTGTGTACATTTACATCATATTCTGTACACTTCTATCCAGTTATTCAGTGTGAAATGTGAAAAGGGTCATTTACAGTGTCCATAAATAACACACATACACTGATGCTTTGGTGGAAATGGACTGTAAATGAGAGAAAGGAAAGAGCTCATTGGAACCTTAACCCCCTCTGTTACTGTATGTGAGGAGTCCTGTCTTCTTTGTACCGCTTGACTCCTCTGACTGGTTCATTGTTTGGATATTGACTGCGGCTGTGCATTGCAGAGCATCTGTGCTTTACTCCTTTAACTCCTTAACACCGCCATGTGAGAGCACTGATGCTTGTTTTCCTTTAACCCTCTTTTAACACTATGGACACGGGCTACTAATTACCAGCAAGTGCATGTGTCCTGAGCCCAACCCCCCAGCCTCAACCTTATCCCTCTTCCCTAAATCTGTTGCCCCACCCCCTTTACTAACCTTTTACTTTCTGCCTTCCAACCCAATGCTAAACCAGACTGGACACAGAATTGCAAGAGACAGCAGCAAAGTAAGTAGTGGACCACTTTCAGCAACAAGAAGGTTTATCCGCAGGTTATTAATAAAATCGAACTGCTTGAAGCTGAAGATATAAAGAATACATTAGACATGGTTGCTCTCGATGGCAGTGCAGGCTCACTGTGAATCCATCTTATTGAAGAGATAATCTCACAACCTGCAAAGACGTCTCACCCTCTGTACTGTATCATTTGCAGAGTAAATAATCTTCCACAAATGAGGAATCCCTCCCAGTTACTTCTAAGTAGTGCTTTTCAGCCACTGAACAACGGCTCAGTTTACCTTGTTGCATGTAATATGCCTGTGGCAGGTAAAGCTTCCATCATAAAATCATTTTCAATTGACTTTTTCCTCTCGTCTGGTCTTCCCCTCAGGTCCGAACGGAAGGGGAGCTGTGTTGTCTGACCCTTGCAGATACCTGGCTGCCGCCTATCGTCTCTGAGCGTTATGCTGTGCTCCACTGCAGCATGCCTAATATAAGCCTGCCTGCAGCATGACACGTACGGCCCGTAGTTGTTGCACCAACAACTGGCAGTGGGGTTACAAAGGAGGACGAGGCGGTGCAGACCTTCAGGCAGCTGCTTGCTCCTTGAGGAAAAAACCGACCTGAGGCTGCTCGGCGTAGCACTGTGTTCTCAGTGCACAGTCTCTGTACTGAGGTACAGACGCTTGACCCTGTACTGCTGTAAGGACTTGACTGTGCCTGTCCGGTAGCTTTTCTTTTCCTTGACTTGAACTTAATTTTGATCAGTGCCCCGATCCTCGTGTCATTTCCTTGGGAGACTTTGTTAAGTTCATGTACTAATCGGCCCCGTCTGTTGCTGTCTGTACCTTTTTGTAGCCCATATTGATAATAAGTGTAAGTGTGGACTCTCTGAAGCCATAGTGAGGCTCATGACTCTGTAATGACCAGTTACCCAAAACACACATACGTTGTCCTATTGCCCATCTGCTCAGAAATAAACATTTGTGTTCCCTGGACAATTGAGGTGTGACTGCTTCAGTCAATTTACTGCAGTGTTGGGGAATGCTACATGCCATCCCTCATCTATGACTAATAAAATCACAAGTATAAACAGCTGAAATGAGTTTTCGCAGCCTTAGAAATATGGTGAGGAGCTCAAAGGAGAGGTGCAGCTACTTCACATTGAGAGGAGCCAGCTGAGGTGGGTCAGGCCTTTACTAGATTCCTTCCTAGGGAGGATGCATGTCTATTTGAGAGGAAATGCTGGAGAGATTGTATATCCGAGCAGGCTTGGGAACACCTCTGGAGGCTCCTGGAGGAGCTGTTGCAAGTGGCTGGGCAGAGAGGTGTCTGGGCTTCCTACTGAAACTTCTGCTGACCGTGACCCGACCCCAGACCTGGATAATCAGAATGTAACGAAATGAGATGATCCACAGGGGGAAAAAAGAAAATCAGCGTCCTGTACAATGTTGTTCCACTGCAGGGGCGGCACTAGAAGTTGCTATAGCAACTCCAAAAACTTGCTCAGCAACCACTGAGCAACCCTAAAAAACGACTTATTTTTTAAAATATATATAGAAAATATTAATAAAACAAACACTATAACGCACATCAATCATACAATACTGATTTAATAAATGCCGTAATTTGACTTTTTTTTTTTCAACATGAAACCGGATACCACGAGATCTCGCGAAATTGATGGTCCGAGAAATGTTCGGTTTTTGCCATGGATGAGCCGATTTTACCCACTGGCCAGCCCCAGTATTGTAACAAAAATCCCACTGGGCCCAAAAAGCATTTTCCCAATTGACGGCAATAGTAAAAGAGACGGCTGTAAAACTGTTGACAGGACGTCCTCAGCTGCAAACATAAGTAACTGCTAATCTTTGTACTTCATGTTTTAAATTCATGGGCGTTTCATGCACCGAAAAAAATTGAAAGGACTAAAAAGCTGATGAAAAGTTTCACAAGACAGCATCATGTCACAGCAGTTTACATGCACTCTCAAAGCGCATGCTGCAGTCTGCGCTATAGATAATATACAGAAAGCTAGATGCCTCGTCCGCGTTGCTCGCTTCCGCGCCCGCACATGGCGGCCATCTTGGCATAGGCAACTCGCTCGCCCATTACATTGTGTTGGCACTGGTACATGTACTTTTTTAGATACATATCTTGCTCAAATTTCAACCGATTTTCAAACGGTTTGGTTTGTTATAAACATCGAATATGTATCTATGATACAGCATTGTTGTGTAGAATGTCATGTACTTAAAAAATAGATTAAAGTGTACACGTTTGTAAACGTTTATAAATCTGTCAAAATTTACCTACCTTGATGCATCTAGCTTTCTTTATATATCTATGATCTGCGCTCGTTAATGCTAGTTAATTATTTATATATCCTGTTTTGATCAGCAACTCCTAGCGCTCGTGCAGCAACTGCAATGAAAAAATCCTCGCGCCACCACTGCTCCACTGTTGTACCATCAAAGTGTAAATCTTAACTGTTTTTGCAGATCTGTGATTATGAAAAGATCGATAAATACTGTGTGCCACTGTGATAGATGTATAATCAGTTCACAAAGGTAAGAAAATATCAGTTACATGCAAACACTGTGGTGCTGCCAGCTGTTAGGGAAGTAATGCTCAAATTCCCGGACATTGACACACAGGGACGGCAGCTACTGGTTGGATGTGACCACACACAGACTGAGCGGTCTGGCATTTGGGCACTATCGAGAATGCCCATTGCGGCCTCGTAACCGCACTGCTGCGGCCCACTCTCTTTAATGCAGTTTTTTGATGATGTGCTTTGTTTGTGTGGCCCACTTTTTTAATTCTGCATGGTTAATGTACAATTGGCTTATGGTTATGGTTTGTTTAATGATTAAATGCTTCATGTGTGGTGGCATTGTCAGACTGTGACACTCTAGCGGTTATGACCCCTCCCCCCTTTTTTTTCTTTTTGGTTCTTTTTGGAAAATGCTTTTCCATGGTGTACGGGGCCGCTTGTAGGTGCAAAATGCCAGGGCCGTTTTTCATCTCAGTCCGTCACTGGATGTGACTGAATGTTTGTTTATATAAAAGTTTTATTTAAGGTTTGTATTTCCCTGAACTCAGACCAAGTCCTTCTGTCCTCTGTTGTTTTGCCCTCATTAATGAGATCTTTCTGCAAGAATGACTGCGCTCCTGATGATGAACTTATTAAATATCCATTGATCCATTTTCCTACCCCATCTAGGACTAATCTTCTTTGCTGGAGCCTGCCCCGGCACATATAGGATGAAGCTAGGGTATGTACACCCTGGTGGTCAGGTCACCAGTTCATCCCAGTGCCCACATACTGTACTCACTAATACCTAAGGGAAACTTAGAGTCTCCACTCAGCCTAAACAAGCATGTTTTCAGACTACTGGAAGAAACTGGAGTACCGTACCTGGAGTGTGTGATACTTCACTGTATGTTACATTTTCCAGTCCCTGCCGGTTAAGTTGTACCAATCCACATATGCAGAGAGAGGATAAAAGGTTTGCATTCATGCAATCCAGAGTTGTGATTTTTTTTTTTTGGTCATTTATTTATGTCCAAGCAACCAATTGTACAAAAACAGATTAGTTGACTTTTGAGTATTGTAAACCATTTGAAAAAACAGAGCAACTCTTTTGTGCCATGAAAACTTCCATATTCCAACAAAAACAAGAGTACCATCACACTTTAAACATATGTCATGCTGGCATGTCATAACTAACGAGTCATGAATTTAAAAGTTAACATTGTATTAGTTATTGTAAGTTAGTATTTTCCTTGTTAGTTACAGTGGAACCATGACTTACAAACGCCCTATTACACTAAAAATTCAGAATACACATTGAGTTTCGAAGAAATTTCCATCCCATTAATATTAATACGAAATAATATGAAAGCGAAATCAAAAGTGCCACCCATATACATCATATTAAAACAGTCAGATATTTACACTTTATACGACTGTTTTCAGAGTGGGAAAATACAAATTTCCATACTTTAAGAATACAAAAATCCAAAGATAAGAAATCCCTTCCGGAATTTCATATCTTAAGGTTCCACTGTATTTCGTAAGGTATTGCATTTTCCTGGAAATCCGTGACTGCTTTTTGTCTCAGATACCTCTCCAGGCAGTAGATTGCAAACGGATCTGTGTCAATGTCAAACTTATTGGCAAAGAGGTGATGCTGCGAGAGCATCCACTGCACATCCCCAGCACCATACACACAGATATCCCGGACGTGGTGGCCATGACACTCCGGGTACACCGCCCCCTCTGAATCCCGTGACCCCTCATGAGGCTGCCACTTCACCAGCCGAGCAATCGCGTTGATATCACTCATGTCGTATTTGGAGTGGTGCCATGTTGATCCAGGAACGCCAGGGAGTCTTTGAATGGTTGCCCAGATGAACTCATCGGGACTGTAGGTATCTTTGGCCCACTCCATCAGTGCATGTATTCGTTCATCCTCCAACACACTGCGCACGTAGCCTCGGTTGACCACAATGTAGGCATTTCCTGACAGGATGGGCAGGTTGAATGGAGGTTTCTCCTTTTCCTTCCCTACACCCTGAGAATTGGTTAATTAATATGGTCATTACAGTCAATATGAACAGAAACTCTTCATAAAACTTTTACCATGAAATGAATGAATGTACCTTAATTTCTCCGTTCACTATCTGGTGAACATTTGTCACCCTCCACATTTTCTGGGGAGGCATTTTTTCAGACTCCATGCTGTTACCACCCAACAGTGAATGCAGTATTCTCACCATTTCCAAGTTGGTTTTCAGTGGGAAATCCTGGCCACAAAGGTTGATGAAGTATTTCCACCTGGTGCTGATGTTGTAGAGGTCTGACATACAGTTAATGTCAGCCTGGACACGTGGCCAAGCAGCATAGACCACGCTCACAGGCTTGCTGACCAGGAAGACATTTGGAAAACAGGATGTAATGGCTTTGATTGCAGAGAGGAACGAGGCATCTGATTTCTTGTCAACATGGACACAGTAAAAATTTTGAGGAGCGTAGATGGCTCGCAGCAGTCGCTCAAAGTTCTGCACCTGGAGTGTAATACAAACACCATTAAATTCAACCTTTTTGTTTATATCTGAATTTGCTTAGTATTTGCTCAGAGATATCCTTCAGTTGATTCCAAAACCTTACCACTTACATTAGACTTCATTGTCTATGTAATGTTTTAATCTATTTTTTCATTTTCTCCATTTGAACCTTGCATTTTGTACATTAACCCAGATTGTTTTCATATTTGTTTGTCTCTCATCCCCAGAAGTCTCATTTTAAAAGATTTCTATGGTGGTCTGTTGGTTCCATTCAACCATTATCCGTTTTATTTTTCTCACTTTTTCCATGTGCTCTCTATGATCAGATAAAAATGGTCACTAATCTTTCTTTTCATATTGAACTTTGCCTTGCTGGAGTGTACCTTTTGATGTACAACTATTGAATATGCCAGGGGAAAGTCCTCTTCTTCTTTGCTTAAGGGGAATGGAAAGTACTTCCTGGTCCTCTTGAATTGGCTGTCAATAAATAGCATAAAGTTGTCAGAAACTGTACTTATTAATAATTGATACAACTAAAACCTGTTGTTTGAAGTAACCCACCTGCAGTCTTGGGTTGCATTAATGTAATACTCATTGGGGAGCTCAACACTCTTACGGAAGTCTTTACTGGTAGACAGAGTCTTCGCCTGCTCCAGAGCCTCACTGTCTCCCTGCAGGATAGCTGAACAGTCGCACACTTTCTCTGGACCGGCATCAGCGTCTGTGTACTCCAACCAGTTGTAACTGAGCTTGTCAATGTGATTCCAGTCTACCTTTGGGTATATGATCTGGGATAATATCCACAGTGATATGAGTCCAATTGTGAAAATCAGAAACAGCTTCGCATGGCTTTTTCTTAGTGCCATCATTTGACACAGGGAGTTCTACACTTTCACAAGGCCTCTATATTCTCTTCATACCTAACCCCATCCAGGTATTGACCCTGAAAAAAAGAAAATAAATGCATCATATGTATATATATATATATATATATATATATATATATATATATATATATATACATATATATATATATATATATATATATATATATATATATATATATTAAACAAAATCAAATTTTTTCCTTCCCTAGTTAGAAAGGAGCAAGGCCAATATTAATATCGGATATTGCCACTACTTCTCTATAATACTCCATTCTTGTAGTTGTGTACATCATGAATTAGTTGATGAGGTGTTGTGTTGAATTGTTTAAGTTAATATCACATTTTCAGTGATATAGGCCAACTGAAATTCATTTAACATTGACATTGTCATTTCCATCACAGTATGTATATATGTTTGTCTTGTGCAATGGAAATGACAGTTGTGGAAATGACATTTTGTTACATTTCTTTAAAAGAAAAAACTCATGCTATATTAGCATGCTAATCGCTGTTTCAGAGTTGTCATTAAGTCAACTCAAAATACACAACATAAAATGATATTTTTCCCATTACTGTTTGGAAATGACAACCAATAAACATATTCTGTGTTTAGCTGAAATTTACCTTGATTTCTTTCTGAGTTCAGTACCCTCCTAGGAGCCATCTCTGCTCCCCAGCTACTGTATATACTCAACTGTAGTATGACTGCTGTCGGGTTACAAGTGTACAAACCCGAAAATCACTCCGTGAAGTCCGTGACATTTTGTGGTGTGTGGTGGAAATGACAGCGACCCATAGGGTAAAAAAAGACATAAAATACTAATATATCTTACAAAACGTGGTGCATTTCCTTCAAATGGGAATTTATATATAACAGTTATGGAAATCTGTCATGTCATGTCATGTCTGTAATTTATGCATTTATGCAATTTTTGCTTTTTTTTTCTTGTCAAGTGTGGTAGACTGACTGTCTTAGTTTAAATACTAATGGTAAATGCCTCTAGAAGGAGCTACCTGTTTGCTATAGGGCTGCACATATTGTGATTATAGATAGGAAGAGCTGGAGCGCAGGTTTTGTGGTCGGCAGAGCAATGAAGAAATAAACGGCAGGCAGCTAAAATAGCTCAATCAATCACATCAAGTACGTACAACAAAAATAAAAAACAGGAAATGTGTTTTTGTTTTCTTTGTTTTTTCTACCAAGGACACAAATTCTTTGATAGTTAAAGAATCACCCGTGGATGCATTGGTGAAAGTCTGATAAAAGATCAAACGTGAAAAAGACTCTCCTATTACTACTTATCCATTCATCTATACTACTTTGATGCTTACAAACACTGATAGTGTTCTCCCAGACTTATTTAATGAATACACAAATGAAAAAACAAATATATAAAATGAGATTTACAACTTTTTTGTATTCCCTGTATTCCCACATTGCCCTATGTGAGCTGACCAGCAGTGCACATAAAGTGGGTAGACAATGGTGAATGAATGGGTGGAGCGTTTTTTAAGCTTTTTGTATTGTAATTATGAATAAAATGAAATTTTAAATTAAAAATTCCTACCCTCAATTTTCCTGCATTAGATCTGTATGGGCAAGTCCTTCCTTGTCTCTGTCTCTGTCTCGCTGACAGACTGTTCACCTCGCGCTGTTCATTGTTGCATCTGGGCACGTATTCAATAGTCAAATACTCTTTTGGCACTGTCAAAGTCCATAAGTAAAAGAGCAAGTCATAAATCCCAGTATTTATATTACTCCAGAACAAATAGCAACCAATCATGAATCCTAGGATCTTGACACAAAAAGAAAGACTTTTTTCTTTTTCCTTGAGTTAATCAAGTTAATCAATAATGTTTTTGTACTCTAAATTTCAACTATCACACTTTCACCTTATTTCTTTATTCCTATTCTTTTAAATATTGTATATTTTTATACTGAAAAAGGTGAGGAAGCCTGGCTTCCCTTGGCTTCTGCAAGAAAACGCCACTCTTGGTGCTCACAAAAAGCAGTTAGCATGCAGATGAGGTGTGTCCCCCTGACCATGAGGTATTGCCATCTTTTATGCCCAGAGAGCCCCTTGTTTCTTTGATGTCTGGGTTTTACAAACGGGAGAACATTTGTTGAAAGTAAGACAGACAGTCGGGAACTGAGAAACTACAAACAAGTTTCAGCTTGTTGGTTGTTTGTCTGGACTCCATCTGCTGGTGCGATGGGTTGAGTAGTACGTATGTGCAACCGAAGTGGCAACTATACAGCGGGGTCTCGAATTTTTGGCTGCACAAAACATGTCACGCGGTGGCCCTAACTGCCACAGTATTACATCTGTATCTACAATGCTTCTTGTCAATGACTGTGTGACCAAAGCAAGCAGAGTATCACGCCCTGAAAAACAGAGCAAACACACAGAGTACTTTAATTGTTCCAAGCTTGAAACGTTCTGTTTTTACAGCAGCAGAAACAATAGAAAATATGTGGGTGGGGGTTAGCAGGATGTGTGTGCTCCAGGATGCATGCCCATTTGTTTCAAATGGTCACCACCGGGACAACATTGTAAATTTTTACTTTGACCGTGGTGGATGGGAAGTCAATTGGAGCTTATGGAGAGGTGCATTGGGCTTACTCTGTGGTTTGCCATTTCAATTTTATAGGACACACAAGTTTATGTGCTTAGACACCAATTTCATTTCATTTCATTTTAATTTCAAAAATTAAAGAAACTTGTGGTCTGTTTGTGTACCGACTTGCATGTTGACAGGTTGTATCATTTTTCAGCAGCACCTTCTCGAAGAGCACGCGATCAAGTGCCTACTCCTGTCTGCTCCACTGCGGACAGAGCCTCCTGCTGCAGCAGGCTCACAGATGACCTCACAGACACACACACGTCATGCACAAACACGCACACACACTCACTCACACAGCATTCTGTGAGTGTGTGCATGTATGAGAGAGAGACTGTCTTTGAGCAAAGGCAGACAAAGTGCTGCAAACTTATCCCGGAGCACTCATGAAATTTCAGTTTTTTTATAGGATTTTTGGGGACTTTTGGGCCAATTGGGATATTTGGGACCAGCATCAGGGAGAGTTTCAAGCAAGCACTGGTGTGATGACAGCACATGCTTTGATGTATCATTTATGTGTGTGTGATCAAGTGTGCTGATATTTCACACAGAAGATCAACAGGTACAATAATAAATGGCAGAAACGTGAAGGAGACCAATTATTCTCCTTCCCGGAGTGTCACTGGTTCCGATAAAGTCACATTTATGAGCCATGAGGGCACTGACTGCAGCCAGCGGCACACACACACACACACACACACACACACACACACACACACACACACACACACGCTGTACATCTGGCCGCTACCTTCTGCTGCGCACTGAACAGCCACAACAGTTCACACATCTCTCCTCCCCTGACTGTACAATAGCGGGGTCAGGGGTTCACACTCGGCAGCATTCATTTGGAGGCATACATTTAAATCAGATGTAAAAACTTACTTAGTGAATGTGGATACGGCCGCCACAGCGCAGCTGCCAGCTTCCGACAGAGCAACAGGATGTCATGATTTGTGTCCTGATGAGCCTTTTTTTAAACACATGAGACACACAAGAGTTTAAACACATGACCATGTGACTCAAACTTTTAGGATTTGTTAGTAATCTCAGTTTCTCTGGATAGGAAGCATTTTCTGTAGCATAGAAAATAATGACCAAACTGGGGTAATCTTTGTATAATGTTTGTGATCACTAACTGGAAAAGAAAATGTTCTTATTAATATTAAAAATGGGTTAATTGCGTATTTTTTTGACATGGCATAATCCTAGGGGGAGGCGCTCCGTATATTTAAGGGCCAGAGCCCCGATCTGGGAGAGTGTCTGTGGTTACAGTGAAGGTAACAGTGATGTCTGAGAGCAGAGGATTTCCAAGTTATTGAAGAACTTTTGTTTTTCCCCTTTTGTCTTTGAAAAATGTTTATACCTTTTTTTTTGCATTCACTTTATTTTGTTTATTGGGATATTTATTTGGTGGGGGGGGGGGGGGGGGGTACATATTGGCACTGTTTTGAGTCTGGTGAGGTTGAGGAATAAAACTCCCAACATCAATTTTTCGACCAAGCTGGAGTTTCTGGAAGAGCTGACGGAGCTAGAAAAAGCTAAGACCCTGTTACAGGCAATTTCTCAATCAGCAGTGTAAAAAATCACCAAATAAAACTCATGCACAAATACACACAGTGAGAGAGGACTCACTGTGACTCATACTAGTCTGTAGCGACAGGATATCTATTATTGGCAACGTATATTTATGCCCCGTTTCCGCTCCGGCTCAGCTCTACTCGACTCGACTCGGCCTTGTGTGTGTTTCCATTACATTGAATGTGTAACCAGGTACTGTTTTTCTGGTACCTGCTTGCCTGCCGGGCCAAGCTCGGCCAAGGTGTGCTGATTGTCACCAGAAACACCAGCGCATCAGCGCAAGTTATAAAAAAAAACCAAAACTTTCCTCCCACTGTGAAGTCGGACTGGATACAGAAAAGTACACACCTCGCATCGTCGCGCAAGCCGGCCTGTTTCAGTTGGGTCAGATCTCTGTTTCCCAAACTAACCTTGTTTTTCCGCAGTATTGTGTTTCACTTCCTCCAGCCTCGTCTGGAACAGCACTTTTCTCCTTGCTGTGGCAAACAGCCACACATCCAGGATCAAAATTATCATCCCCTCGTTGTTGATGTTGTTTTTCTTCCCTGTACTCTTTGTCTTGATGAAGATACACACACACATGCACACGTGTTGCTATGACGACCAGGTACTCTCAAGGCAGACCTGTTTTTTAATGGAAGCCGTGAAGCATGAACCATGAAATAGAGAGGGAATAGTGTCCTATACAAACACAAGACCGTATTGACATTAAATTACCTCTCTAAGCAAGGCAAGGACTATCATAATGATGCTGGCAGTCGTTAACATACGAAGTTAATAAAAGTGTTCAAAGGGTACTGTACATCGATGGGATGAGGATAAATGGAGGATAAAACAACATCATAAACTTCATACCAGTAACCTTCATACTCTGGGATGTGTCAGTTTAAAAATTAACCATCAAATAAATTAGGCTATTGTCTATGTCTGTATTTGCAACTTCACATGGTTGCATAACATTAACATAAAACATAAAGCAAACATAAAATGCACCTGTGCAAAGTTTCCAGATGGCTCCAAGATGGATGAAGTGAAGGGCAAGACAAGGAGGATGACATTAGTTTGAAGCACATAGCTATATATCTATGTAGTGTGGTGGAAATCTTTGTGAGTAGGGTGAAGAGTAAACAGAGACAAGAACCCAAGTCCTTTTTCTGTGCTCCTCGAGCAGGGCAGACTTCCACACAGTCAGAGAGCTGATGCAAGTGTGCACAACTTTCCTCTGCTGCACAATTTCTTTATTCACTGAGTATGCAAATTAGGCTGACCAACAGGTTGCTCCACATCCTTCTTTACTCATGCCCCTGTAAGCTGGTGGAATATCTTATCTTATCTTATCTTATCTTATCTTATCAAAGTGAAAGGCACTCGCGGGGAGTTTTCTTTTCAGCTTTCCTTTATGTCTTTTACAAGAACTTTAATGCACCTGCTCCTGCCTGTAAAAGTTAAACATCCTGTTTTCTCTGTATGATTCACTCTGGCCTGCTTCTGTTTCTGCTTTTTTTTTTGCACTAACATTCTGCACTTTTACTACAAGTTCAAGCACTGTTGAACTCTTGCTTTAAGGTCAATAAAATTTTTAATTTCATGTCCCCCTTTTGGTCATTCGATGACCACAAGCATAGAATGAAAATTTTACATAAACGTTGATGAGTTGACATGAACAGTTTCACTAGATCAGAACCATCTAAACCAGTATTAGGAGTGATGCAGCAAGTCTTTGAGTTTTTTTTTTTGGTCTTGTAATGTCTAAATCAGTCTTTTTGAAGACTTTTGAAGGTGTGTTCATCTGCTCCAGGCATGTGGTCCTTATGATGCTCCTTCATTAGTAACTCACAGTGTCCAGGTGCACTTGTGTCCAGGGCAACCCTGTCTCTTCACAGATTTTTGCCACTTTGTTTTTCATCGTGGCATTCTCCCTTTCCACTGCTCCACCACTTGTTGGATGGTATGCACATTATTGTTTTAGGTTTAATTTCCTACATAAGTGCTTAACTGTCTCAGTGCCTTTTTTATGTGAGACCCACTGTCACGTGATACCCGTCAGGGAATACCCCATCCGAGAGTGATTTCAGTAATCAATGCCTTTGCCACTGTGTCACATCCTGTTTGGATGAGGGGAAAATTTCGACCCATTTAGACCACCTGTCCAGCATCACCAGAGCATACGTTCTGTCTTCTGATGGTGTCAGTTCAACAAAATCCATCGTCCAATGATCAAATGGTCCCTCAGCTCCCTCAGGTGAACCATTGTGTGGCTATCATGTCCACGTGTCAATTTACAGAGAGGGCAAAAGATGCCATGCCAAATAGAATCTGAATCTTTAGGCACCTGCACTTTTCTATGCTTGAATATACATGGGGGGGGAGCAAAACTCAGCAGTCCAAATCAGAGCAGCTCAGGAGGGCAGTGTGAGGTGAGTCGGTGTTAAAGCAAAGGAGGGGTGGAGGGCGTGTGGCAGCCGCTTTGCAGTGGCAGATGGGAGAAGGATTGCTTCCAGCGGCTCTGCTTCTAACTGGTAGTGAAACGGGGCTTCTGTCAGACTCTGTCAGAGATCTGTCTGCAGCCTCATGGTGTGATGGATTGATTTAAAAAAGAAAAAAATATTAATCAATAGATCTCTGATCTGCCTGTCAGCCCTTAACGGGTTCAATTGGTTTTGCCTGCGGAAGCCGTAAGGGGGAGCTCCGGACCACAGCGCTCCACTCGGATTGAAGCTGCCAGTGAGAAAGCCTGAGCGCTGAGTCTGGGCTGAGTAATGAGATGGGAGAAGATCAGAGCACACAATGAGTTCCGCAAATGAGTAATCGGCCACAGTTACTTCTAAGCAGTGCTTGGCATGCACTGAACAAGGCCCTCTTTGTATTGTTGCACTTAACATGCCTTTACTTGCTATGGACACTCGCCCATAGCAGGTAAAGTTCCTTAAAGGTCCTTGGGAGACTTTGTTAAGTTCATGTACTAATCGACCCTGTCTGTTGCCGTCTGTACCTTTTGTAGCCCATATTGATAATAAGTGTAAGTGTGGACTCCATAGTGACGCCATGTGAAGCCATAGTGACGCTCATGACCTGTTACCCCAAACACACATACGTTGTCTTATTGCCCATCTGCTCATAAATAAACATTTGTGTTCCCTGGACAATTGAGGTGTGACGGCTTTTGTCATTTTATTGCAGTGTTGAGGAATGCTATATGTCATCACAGTTTTGGGCTTGGGTAACAGGTTTTTGGATTGGGAGATAGAAAGACAGATCATGGTGTGCCAAGTCCTGGGTGATGAATAGGGAGTTGAGCTGCTAGTGTTCGATTTACAAGTCTGTCTGCATTCCAACCACTATCCACTGTATGGAGTACAGTAGATGTATGGAGCTGAGAGGATAAATCATAAAGTCATCAGTATAAGCAGCTGAAATGAGTTTTCGTAGCCTTAGAAATATGGTGAGGAGCTCAAAGAAGAGGTGCTGCTCCTTCACATTGAGAGGAGCCAGCTGAGGTGGGTCAGGCCTTTATTAGATTCCTTCCTAGGGAGGATGCATGTCTATTTGAGAGGAAATGCTGGAGAGATTGTATATGTCGGCAGGCTTGGGAACACCTCAGGAGGCTTCCAGAGGAGCTGGTGCAAGTGTCCGGGCAGAGAGGTGTCTGGGCTTCCTACTGAAACTGCTGCCGATCGTGACCTGCCCCAGACCTGGTTATGCAGAATGTAACGAGATGAGATGATCCACAGGAAAAAAAAATCATCGTCCTGTACAATGTTGCTCCACTGTTATACTATCAAGGGTATAACATTTTTGGAAGGTAGGTATACTATTTATACCTTTGGTATTATTTGGTATAATTGCTATTTAAACCTTTAGGTATAATAGTTACACTTTGTATAACTTGTGTAACTTTTTTGGAAATCTGTGATTGTGAAAAGATCAATAAATACTGTGTGCCACTGTGAAAATAGATGCAACATCAGCTCACAAAAGGAGGAAAAAATCAGTTACATCCAAATGCTCCAATACACATATAGGATGAAGCTAGGGTATGTACGCCCTGGACAGGTCACCAGTGCATCCCAGTGCCCACATACATAAACTCACTCACTCTCAAGCTAACACCTAAGGGAAATTTAGAGTCTCAACTCGACCTAAACGAGCATGTTTTTGGACTATTGGAAGAAACGGGAGTACCTGGAGTGTGTGGTACCCCATTATATATATCACATATATATATCACATTTTCCAGTCCCTGTTTGGTAACTTGTAAAACGATCCATACTTGCAGACAGAGAATAAAAGCTTTGCATTCCTGTGGTACAGAGTTGTGTGTTTCTGTCATTTATTTATGTCTAAGCAACCAAAAGTACAAAAACAGAGGCATTCATTTTAACTGAATAAATTAATGACAGTGGTTAGGGTAAATATAAATAATCAAAGAGTGGCAAAAAAGTGGCAAAAAAAGAAAATGATCAGAGAAATTTAGGCCATATTTAGCTGAAGAGATGATGTGATTTGTTTGAGGAGAGGTTCTAGTTTTCAGTGAAATTTGATATGGATCCATATAGGAAGTATATATTTTTACAACACCATAGACCCACCACCATAGATCCAACACCCTCTATCTCAAATACTCTAGATGTTATCAAAGCAGATGGAACACACTTCATATGGTTTCTTTTCATCCTCAGAACCTCTATCTCTATTTTTCCCAGACAGTAAAACATTTTGTGTGAAAATTTGTTTCGCAGAGATTTGTGAATGGGAGAAAGAGAACTGATTAGTTGACTTTTGAGTATTGTGAACCATTTTTAAAAATTCTGAGAAGCCATTTCTTGCACTTAAATACGTCCATATTCCAACAAGAAAACACAGTGACATCACAATTTAAACCTATGTCAGACAGACATAACTAAATAATGAGTCATAAAAAAATAATTAATTTAATTAAGTAAAAAGTTTTATTGCATTTTCCTGTAGAAAAAAACCTCCTAATAGCCTCGATGGATATCCGATAGTGCTTTTTGTCTCAGATACCTCTCCAGGCAGTAGATTGCAAACGGATCTGTGTCAATGTCAAACTTATTGGCGAAGAGGTGATGCTGTGAGAGCATCCACTGCACATCCCCAGCACCATACACACAGATATCCCGGACGTGGTGGCCATGACACTCCGGGTAGACCACCCCCTCATGCAGCTGCCACTTCACCAGCCGGGAAATCGCGTTGATATCAGTCAAGTCATATTTGGAATTGGGCCATGTTGATCCAGGAACACCAGGGACTCTTTGAATGGTTGCCCAGATGAACTCATCAGGACTGTAGGTATCTTTGGCCCACTCCATCAGTGCATGTATTCGTTCATCCTCCAACACACTGCGCACGTAGCCTCGGTTGACCACAATGTAGGCATTTCCTGACAGGATAGGCAGGTTGAATGGAGGTTTCTCCTTTTTCTTCCCTACACCCTGAGAATTGGTTAATTAATATGGTCATTACAGTCAATATGAACAGAAACTCTTCATAAAACTTTTACCATGAAATGAATGAATGTACCTTAATCTCTCCATTCACTATCTGGTGAGCATTTGTCACCCTCCACATTTTCTGGGGAGGCATTTTTTCGGACTCCATGCTGTTACCACCCAACAGTGAACGCAGTATTCTCACCATTTCCAAGTTGGTTTTCAGTGGGAAATCCTGGCCACAAAGGTTGATGAAGTATTTCCACCTGGTGCTGATGTTGTAGAGGTCTGACATACAGTTAATGTCAGCCTGGACACGTGGCCAAGCAGCATAGACCACGCTCACAGGCTTGCTGACCAGGAAGACATTTGGAAAACAGGATGTAATGGCTTTGATTGCAGAGAGGAACGAGGCATCTGATTTCTTGTCAACATGGACACAGTAAAAATTTTGAGGAGCGTAGATGGCTCGCAGCAGTCGCTCAAAGTTCTGCACCTGGAGTGTAATACAAACACCATTAAATTCAACCTTTTTGTTTATATCTGAATTTGCTTAGTATTTGCTCAGAGATATCCTTCAGTTGATTCCAAAACCTTACCACTTACATTAGACTTCATTGTCTATGTAATGTTTTAATCTATTTTTTCATTTTCTCCATTTGAACCTTGCATTTTGTACATTAACCCAGATTGTTTTCATATTTGTTTGTCTCTCATCCCCAGAAGTCTAATTTTAAAAGATTTCTATGGTGGTCTGTTGGTTCCATTCATCCATTATCCATTTTATTTTTCTCACTTTTTCCATATGCTCTCTAAGATCAGATAAAAATGGTCACTAATCTTTCTTTTCATATTGAACTTTGCCTTGCTGGAGTGTACCTTTTGATGTACAACTATTGAATATGCCAGGGGAAAGTCCTCTTCTTCTTTGCTTAAGGGGAATGGAAAGTACTTCCTGGTCCTCTTGAATTGGCTGTCAATAAATAGCATAAAGTTGTCAGAAACTGTACTTATTAATAATTGATACAACTAAAACCTGTTGTTTGAAGTAACCCACCTGCAGTCTTGGGTTGCATTAATGTAATACTCATTGGGGAGCTCAACACTCTTGCGGAAGTCTTTAGTGATGGACAGTATCTTCGCCTGCTCCAGAGCCTCACTGTCTCCTTGCAGGATAGCTGAACAGTCGCACACTTTCTCTGGACCGGCATCAGCGTCTGTGTACTCCAACCAGTTGTAACTGAGCTTGTATATATGATTCCAGTCTACCTTTGGGTATCTGATCTGGGTAAACATCCAGAGTGATGTGAGGCCAATTGCGAGTCTCAGAAACACCTTCACGTGGCCTGGATTCATTGCCATCATCTGATAGGGAGTTCTATAAACTTGGCAATCACATGAGGCCTCTATAATCTCTACATACCTAATCCCGTCCTTTTATTGACCCTGGAAAAAAGAAGATAAATATTTCATATGACTGGAATTTGTGCTGAAGATTGAATATATTTTTTGTTGGATATTTATTTTGCGCAGAGCTCAACTGAAACTGACTTAAACTGAGAAGGAACTCATGTGTGAGTGATTTATTCTCCGGACACAGACTCTTACTGATACATTTTCAGTGGTGAAAAAAATGCACATATATATATATATATATATATATATATATATATATATATATATATATATATATATATATATATATATATATATATATATATATATATATATATATATATATGAATGAGTGAATGAAATGTGCAGATCCCTGAATCACCACCATATCTATATCTATATCTATATATCTATATATATATATATGTATATATATATATGTATCCCTGAATATGATCCCTGAATCACCACCATTACAATATGTAAGAGCACAAGGGTGTGTCAAGTGTGTGTTCTCAGATCCTTCGTGGGACCGAGATGAAATCAGTCAAATATATCTTGTTAGCTGCCAAGAGCTGTTCAAGATTGATGTCTGCCTTATACAGTCAGTTTTATATTTGGATAGGTCAGACCCAGTTTTATATTAATTAATCACCTGATTTTCGCTAACCATCCATTCTTTATCCATAATCTTACTCGCGTCAGACCCGCTCGTGTCGCGGGTATCGGCTGATGCCATTTTCTAGCTCGCATAAGGAAAACCAACAGGACTAACCGGACAGATTGCTGTTGCCCCGTTTTATGAGCATGTAGGCATACACACATACACACACCACAATAAATGATAAATAACAAAAATACAAAATAAATACGCATACACACCACACGCACACACACACACACACGCCACAATACTTTTCATAATGTTTATTATCAGGTGTCACCAGAGAGGCTTCCCACTGTGAGCTGAACAGCAGTGCATAAAGTATAGAGTGGGTAGACAATGGTGAATGAATGTGGAGCTTCTTAATATTATATAACATATAAAACTAGAAAATTCCAGCGCGCTGAAATTTCGAGGGTGCTCCGAAACGTGTGCCCGCCATCGAGTCACTAGTTGTCCAGAATCTGGATCGTTTGGCGACAGCGGCCAATTAACTGATTTTGGTTTTTTTTTATTTTGTCGGGGTCGAACATTTCCACACTTGCCGGGGCCGAGCCGCACGTTTTGATGTATGGTTTGTGTGTCTGTCGTCTGCTATGCTTGACCGAAATTTCGCTATAATAATAATAAGAAGAACAAACACGGTGGAGAGTAATAGTGCTCCCCTTCGGAGCACGAATTACGAATAAAAGAAAATGAAATATTCCTACCTGGGATTCTCCAACATTAGATCCGTACCGGCAGGTTGTTCCTTGTCTCTGTCTAAGTCTCTCTGACAGGTTGGTCGCCTCCCCTTGTTCATTTTTGATTCTGGGCCCGTGTCCAAAAGTTAAACATCCTGTTACATCGTTCAAAGTACAGCCATTCTTTTTTCCTATGCTTTTAAACATTGTATTAATCCACAAACAAGAGATTTGTTAAAGTGATATTTCATGATTCATTATAACCCTTAAAATATTTTAGTGTGGATCCACAGACTGTAGGACATATAAAAGATATAAAGGATTGCACAACTCAGCCACTTCAACTACAATCATTGAATTGCATTGCACTGCATTGCTCTGGTACTGGGATGCAATCACTGTCTCACACAAAAATCATAAAACTTCTTTCCTGGAATCCAACAACCACTCCAGTTTCTGTCTCAGACAGTGGGTGATTGACAGACTCCAACACACGTTCACAGACACAATGAAAATCAGAGCAAACAGACAGAGTACTTAATTTGTGTCAAGCTGGAAACCTTTCTGTTCTACAACAGCAGATGCAGTAGAAAATATGGTAACGAAAAAAATAGTAAAAGACAAAAATGTGAAAGTAAGATACTAAAATGCTAGTCTGTGGGAGCATGTGCAACACTGACAGACAGGACAGTGTAGTCTGGGTTATCTAGGATTAATAACAGGTTGTTCAGTGTCCTCCTTATCACTGTTTTTATAGAATCCTGATAAAGTCCAATTATCATTGCCCATTTTTTTTAAATTACATTTATCGGTCACGAGGCATAATTTCTCCTACTCTCTCGCAGTGTTAGAAATGAAATTAAAATGAAACCCATGCACAAAGTGAGGGAGGATAACTCACAGTAATCTGTTTATACTAGTCTGCAGAAACAGGATATTTAAAACGGACCATATACTTTACAAACAATGGACCATATTGACATTCATTATCTATCTAAGCAAGGACACTGCCAATATAATATCACTGGCACTGGTAATAACACTAGTGCTGAAAGGACACATTCATAGGGTGAGGTGATACAGGATAAAAGGGCATCAGATTCACCTTCATACGATGGAATCTGTCGGTTTAAAAATTAACCAAGCAAAACATAACTACATCTAACATATATGACTGTATAACATTACCAAAAATAATGTATAACATTAATGATATAACATTAATAATATAGCATCAATGTATAACATTACTTTGGGAAAAGTCAATAAAATACAGCTGTGCAAAGTTTTTAACGGAAGTGAAGAGCAAGGCAAGGAGGGTGGTTAAAGCACACATCTATCTATCTACCTATCAACTTCAACTTTATTTGTTTTCAGTGCCATATCATAACAGCGGTTATCTCAGAGCACTTTACAAGGAGAGCAACAATGTGTACACAAAAACCCCCTGTCCTTAGACCAGGGGTAGGGAACCTCTTCCACAAAGAGCCATGTGGCTGCAGGTTTTTGTTCCAACTTATCCAGAGCACACAGACTGACCAGTCAACTGTCAGAAGACACAGATCAGTTGATTGAAAAAGCCAAATCAGGTGTGCTCCTGCTTGGTTGGAACAAAAACTTGCAGCCACATGGCTCTTTGAGGAACAGGTTCCCTACCCCTGCCTTAGACCCTTGCAAAGACTGAGGAACAACTCCCAAGAAAAACCCTGACAGGGGAAAAAAAGGGGAGAAACCTCAGGGTGAGAGACAGAGGAGGGGATCCTCACCCAGGACGGACAGGCGGGCACAAGCAAAACAGTATCCTATCTATCTATCTATCTATCTATCTATCTATCTATCTATCTATCTATCTATCTATCTATCTATCTATCTATCTATCTATCTATCTATCTATCTATCTATCTATCTATCTATCTATCTATCTATCTATCAACCAACTCAAGTTTTTTTTTTGCGAGGCTTCCTCAGTCTGTCTGTGTCTGCAGCACTCCGGTTCACAGGACCTTGAATCGCTCATTTCTAAAGCTTGTATTTCCCACATAACCTGAACGCACCGCGTGGCTCTAGGCCTGCTTTGGTCACGCGGTCAATGACATCAGCAGAAGCGTCGTAGACGCAGATGTGTCGCAGAAAACAGCAACACATGATAATAACCGGCTTTCTGTGAGCAACACGGTCTGGTTTTCACTATTATACGTCCAGTGGTCCTATTCGGAACGGAGACTGTCACCTACCAAGAGCTGGACGACCGATACGTTTTGATAAAGTCGGTTTTAGGAGCGGGGTTCCCCCTTGAAGACGCTAACAGCTGTTAGCTGGTGAACTTTAACCATCGTTGCTTAACATTATCAACCTCCAGCAGACTGACCGGTCAGACAAGGTATAAATAAACACAAGGACGACCAGTTAGCCCCCCGGGAGTGTCTTACTTAGTGTTTTACTGGCTGCTCATCTAGTCAGATTCTCCTTCCGTGTGTGGTTCGAGGTCATTCTCTGTGGTCTACCCAAGATAAGCACCTAATATCAGGACAACAGTCATGAAGAGCCTCCCGTACTTCTGCCGGGGAGAGGTCATCCGAGGCTTCGGGAGAGGGAGTAAGGAGCTTGGGATTCCCACAGGTGAGTTGAAAACCGGGTACCAATATCAGTTGTATAGTATTTGATGTGATGTAAACGTGCATGACGTAAGGTCCGCGTGAAACGGTCGTAGTAAAGCAGAGAATCACAGCAAAACGACATAGTATTATTTATCTTTCTGTGTGTTTGATAGTAATAGAAAATTTGTATTTTATCGAATGATTTCTGCTTGTTTTTCGTTTATCATCGTAAGTGTTACGTACGTTGCCGACTCGCTCTTTACGGCAGCTGTGACGTCACGCTCGTTACGCAGCAACGAGAGGTAACGGAACTTCGACGAGGGCTGTTTCCAATGATTTACAATTAAAGTTAACTTAAGTACAACCATATTTGTTTGTTTTTTTCTCTTCGAATTTTCTCCCTCACAAGTTGAAAAACTCGATTTTTTTTAAGTACCGTTTGACTACCAAGACTGACAGGTTCTTATGTAGAGCTTTTCAAAGCTCTTTACAGGACAACTCGCATTCACCTATTCAGTCCCTTTCATCCAGTCCCATTCCCACCACAGGACTCCTAACCATTCAAACACTGATGACACAGCATCAGCAGCAGGTCAGGATTTGCTATCTTACACAGGGATACTTGGGCTGTAGACGGCAGGGACCGAACCATAACGGTGACGCTGCCCCTGAGCTATAGTCACCCACAAAGATCATTTCTGTTCCCAAGTTTACATTACAACATCTATTTCTTCTCTGTGTCTGTCTCTTCCTCCTTTTCTCTCCCTCACCTCCAGCCAACTTCCCCGACTCAGTGGTGGACCATCTCCCAAAAGACATCTGCACAGGGATCTACTACGGCTGGGCCTGTGTTGGTAATGGTGATGTCTACAAAATGGTGATGAGCATTGGCTGGAACCCCTACTACAAGAACACTAAGATGTCCATGGTTAGTACAAGAACAGCAGCATTCATTGCAAACTGCATGGTTTGTTAGTGAGAAAGTACACGCACACACTGCAAGTCTGTTTAGAAAAAAGTCCAAATGTCGTTTATAACCCCGGGCAGTGGTGACTTCCCCTCGGTGACTTTCCCTGAAAATCAAAATTTCCACTGTGAGATAAAGCATATTTGTATAGGAACATGTGAATAACCGCTCCACAAGGTCATTCTCCGTCTACACCTCTTGTGAAAGGAGCCTCTCCTCATTACCCTCATATTTACATGGATTTGCTTAGCAGATGCTTTTATCCAAATTGACTCTCAAAGAAAAGTCAATAAAACGTGTTTTATTATGTCAAATAAAGGTGCTGCCTTAACAGTCATGGATGTACATTCAATTTCCTGACAGATTGTTAAAAAAAAAACCTCTGACCATTGTGTCATCATTCATCTCAAATGTTTATCCTAGAACAGCGATTCTTTTCTAGTAATATGTATCAGCTTGTATAATTTGGCCTGCTTTGGCCATACAACAGCATTTAAAACTAGAAACAATTTCTTTGGCTGTAGGAGACTCATGTGATTCACACATTCAAAGAGGACTTCTACGGGGAGGTTCTCAGTGTGGTCATGGTGGGCTACATCCGTCCAGAGAGAAGCTTCGACTCGCTTGGTAAGACACCCCTCACACTCTCTCTCTGGCTCTTACACGCACGCACGCACGCACACACACTCTTTCCTCTCACTCTCTCTTACAAGCTCATACACTCTCTCCCTCTCACAGATCTGAATACACCAGGCCCCTAGGCTTGATCTTACTACCCACCCATGTTGACACTTGCGAATTTCAGTTGGCTTCAATTTGCTTATTGCCTAATGTTTGCGCTGCCCCCTCGGTGTCCTGTGCCTAACAGAAGCCCTCATCACGGCCATCAACAACGACATCGAGGAAGCCAAGATGAAACTGGAGCTCCCGGAGCACCTGAAGCTGAGAGAAGACAACTTCTTCACCAGTGCTCCCAGTTTGTCTTCAGCCAGGCCTCCCACCGTGGCATCCACGTCACAGTCTATTATGAATGGTCACTGACAGCTGGCTGTGCCTGCACCCTTCTACACACACACACACACACACACACACACACACACAGTAGAGTAACACGAAGGTTTCTATGAACATGCAGTTGCTTGTGTACATACCGTATTGGAGTACGTAGCCTCATTCAGACCTACTTGTTGCCACAATGGCTGCACATGGACATACACCAACCTATCTTTTTTTAATAATATTTTTCTTTTACTTTGTTATTGTTTTCTGAGCTACTTAACTCGCTGTTTGGGTTAATTGCAGACAGCCAATCACTGAACATATGACATCCATTTGTATATATCTGCACCAGAAGGCCTCATCAAATGTATATGAAGTTCTTGGGGTCTGACTGGTCCTGTGTAGATTAGAAATCTTACGTGAGAAGAGGAGGAGGGCGACCACTAAATACAGTTGGTTATGTACAGTGTAATCTTGTTCATACAGAACGACACAAATAGAGCATCAGTGTTTAGCCAAGGTGAAAAAGAAAAAAAAAACACTTTCACGTTCTGTTTCTGTGTCAGGTGGTCAGAGGGAGAGAGAGAGTCTGGGCATTATTGTCGACCATTGGTTAACTTTATGCAACTATGTCACTCAATGACATCTGTGTGATTAAATAATGAAATGGAGAACTTGTTCTTCACCCTGTCTTTTGTGGCACAGGCCCCTCGACCGTAGCACTGCCCTAAAAATGAATGATCTGCTTGGAGTGGACACTGGATGGGATTCTTGGTTTATGTTCTGTCGTTGGAAATTTGCAGATTAATGATGGATGACCTGAGAAGCATTTTGTTTGGACAGACGAGCACATTTTTATGCAGCGGTTTAGACCTGCGGAGTATGTCTGTATGGGTTGGTAACAGTTCAATATTGATCCTGTACCTGTTCTATTAATTCTGTAATAGAATTACACTGATTTGCTGAATCGCATAGCAAAGAGGGAAATTTGCCTTGAGCGTATGTATGTTTGCACATACCTCTTCAACTTTTACAGAGAAAAGAGTGGAATCTTTAAAGAGCGTTTAGCCCTGTTGTTCAATTGTTATTTAAAGAGAACTCATGACAATTTTAGACATTTTCCCGTTATCATTTCAGTTTTCAGTAGTAGGTGTGATTCTTTTTTTTTTTTTTTTTTTATCCCAAAACGAGATTCCCCACTGTTTCCTTTTGTAGTGAGGTTGGGATCTGGAAAGGAAATGTGATTCTGCCTTTGAAGCCGTTTTCATTGTGGCCAGATAAAGCACCAGTAGAGGAGGCGGTACTTTTTAATTATGTTGGGAAATTCCCTCCCACTGATGATTATTATGGTTTCCGTCTCATGTGAAACGCTACATTTCGCACTTAAATGTACAAAAGAAATCTCAATGTTATTTAAAATCCAAGCCTGCTGTTTTTGTCGAACCTGTCAAACATGTCATTACCAACGTTTTCTTTCCAGGCTAGTTGTAATAATTTGTTCTTGGTTTACACAGGGACCATGGTTACTGCATGTAGAGTTTCTGGGTCAACTTGCGTTTGTTGTATTACATTAAATTGACCAAATAAATATCAAGTCAATGAATTTTTCTGGCAGACAAGGAACTTTTTTTGCTTTGCCTGAATGTTAAATCAAACTAATTCTCCATGTCCAAACACTAAGAGCCGTCCACAGCACGACCATCATCACCATCGCGATCAGTTTGGCGTTCAACAGCGCTTTGTTGACTTTTTTCGTTGAGCTTAACCGACTCTGCCGGGGACTTGGTGTGCAAGGCGTGTTGAACTTTATGCCTGAGGGACCTTCAGTTCCAAGCTACATGACTAAATAACCGGTGTGTTGGAGTCCTTCCTTGTCCCTCCCATTCATGTGATGCTGTAAAAGCCACAGAGAGACAATGATGCGGAGAATGTTGTTTGCTGTCTCACGCTCAAGCGCGTCGTCTTTGTGTCAGTTTGATGCAGCTGTACAGCAAGATTGAAAAGTCAAAGACAAGCCAAAAGTCTGTTTTATTATGAGACGAACATTCACTGCACGGACAGAAAAGCCCTCCCGTGGGAGTCAGTATTTTGCAAGCACGGAAATTTCTTTAAATCAGGCTGCTACAGAAAATGTAAACGGACACATGATGATTGTCAGTGCACTCACAATTTGCAAAAGGGAATCACACCCTTCTCAATTTATTCTCTCATAAATTAAAACAAGCCTGGTCCGAACCCTAGACGTCAACATCTGCCAGGACTCAGCTGCCCCATCAGGCTCTGAAGATTATTACAGTGACTGGTAATTTAATGGACTGTACTTTCCTGTGCTGGATTGCACACACATCACCTCCACCCCAGTCATGCCCAGTCAGGTCTGTGGTGTCTCAAATATGTTATCATGGGCGGTATCAGCATCAGCGGTGGGGGCATGCTGAAAGAAATGCAGATCTGTGCACCTGCAAGCAGGAATGTTTGCGAGCTTTACCACTGTTGAACAGTGAAACCAGTTGACCGGGTCTCAACCACAAACATGAATGCCACAACCTCAAAGGAACAAGAGAATCATGAATAGTTGTCGGTTAGACCAGGAAACTCATTAGACGATCATAAACGGGACTTGTAATCACACCCACACACACACAC
Organism: Karalla daura; assembly: GCA_029224185.1. Lineage (NCBI taxonomy): Eukaryota > Metazoa > Chordata > Actinopteri > Chaetodontiformes > Leiognathidae > Karalla > Karalla daura. The sequence continues at coordinate 15,690,470 of CM055192.1, forward strand.
ACACAATAATTAATCTCCAGAAGTCTAGAAGTCTAGTCTAGATAGATTGGGGAAAAACACCACCTTCCTCCCGCGCGTGTTTTATTTTCATCTGTAGGAGAAGCTCTCGTCATCGTACTCCAGCTCGATCTCCTCTTCATTCAAGAATCCGTGCTTGAAGCTCCGGTACACTGTCCCGTCCTGTCCCATGTACACGATATCATCATCGCTGTCGTCGTCCTTGTCCTCCTCACGGTCCAGGAACCTCTCGCTGAGCTCCCCGAGAGAAGAGGCCGCGGGCTTTTCTGTCACCCCTCCGTTAGTGTCCAGTTTCTCGTAGCCTCCAGCTCTGGTTTTGGTTCTGGAACCGACGAGTTTGGAGCGAGCGGTGAGGAAAAGGAAGACACCGCCGCCCACAAGGACGATCAGCAGAACCAGGAAGGTGACAGTGACCTTGGCGGAGCCGCCTTCGTCGGCTTTTACGATCACAAAGTTGACACCTAGGATGCACTCGCCTGCGGAGAGAGGACATGAAAACTCACTGTGATGCCTGGAGGCCAACAAAGCCTTGAAAGTTACTTTTCAATTACTGTAAATTCATGGAAGTTTCTGCTTCCTGGTCACTTTTATGAGCATGGTTTGCATGTTCTTCCAAAAACATGCAAATTTTACATGCATGTTTTGCATGCAACATGCAAAACCTGTTGTCAAAGTGAGAGTCTCGTGGTCTGCTTTGATAGGCGCCAGCAGACTTTAATCATGCAGTTGTGCAAGGCGGGGAATAAGAACAAAGTGTAGATGGATGTTCCTGTTTGGTAAGTGTGTGAAAGAGGCGATTGTGTATTGATTGAGTCGTCACTGACCTGAAGAGTCTGTGCAGTCACAGCACTCCCTGGGTATGGGTTTGTTGTGGTGAGTCTCATTGCAGCAGGACAAGCAGCGGCCGTCATCATTGAGGATCTGGGAAACCGGGCACAGCGTGCAGTTCCAGATGCCTGGGCCGTGGCACTTCTGGCAGGACGGGTCACAGGGCTGACAGACCGGTTTACCGTTCGAGTCCTGGAGAAACGGACCTGATCTGACTTACTGTTTTTTTTTTTCTATGATTATTTCTTTAAGTTCAACAAAACTGAATTTTTCCAGTTTTCACTTTTATCTTTAGTATTCTACTGTGGTTTTCCACATTCAGCTTTACTGCTGTGCTATTGTAATGCACTTTGTGATATTGGTTTTGATAAGTCCAACACATAGATAAACTTCATCAATATCAACAGAATAATAAGCTTAACAGAATGCAACACATAAGGGTAAAAGGAAGTACCTCTGAATCGGCGTAGAAGCCTACTTGACACTGGGATAAGCACGCGCCAAACAAATAGGTGAAGCCTTCATAGCAGGTGTTGCAGCTCAGAGCGCCCCCAGCTGGCAACAGACAGACAGACAAGATATCACACTCTCCTAAGAAGGTACAGCACATAGTCATGTGTTATGATAAAGCAGACATGTATCTTAAGGTGTGACAAACACATGCACACTATGTGTCAGAACAGGTGACATGGTGGAACGGTGAAACGTGTGGTTTTACATATTTGTCATGAATGAAACGAAATGGATGTGGATGGATGTAACAGTCTGCTGTCTGTTGGGATTTCTATTGCACACAGTGGTCATCGAGACCAACACAGCAGCTCGGGCGTCAGGTGTTACCTGTGCAGGTCTCGCAGCTGGGGTGACACCTGAGGCAGGTCTTGGAGCGCTCCACTTCGTAGTAGCCCTCGGGGCAGCTTTGCAGACACTGCCCGTGGTGCTTCAGGTGGACGTAGTCCTCCCGACAGCTCAGGCAGTCTGTGTTTGTACGCCCCCAGCACCTCTTACAGGACGGGTCGCACCGCTCGCACGCCATGGTGGAGTTGTTGCCGAAGTGACTGGCAGGGGACACAGAGAGGTTTGGGTTTAGTGATGTTCTGTGTGCGTGTGTGTGTGAAAGATAAGAAGTGTGTGTGTGTGTCTCCTCCTGACCTCTCCGAACACTGCTCCACACACATTTTCCCGTGCTGGTAGAGTCCGGGTTTGCAGGTGATGCACTGCAAACTGTGGTGGCCTGAGCAGGTCTGACAGGTGAAGTGGCAGCGTTCACAGGCAGGCTCGTCTCCGTCCACCGCATAGTAACCCAGCGGGCACGACAGCACACACGTGTTGTCTGCTCAACACGCATCACAGACACGAGTGAGACCGGCTGAACAGAGTATTTATCCTTAAACCTCAGGAAGTAATAAAACCAGGCATTGAGGAGAACTGAAGACTCTCAATTGTCCCAAGAGTGTGAATGAGAGAGTATGCTTATAGTATGCTATAGTTAATTACTGAACTGATTTGGTGGCCTTTCATGCTAATCTGTTAACTAAATGTAGACCTTGTCCTGACCAAGCCATATCACGATAACGTGGCTTTTGCGAATAGAGCTTAGCATGTTTTTCTCAAGTAACTTCCCTGTCAGTCTAAACAGACTGACTATAAACATACATCAGCTCCTCCACTTACTCAGCAGGCGGTGTGGCTGGCTGCAGCTGAGGCAGTGGTCGTGGCCCGGCCCGGAGCAGCTCTGGCAGAGTTTGGAGCACTGGTGGCATTTCCCATCCTGGTCCGCGTATGAGTGCAGGGGACAGTGGCTGATCTGCTCACAGTGTCCGCTGGCAGTCTTCCGCCAGTTGTCTCTGCAGCTGAGGCAGGAGGAGGGCTCGTGGCCTGAGCAGGTCAGACACGAGCTGTCACATTCTGGAGGGTTGGGGAGACACGGTCAGCGGAAGGGAACCTGCACTCATGGAGCTTTTTTTTGGTCCTTGTTCCAACCCCTCTGTTGATTGCACTCTCTCCCACCTCTGCATTCTCCGCTGGTCTTGGCCAAGTACATGCCGTTCATACACTGAGGCAGACACTGTCCGTTGTAGCGGACAGCTTTGGGGTTGCGACACGTGTGGCAGTCGTCGTCATCCGGCCCGTCACACGTAGCACAGTCGGCGTGACACTGCACACACTCCTGCAGGTGCTCGTTGGCAAAGTAGCCAGCGGGGCAGTCGTCCACACACTTGGCCTCATGGAGGAAGTAGAAACTGTCACACACTGAGAGGACAGATATTCAAGGTAGACATTCAAAATGGGTTGTTTTCAATGTGCCTTTTAGAAGCAAAAATGCTTATGTGAGGCATAGAATAGTTTTCTATTCAAGAGAATAAGAAGTATTAAATGAATATTTATGCATGTGTGCGGGTCCAGAGATGCGGGCCTGTTTCTTGCTCCTCAACAATGTAGGAAAATCAGTTGATCTAATAAATTAAATTGTGTTTCTGTATATCCTGTTTGGCTAGCAAACAGCCTCTCCACCTCTTCACTGCTCCACCCACCATCACAGAGGTCATCCTGGCTGCACTTCCTGCAGTGACAGGGACAGTGACGGCACTCTGTGTCTGTGGCGTAGTAACCCTCCAGACAGTGGGACCTGCAGGAGTGATCCAGCAGCAGGTAGGGTGTCTCACAGCTCAGACAGTAGGAGGAGTTCCCCTGGCAGGACGTGCACTCTGGGGCACACGGCTGGCACACGCCACCATGAGGAAACCCTCTGGGAGACAAGAGAAGACAAAGCAATCAGTGTTATGATGCCGGGGGGATGCTGCATCAGTCAGGAGTCGAGGAAACGGGTGGAGCACCTGTCACACTTCTCCACACAGACTCCTCGGTCCATGTATTGACCATCGAGACAGCGCTGGCACCGCTGGGCGTCGAGGCACTTGATGCACCCCTTGGAGCAGTCGTCACAGCGGCCGGACATCTCATTTGCAAACATGCCGGATGGACAGTGTGTCACACAGGTTTGCTGAGCAGTCAGGAAAGATCCTGGGGACAGAGAGTCAGATCGTACCGGCGAAGCTCCACCCAGGGTCATTCTGTCATTGTGTGCCGTCAAAGTTTACCCGAGAAGCAGCTCCTGCAGTCGTTCTTCCCTGCGTCAGTGCAAGTCTTACAAGACCTGTGGCACATCTCACAATCGCCCTCACCTGAAAACACAGACCAGGACAAAATATGTGGACATATATGGCAGAGAGAAAAGGAAGGGGCTTCTAGGGAGTGAAAAATTAACCAGCTAACACCTGACTTCAAGGGTTCATCTGGGTTTGAAGGTTAGGGTTAGGGCAGTGGATGCCTATTTGTTGCAGGATACTGAATACATTTCCTTAAGGTCATATTAAAAGGTTGACAGCATTTGGTATATCAGGGGTTAAAATAACATTTGCCGTACTGTTTCTGAAGTATTTCTCTGAGCATGCAGACAACAGTCTGCCCGCCACACACTCGCCGTTGACCAGCTTGAGTCCGTCCTTGCAGGAGTCGCAGTCGTCAAAGCTTGGCCCTCCACAGGTGAGACAGGCGCGGTGGCACGGCTCACACTCCTGGCTCTCCTCATCCACAAAGAAGCCGTCCTTACATTTATCCACACAGTCTCCATCTGGACACACACAGACGCTTTGCTGCTGTAAACACCAATAATTAGATGAGTCATATGGGAGAAACTGATGACTCTGAATGTCAGGGCCCACACTTCTTTAAATACGGTTTCTTACGTCATTTAAATTACAGGCCCTCTCGCCTCACAGAGAGAAGGTCCTGGGTTCAGCTCAGTATCAGACCGAACCAGGAGTTTGCATGTTCTCCCTGTGTTTTCTCTGGGAAGTCTACTTTCCTCACACAGTCCAAAAACATGCATGCTAAGGATGGTCGGAGACTCTGAATGGTGTGTGTGTCCTCTGATGGACCAGTCACTATGTGTGCTGGAGACATGCTCTAGCAAAACCCCTGCAACACTGTTAAGAGGCGAGTTAGATAATACAGCATTAGACCCTGGAGACCTCTGACAGGGCTGTGGCACTGAACAGAAAATTAATATTTCACTCACCAAAGACATAGAAACCCTTCTCACACCAGTAGCACTGGGACATGTCGCAGGTGACACAGTTTCTGTCCTTGCACGAGACACACTGCATGGTGTCGTCCAGGCTATAGGTGCGGTCTGGACAGGACTGATGACAGTCTGTGCCCCACCTGACAGACAGATTAGCACGGTCAGCATGTGGACGCAAAGTATAGATGAGTATCGCCAGACGACATAATGAAGTGAGACTTACTGGTAGTAATTGTCTTCACATTTGAGGCACACGGTTTTGTGGTCTCCTGACGTCTCTGTGGGGAGGAGCAGAGCTATGAAGAGCAGATCAGGTGCGGTGGAAGGGAGGCAACTCTTCCAGTGTTGCAGCTGTAATTATGAGGTTACAGGCACTTCCCTGCTCGCTGTCAGGCTCAAATGCTTAGAAAATAAACAAAACGATGACAGATAATATGACATTTTACATTCCATTTCACACTCCCTTCTCCTCCTACTGCAGCCTCTTCTTAACATCCTGTTATATACACCCCTGCACATGCATCTTTTGCCAGTCTGAAGAATGCAGAACAATATTTATCTATTTTGATTATAATTTTGTGTTTATTTATTGACGCTGTGGTCTTTGTTGTTATTCAGCTGCATTTTTTAAAATTAAAAGTACCTCTTAAATGACTACATGTTCATTTCATCTCGTGCACTATATTGCACAGTACCGTAATATAAATGATCTGTACCACCGGCAGGAGGCGCTCTGACACCACGCAGTGAATGAGCTCAGGCCGCAGGGGAAGACTGGACGGATCATTTCGATCGATCAGCACCTGAAGGTGATCGATGTCGGACCGAGACGCCTTCAAACAGATGGGAAAGGCAAACACCCTCTACAGGCATCCCAGCTCAATCTGTGGCGCGTGGATGTGTGAGCAAATCATAATAATCATAATGTAAGTGACTGATTATGTAGAGCACTGATGTATGTATGACTAGGGGATATTTGCATGGGACATTAAAAAGTAATTCAGGTGAGCGTACTGGGGAGTGCTAATGGGCATACACACATCGAAGCACAAAGTTCCTTTTTTTTTTTACCTCGAGACTAATTAATTCCTGCTGTCAATCAAAAAGATCCGAGTGGTGAGTGAAGGAGAGCCACGCTGTCACCCCTGAGTCCAATGATGTCAATATCTCGCCAAGGACAGAGGGGGTGGGGGGGTGGCTGTGTGTGGGGGCAGGAGGACGAGAAAGAGAAAGAACAGACAGGAAGCAGGAAAAGAGAGCAGGGGAGAGAGAGAAAAGGAAATCTCGAGGAGTGGGGGCGATGGAAATAACTACTAATAAAGCACCTTCTGCAGACTTTCCCTTGGGACATTCATCCTCTCCAGAAAAGCCTCCATCGAACCGCACACCCCATTCCTCTCTCTCTCTCTCTCTCTCTCTCTCTCTCTGTTTCCTTCCAGCACCCACAACTTTACACTGCACTGGTTTGCACTTCAATGCGGTCGACAAGCCACTACCTGTGAAAGCAATTACTCATACAGAGGGAGACTGAGAGAGAGGAAAGGTGGGAGGGACAGAGGAGCCGGAAATCATGCCTTCAGGCTGTGTCTATGTGAAGAGAGAAAATAGCGCCCGCATAAATATTAACTGTGCAAGCCAGGGGATGGGGGATTTTTTTTACAGAATCTAAACTGGCACACACACACACACACACACACACACAAACACACATCCTGGAGTGTGCATTTGTGGAATGTGCAAACATGCGCACACACACACACACACACGTTTACAGTCTGCATGCACCCACAAGCTACACATTACACCAGCACCTCTACATGATACCTGCGTGACATGATCCTCATGGATGCATGGACTGTTTCCCCATCACCTCTGATGTCATCACAGTGTGTTCAACACATGTTTTACAGTCCCGGTTGCCACTGACATCCATGTCTGTCCAGGCTATACATACGTTAAGTATGTATTATTGTATTATACACGTACTGTATATAGTGAATGCAGTGAGATGCCTGGGGTTTGCACTCGCAATCTGTTTATAACCTGAAGCCCAACAACAGCAAAATTACATCTTCAGATCAATACACAGCAGATCTGTACAACTCGGCCGGGCAAAACTCTGAATTTTGATCTGGCCTGCCTTCAGTTTATAAAGTTGGAATCTCCATTATGGATACGCTGGTGATTGCATTTTTATCATTATTGGGCTGCAAATCAGTCTGTTGTTTCTGTACAACACTGAATATACAACTGGTACTTTGTAAACTGGTACTGTCTAAATGTTTAAAGGTTTTTTTTTATGAAATTCTTTGAAATACATCTATATTCAGTTCCTCTGCCTTTGATATAAATTCATGGTGAAACTCTGTTTCAGAGTCTTGACCAGCTCTGCTTTACAATCAGTGCAGCTTCTGGCTGGACCTGCAATTCTACATCTTACCGAAAGTTAAACGAGATGTGACGTTGGATAGCATAACATGATACATTTGTGTGAAATTCTGTCAGTAACAGGCTCTGAATTTGACCAGAAATGTAACCATTAAAGTCCAATCACCCCATCCTCGCGTCTGACTGGATGTTTGCAGCCGATGTAATGAAAGCATCTCACAGGTCCTCTCTCTAGGGGGGACAGGCCAGCAAACGACACAAAACTGGGCTGAGTTGTAATGAGATGGGAAGCATCAGAGCTGCGAGGGAGAGTGGGAGTGATGCAGTGTGCGAGCCCATCCTGTCCTGAACAGTGATGCCCAGAGAAAGTTCTCAGCAGCCCTAATCGATGAAATGAGAAACCCATCTCTGGATGGTAAAGAAGTGGTAAATGAAACCCTGAGGATCAGGCATTTATTTTCAGGAACGGGCTGATTTGAAGCAGGAGCTGTGCCCCGTAAAACTGAGCGAGCAACTTGCTGAGCTGCTGATTATTTATCCCAGGTTAAAGTTGTTGTTTTTTTTTATCACTGGGCCACACATGACAAGTGTGCAGCTGCATTTTTCAAAGTGACACAAAGCCACAACAGATTAGAAACATGACTAATCCAATTATAAAATGATTTCCAACCGTTCTTGCGCGATGAGGGACTGCGGTATGTGGAGCGGATTAATGGCTGTAAAACTGATGAGGAGTTAAAAAGAGGCACTGAGGTAATTTGATGATGTGGAGATAGGACTGAGTAAGAGCTGCCAGCATCTTATCGCATGCATCCAGACTGCTGGGCTCATTCAGAGATCTCACACACACACACACACACACACACACACACACACACACACACAGTTAATTTACAAATCTGTTAAGTTAATCTTAAATGCAAAATGTAAATAGCTCAAGTGCAAATGTCTGGCCTCAGAACATGTGGGAATATGTTGTTGGAATCAAGTCACAGTGTGTTTTCACACAGACCTTAGATGATAATGAGGTGATACACAGCACTGCAAGTATTTGTCCAAACTAAGAAATTTTATATATCTTTTTAAAATCTAAAGTCTTACCCTCAACAAAATGAAATAAAATATCCACTAAGATTCCCAACATGACTGTCTCAGACACACACACGCACGCACACATCAGATGCCGGACTCAGACATTACGTGTGTGCGTTTTCATCGTCACCTCAGCCTGTAGCACCGCATCACAGGGCCAATCATCTCAGATCTCTAATCTGCTGACTGACTTGTTTAGCTTGCAGAACTGTGATTACTGAGTGTGCGGGTGGGTGGGTGGCGGGGTTGACGGCGTGCTAAGGGTGAGAGTGAAGAAATATATTCCACCCAGAATGCATAATAACATAATAAGAGCCTGTCTCCACCTCAGACTCGTCCACACACAATAACAACTTTCTATAACGTGTCGGTAATCGTCTCCGGATGCAGGAAGTGCTCCTGTTTTTTATGTGGCTGGTGCTGATAGGTTGAGGTGAACAAGCACACGGATTGAGATTTACAAGAGGGAGGATTTGCACTGCATGGTTTAAATGATGCTTGTTTTTTTCTGTTACTATAGATCAAATTCACATTTCAGTGAGGGTTCATGTTTTCCTGCTGTTTCAAACTTTCCATTTTCATACTGAGCTGCTTGGGAACGTGGCTTTGCTCCACGCATGGAGCAATCTGCAGGAATTACACAATCCCATGTGATCAATCCGATTCACTTTTGTTTGTCATTAACCAGATTGAAAGCACGTATTGATGTTTGGCCTGTTGTACAATGTGTTGTATAATTTGACTTCTTATTGTTTTATGTTCCTTGTTAGATTGTTTTATTCATGCTATATATTTTTTGCAAGTATTGGACTCAAATGCATCCTTGTAAACAAAGGCTTGCTCTCAACAGGCTCCCCCATAATAAAAAAGGTTTTATTTACCATAACTTCTGTTCAAAGCAGTGCTCAGGACAGAGGGTTTTAGCTGTTTGTGTAACAGCATGTGAAGAGGCTGAGGCTTATCGTAAAACGGAAAATGTCTCAAAAATGTCTAATAAGTTGGCTTAGTTGATTTATTTTGACAGGGGTCGCTGACATATCTCACTCCTGAGCTGAAAGTCTTCAAAAGGAAACAGTTTTGTCCGCCTGCTCTTCAGCTGCTGCTGAAACTTGGTTTTATTTCTGCAATTCGAATGGGAACAAGAGGAAAGCGTGGACAGATAGCGAGGAGCGAGTCACTCACTTGGTTTACATTGCTGGCAGCCATTGTCACAGGCGACACAGTCCTGTGCATCTCCAGCATCACCTGACGAAACAATCACAAGAAAGGAAAAATGGTGAAATGTCACGAGGAACTGTTCGAATATCAATTCTGTGGAAACATGTTCATCAAGTGGAGAAAATTGAAATCTACATTTAAAGCTTCCATCGAGCCTGCTACCAATGAGCCACAACCAAGGGACTTTATGTCTCATCATAGACCGATGTCCATCATATTATTTTACCCACATTGAACCTTGACAATGTCATGGGGATTTGCTGGAGCTTACCTCCAAGGCAGGGGATATTACCCTGAACACTTCTACAGTCCACACTACTCACACTCACTCATCTCGGAACAATTTAAAGTCTCAAATCGACCTGAACATGCATGTTTTGGGACTGTGAGAGGGACTCCACACAGAAAGGTCTTCAGTCTGAATACACCAGTGCAATGTCCTCAGGTCTTCTGGCCTTTACGGTCTGTAGGAGGACCCAAACAACACAGAGGTGCTCTCTGTGTGATTTGTCCATTCTGGGCTACTGTAGAAATAAAGTGATGCAACATGTTGGACTCAGAGAGTGAAAGCAGAGCTGTTTGTGCCGTTGACATCAACAGCTCAGTTTCAGGTAACAAAACACAATAAAAACACAATTATGAGCATGATATGCTGACTCTTATGTGTCTCTTCGTCACATAGCAGAATTCACCAAAAGGAAAGAGAAGAAAAAGAAACAACTGTAAGCAGCGAGCTGGTCAAACAGGCCCAGTTGACAGTCCCACCTCCCCCAGAGTTCAGGCTGTCTGTCTGAGGAGCCTGTTGAGACCTGTCTGTCTCATACAATAAGAATTCAGTCTCATCCTTGCTTTACATCCTGGCACACGCGCTCCCGCCAGTACTCTTCACCTCTGTCTCGCGATCAGCGGACTGAAGCCGTAACTTCCCACCTTGGCCTCGTCTTATCTCTGAAAAGAATCTCCAGCCAAAGGACTCTCTGGGCTCTTTCTCAATCCTCCTTTGGCTGGCATTCACAGCTGATCTCATACGATGAGATCAAGAGCAAAGTGTTCATCTTTCACTCTCTCTCTCTCTCTCTCTCTCTCTCTCTGAGGATTAGAATCAATTTGGAAAATGGTGTTTAGTGGAACAGATTAAGAGCAGAAAGTAAGAACACGTAGGCATCAGGCAGGCAGCGATAGGGCAACACTGACCAGAGTCTGGTCATGTTAGCCTGGACAGCAGCCATCGCTCTTCACAGACGCAGTGCTCATCTGTTTCTCTTATGATTTTAATGCTTTAAGTTTTGTGCTCATGCAGCATTTACTTGTCTGATTGTATGCAACTTCTTTTGTTGGTTATAGTTAAAGAAAATGACCTGAATCGCAATGTTTCACAAATCCAGATGCCGGTTCAGTCCTATTTTTTTGGTCAGTATGAAACTGTGTGCTCTCTGTGTATTGAGGCAGATCTTTTCCGTGGTTTGTGTTTCAATTTTAATACTTGTCTTAAAATGAGGTCACTGTGCTACATGTGTGTTCCCCGAGGCGACGTTTTGCCAGATTGGAGCCCGGCTCCGCAACAATGGCAGCTATCATCATCAAAAAAAATCATGCTCTTTATTTATTCACCAACAGAGAGAGACGTAGACGACACATTTCTATTCAAGCTTTTAACTCTCTCAGTCGAGGGAGAGTGCTTTTTGCATGGCGACATTAGTGAAGGGGTCCGTGACAAAGCTCTGACCCCCGCGTCTCTCACCTGAGTTGCACTTGGCCGGCTCGCAGCGGCCCTCCCTGAGGCCGTGTCCCGGCCTGCAGCTGAGGCAGTGGTGTTCAGCCACGCAGGCCTCGCAGCCCGAGGCACAGACCTCACAGCGCCCCCTGGCAGAGTGGAAGTGGCCCTCCGGACAATCGTACACACACTGACTCTGGTAGAGGTACCTGGGATCCCCGACGTCGTCTGATGTGAGACAGGCGTGGGGAGAGAAAAGAAAAGAAAAGAGAAGGAGAGAAAAGAATTGAGAGTTGTCCTGAGGGACGAGGAGATGCAGGCGCACTCAGACAGATGATACGCAGTGATTGGTGTGTTCCTCAGAAGCTTGGGCACGAGCAGAGATCAGTGTTTTCAATCAGTTATTGTTTTCTTTTCCCTCTGAAGAGAATGGAGGGGGGGAGGGTGAAACTCCACCTCACCATCAAAGGTCAGTACCGAGAATCGTATGTTTATCACTGTGCATTTGTGTGTGTGTGTGCGTGATTGGCTAAGAGAGGAGAGGTTGTTTTGAAAGAGAAATGACACGGGGAGAGACAGATGGAGGGACTCTTCATGTTATTATTGTTATGTCTCATTGAGTCTCAGACAGACCGGCAATTAAATGGAACCACATTTGCAAACACAGTCTGACAAACTTGCCGGCTAATTGAGAGTGTGTGTGTGTATGTGTGTGTGTGTGTGCACACGTGAGGTGAGATAGAGAGAGAGGGTGAGAGGGTGTGTATGTGTGTGTGTGTGTGTATAGAAGGAAATCTGGTGTTAATCTTCTTCTTGGCTGTCTGGTACCTTAAAGCGTGTGCGAGTGTGTGTGTATAGAGGTTGAGTGTGTGTGTAACAGAATCTCCCTGGTGTAAATGCATTCACTCTGACAGCCATAACACTGTCTGTGATACTGTGATAAACACGCCTATTACCACCACCTTAGCGCTGATATTGCTTCAGCTGTGGGTCTCTAATGAAATTCGGGTTTTATCATAATGATTGTTTCCACACTGATGAATTAAAAGTGTATTTTTTTTTTACCAACTTTGAAGGAGCTGCAGGGGATCCTAACAATCGTGAAAAACAAAAGCAGCTGCACCCGGCCACAGCCTGGCCTGTAAGCGAGCGAATATCAGAGGGATGAGCAGTGACCTCTGAGTGAGGATATAAGGAACAAATGACTGATTCCCCCCTTTAACACATCTATCAGCAAGGCTTTGCCTGGATTACTGCTTTAATTAGATTCATTTACTTGTAGAGGATTGATTGGTGGAGGCTGGCACAAATGAGCCTTGGCTTGATCCATGTGATGTTGCGAAAAAGAACGGTTTCACTTATATTCCAGTCACAGCCAGATAGATGGGCTTTAAAGTGAACTTTAAAGGGCCACCTGTGTCGCTTCAGAGGAGAACAGCCTGCAGGGGTCTGCAATAAATAAATAAATATATATATATAAGATTGTGTTTACGATGCAGCTTTTTTCCCGCCCTGTCACATATCCCACCGACTTCAGCAGTCATTGACGACGAGTTAAGAAGAATTGAAGCAACTGGTGTGTGTGTGTGTGTGTGTGTGTGTGTGTGTGTGTGTGTGTGTGTGTGTGGCACCTCTGTCACAGCTGGTGCAGCTGTTGGGTCCGTCGCCGGCACACTCCTCACAGGTGTGGTGACAGCGGTGGCACTGCCTGTCCATCCCATAACGACCCTTCGGGCAGCGGATTTCACAGCGGCCCTCATCAAAGAAACTGCGGGTAGCGGTTCACAGTGTCAGCAAAAACAAAAATGTCATTATGATTTTTTTTTGTACTGATTGTTGCACCTCTACTTGATGTAAGTTGATTGTGTATGCATATGATATCGTGCTGTGTGTGATTAAGTACTCTTGATTGGATAACTGTGGGAAAATAATCAATGAGATATTTACAATCCTGAGTTTGAAAACGAGCCTCAGCCAATAATAATAAGCTGATGATGATGATGATGTGTATTATCATTGCAACAGACAGACGCTGATTCCTTTGGGAGGATCTCTAAGGAACACTGTGGAGGTTGTTCTCTGCAGATTGTTTAAAGTGTGAGCGTCACTCCTGCTAATGAGGAACGTCGGTGTGTTTCTCCTGATAACAGACGAACGACAGATGCCGATTGGACCCTCGGCTCTCACCGCGTGGGGGGGCAGCTGGTGCAGTCCTCCCTCTCTGGTCCCGTGCACTGCCGACAGGTGGCGTCACACAGGTGGCAGTGCCCACGGTTCATGTACTGTCCTGCAGTCGGAGAGCGACAGTGAGCGACAAGGGTCTCGCACCTGCTTCCAGACACTTTACCTGGTGGTAGTGGTGGTGGTGGTGGGGGAAAGAAAAGCTCCTAGGCTGGCTTCCTGTGCCGTGACTGGGCCACTCAGTGCTTTGCTTTTATTTGTTTACCAGCTTTTTCCTTCCTTGAGTGATGCTGTGATGTGTCCTCGTTGCAGCAATTATCAGCAGCAGTCGGTTATTATTGTTTCCATTTCAGTGAAGGTCTCCCCGGGTTTCTCCTGTGCAGTAACAGCTTCCATCTCCGTCTCTCTTTGCCGTCTTCCTCTCTGGTCTTTATGTTTTATGTGAAAATACATTTCCCAGGTCTAAAACATCTTTGAACACATCCAAGGCTTTGAGAGTGTCTGTCTCCGCTCTTAGAGCGAATAAAAACACCACTGGGATCCGAGAAGAGATTTTTTTTGTCGCCATTTGTGCTCAGAGAAAAGTTGAAGATTCCCAGAACAATATGAAAAATAAACAGAATTTGACTCATTTCTGAAATAACCCTGAAAAAATAAAACCTCAACTCTACAGAGAGCAGACCTAATTCTGTTTCATAACCTCAATGTGTGGTTTTCTATCAATGTCAAAGTCAAAGACACTTTTTATCTGTGTGTTAAGATGCCCACTCGATGCTGGATCCTGCATTTCTGGCTCAATAGTTACATTTTCTCTATTATGATACCTGCTTTATACCCCAGATTGTCTCTGATGTCGTCATCAGGTAGTTGAAGCTACTGGTCAAAGAAGATGGACCGTGCATGTAGCCCTCCAGTGTATGAATGGGTGAGAATGGGTGAATGTGACACGTGTGTCTGTAGAGTGCTTTGAATGGTGATGAAGACAAGGCAAACTCCATGCAGAAAGGGCCTCGCTCCATTCCCAGCAGCACTAATGCCCCTTTTCCACCAATGCGGTTCCAGTACTAGTGCTTAGTTTGGAACAGTTCTTTCCATTTCCACTGACAAGGAACTGTTCTGGCCCAGAGAGACTGGTTCCAGAGTGGCACTGTTACTTTACCGAGCCAGAGCTAGTATGTTAGAGTCTGGAGGTGACGGACTATTCTAGGCTACTATGCTTTTGGCACTGTGTGAGACAAGCTGTGTGATGTAATTGCAAATGTCAAATGTCTCTTTGAGGAGAGATGTGCCGGACACAGTCCTCTGGGACAGATCAGCAGCAACTTTACTGACATAACAGTGGCATAAATCACTGAGAAACCCCAAAAATGGCATTTGTCAGGTGAGTGAAACTAGCATAAAAAACATCTAAAAATAGGGAGATTGTTTCACAATATCAGCTACTTGGTAACAAACTTTCATTGAAAGCAACACACACAAAACAAGACAGAGTGCAACCTGATGTTTAAAGAGCCGCTGTCCGCACGACAGTTTGTTCTTTCCATGTTCGAGTGGCTTCCTGCCACAGTCCAAAGTCAGAGAGGAAGGCAAACAGACTCATACATGAATGAATTTGTCTGCTGCACCCTGACTGTCAGCGCTTCCTCAGACCTTGAACAAGCTGAGACAGTTGGAAAAAAAAAAAAAAAAGCTTTTAAGAGAGACCTGTAGAAGTGACCAGGTGTTGACAACATCAGCTCCGCCTGCGTGAAAGAGCCGCGGAGAGTCATCCAGCACATCGTAAAACAACACCCCGCCACCATGCCAATTTCTCGCTTGATTTTTGTTGAGAGGATAAAATGCCTTCCTGCAGCCCATCTGTCCACATCCCCCACTGTCGAAAATGCTGAAAATGTGCGTAGGTTTCGGGAGGTCGGAAAGTTTTTTCGCCGCAGAGCGTAACAGGTACAGGCTGGAAATTGAGTTTTGGGTGCCAGACATCTCAACAGCTGGCAAAGCAATTGTTGAGTCGGTGATCAAAAACATTACGACACTCCAGGTAGATATGTTATTGTAACACCACACTAAGCAGCACTGTGACATGAGGGAAGAATATTCATGGTGATCTTTTCTCGATCTGCACCAGGGAAAGTTGGGGAGGCTGGGTGAGTTGGGGGGGGGGGGGGGGGGTAACTTTGGTGATGATTGTTCTGGACACTCGCACAAAGATAAGCTATTGTGTCCAAAGTTGCTCAAGGACTGCGAAGGAAGAAGTTAAAAAAAAAAAAGCACCAACCTTCAGTCTCACACATGGCAGCGTTGAAAAGAGCCGTAACAAAAGAGGCATAAACATTGTCTCCTATCCCACCTTTGTATTAGACAAAGGTGTCAGACACTGGCTCAGGCATAAGGATGGAGCTCTGTGTGTGCAAGTGTGTGTGTGTGAGTGTGTGTGTGTGTGTGTGTGTGAGCATCCTTCAAGGCAACGGCGAGGTTGTCTCTGCTCTCTGGCTTTCCGTGAAAAGCTCAATTGTTCCTTTCAAAACAAAATAGCTTCTTTGTGTACAAACACAACAGGCGGTGGCTTCCCATTCAGCAGAGCTCTGCTGAAACCATTCAAACAGCCCCCGAATAAACGCCGTCACTCTCCCTCCCTCTCTCTCTCTCTCTCCCTCACACACACGCACACACACACACACACACACAAATTGTCTCCCTGTCTTTCTGTTTGTCTCCCCCTCACTCACGCACACAAACAAACGGGGAGCCAAGTTCTCAAGGGACGGAAAGCCGCACAACTCCACTCAGCAAAAAGCAGACAACTTTGGACTCCCACTGCCAGACAGGAGAAGAATAGAGTGGAGAAGAAAGAGAGGCTGTCACTCAGGGGAGTTAAACTTTCCCTCTGTTACGGACTCAGCTGACCTTGCGAGGACATTGACAGTCTACTCTGTTAGGGGAAGAGACAGAGAGCTCTGTTGGCAGATATCACTGACATCCACCACACCTGGCTCTGAATCCCAATTCCCCCGATCCCTCCGCCCCCTGATACCTGCTCATACCCGGTCCAGAAAGGAGAGAGAAAGACAGAGAGAGCGAGAGGGAAAACAGGTGGTGAGGAGAACATTAACCACATTGTTCATATGATATTGTGTATTTATTACCACAGAGATGCGTTCCATCTTCCTGGCCTCAGTTAAGTTGCACATTATAAATCCAGGAGGGGAGATTTCTCCACAGCACTGTTGAGTAAGACAATGCTGTGCTAAAGCGCAAACTGAGGATTATTACCGAGCATGTGTGTCTTTTTGGAGAGAAAAGTTCCAGGAGACAAAAGGGGGGAAAAAAAACCCCCCAAAAAAATCTCACCCACTGACAACCGCCAAGCCATGGCGCTGCCTGCCCAGCAGCTACAACTGGATGAACTAACATTTCCCATGACGGCCCATGTGAGTCAAGTGTAGCGGTCAAAATGAGTGAAGAGCTCAAACCAGGACAATCCTGGTCCTTTTTGGCTTATCGGACTTAATGTGTACAATGTTTTGTTTAATCTTTACACTCCTGGCAACAGTGAGCATCTCGTGGGATTATCACAAAATTCTGTGGGTCGTTAAAGTGAAAAAACGTAGACTGGATGGACCATAATGTGGACCCAGCTCATCTACCAGCCCCAGCACTCGATACCTGTGTGCAACCGAACAGTCTGTGACTAAACGGGGTTGTTTGCCCCAGTGCACAGAACTCATTTTTCTCCATTTCAGAGATAAAGAAACTAACATGACAGCATAACCCTAACGGCAACGAGCGAGAGAGAGAGGAGGGGGAGGGGGGAAAAAAAACACTATCTCGCTGAAACACACACTATTTGCCAATTTCACAGTTAATATAACGGTTCCACAAGATGGATGGGAATGAAATGTAAAATATTTGTCTGACAGGGAGTGTTACTCATAAAACACCTGCGTTATTGTATTTAATATTAAACAGAAATCACGCAATAAATATCCTGTGGGTTAGATTCCGACCGGTCCCCGTCAGGAAACGTGTTCCCTCTTCAAACACAACCAGCGTAATATATGGTAACGTTATATGAATTATAGCCCCAGAGTGGACATCTCGATCTGCCACATTATTAATTTTTTTTTTTTTGCTCTATGCCGAGACAAGAAAATGGGGAAGAGTGACTGGGAAATACGTTAAGTATTCAGGTCCATCTTGTCCCTCTCATGAATGTAAAACGTTTTGATGTTTTTTTTGACAAAGGCCACAAAAGGCACAAAAGTTTGCACCTCTTAATAAAGCAGTGAAACCGCTGCCTCGCTGCCCTGTTTTTAACTTCCACCTAATTGTCATTGAGTACGCAGGTCTCCCTTCAAGTGCTCCGCCTGGGGCATGTGGAGCCTTCATTTAATCAATCTGATCGAGTGGAGAAAAGCTAAAAGTTTCTGAAAGAAATGAGCTGAATATCAATGATGTTATTACCTTCCACAAATTTGCAAAAAACAAAAAAGAAGCAGAAGAAAAGAAAGAAACTTAATCGACTCAAGACAGAGAAGTTGATGTTTTGCAAATGAGTGACAAACAAAAATGTTAAAGGAACGGACTGGTTAATACACCGTCCGTAACATCAGAGCAGTGTAAGGATGAGAACTGAAAAGAAAACAAAAACATGTACAGATTAAACATTTTAATAAGAACACTTAAGTAAAAAAAAAAAAGATTTTCAAAACTAGGACTTTGAGTAACATTAATAATGCATTGTCACAGATATGTCACAGGTACACAATAAAAACAGCTTTTATACGAGGGAGGGGGGTGTGTGTGTGCGCCTACTACCACACAATCTAAAGTCAATTCAAGTCATCTTAAAACAATGACCAAGAATAAGTTTTTGTTAACCAAAACAGGGGAGTCATCAATCTTTATTACAAATCATCAAGAACCATAACCAGTTGACAGTACAACAAATCATCTAATACTGTAAATGCTCAAGCTGCAGGTCTGAAAACCCACACAAATAGAATAAGAATCTTAAACATTATATTTGCTGTTCTTTATTAGAAAGCAGCACCACCAGAATAGCCTTTGAGTTTCATCAGGAAAGGTTCAGAGACAGACGGAGAGGGTGGGGGTGGGGGGTGAGGGTGGGGGGAGGGGGAGCAGACATCTGATGCCTGTCGGCCGTTACACAGTTTTGGCTCAATGTGATTTTACACTTCGGACACATTCCTGCTTCTGCCGCGATGCTGTCTGTTCACTTTCAGCTCTGACAACAATAATAATGTAAACAGAAAAAGAAATGATTGCCTCGGTGTGTTTTGTTTTCCCATTTTTTTCCCCGTGGCGACTTGAAAGCCCCCACTGCCAAATGTTTTGTGTTGAAATCCTTGAACGAAATCCCTTTTTTTTTTTTCTTTTCCTCCTTTTATTTTCTTTTTTCTTTCTCGCAAAGTAACTGAAAGCAGGAGCAGTTTGCACTACAGCAGTTGTGTCTGCCCGTCAGAGGCCTTCACCTGCCAATGAAACGTGGTAACAACAGGACGTTCCCCGTGCCCGTCAGTGACCTTCTGCGTTGAAAGCGCGGAGCAACACTTCAGCCGATATGCATTGCCATTAGGGTGGAATGACGGAGAGAATAAACTCCTAAAACTCTATTTTTATTTCAGAATAGTAACATGAAGGGATGCACCGATTAGGATTTAAGTATAATCACTGGACAAATTGATCAGGTTTGGTTTGGGGTAGGGTCGGGGGTTTGGGTCGGTCACACGTGCCATGTGGAAAACCAAAAGAAAAACAACACAAAGAGGTTCCCTGTAAGTAATATGAGCTATAGTTGAACTACTTTATCCAGTGACGACAAAGAAAAGCAATGGTGGAGCTTGAGATTGTTCAGTCACAGTGATGGATGGAATCAATATTCAGTTTCAGGTAAAGGTTTAGTATCCAGAATCTGCATCATCGTGAGTGGAAAAGAAAAGAAGAAAAAAATGGGGCATCGGTGCATCCCCCGTACCACAACATCATTAGGACTCACTGCAGCATTTCCTTCCCCGCAGAAAGCTCCAGAAGGAATGACTATCGACTCGTCTTGTAGTACCTCTGGAATGAATCAATGCTGTCTGGGCTCACATTAACAATTCATGGCATCCTCCGACGCACACGCACCTCGTAAGACAAACACACACACTGTTCAGAGGGCAGGCTCGTGTCTTTCGATAAGGGGAATGAGGTGGTTCTGGTCGCTAACATGCATCAGTCCGCGGACGATGACCACGTGGTTGCACCGCATCATCGCCATAGGTTCAAGTGGTGGCAGATTTGTGTTTTTTGTAGGCGTATGTGTGCGCTGCATATATAGCTTTGTGTGTGTGTGTGTGTGTGAATTTGTCTTCCCTCCCCTAAACAGCCAAAGTCAACCCAGACAGACATTATTTTCACATTACCGAGTGAGTTTCTCTCTCTCTTTTCTTTTTTTTCCCCTCTGACGTATATTTACAGGCAGAAAACCAGGGCCTTTCCTACTGTATGTTCACTTTCCATCTGTTTATCGTTAACACTGGAAAGCGGGGAGGAAGAGGAGCCAAAATAAAAATGCACACAGACTTGTTCAGAGATTCACAGGCTGAGTGGCTCCCGGGTTTAAGCTATGCTTCCTACACTGGCAACAAAAAAAAAAGAAGGTTCAATTATTTTGGCATCGATGCTTTGGTCACAAAATACCGACACTGTTATTCTTTTGTTTGTTTTCACTTTTGTTTTTTTTTTTCTTTTGCTCGTTTGCTCTCGACAATAAGTCCCAGTCATTTTACACCCTGACCACTTGTGTGTGTCCCAGTACAGAAAAAAAGGTAGGTTTGTTGTAGTCCTGCCATCGCACCTCCGATGCAGTCCCTTAAAGAGGCACAGATTCTCTTATAAATTATGTTACTGTGAATGAGTGGGCAGGGGGGGTCTGAAAAGGAGGGGTGCCCCCTGTGCCCCCGCGTCCCCCTGCGCTCCCTTTACGGCCAGCGAGTGCGTCCCGTCAGCCCTTTTGCGAGCACGTTCTGCAGCACAGTTGCTGCAGCACTTTCCTCTGGCAGAGATTGTTCTTTTTAACGAGCACGCAGAAACTGCCTTCCGCCCAAGATTCTTCATTTGCTTTCCACAGACCAGGAAGAAGGAATACAGGGGGAGTGTGGAAAGAGGGGAGGGGAGGAGAGAGGAGGGGAGAGGGGGGGGGGGGCGTGGGGGGAAACACACACACACACAAAAACACACAAACATGTGTAAACACATGCACAGGGCGCAACCATTAGAAATGGTCGAATGGCAGGCAGAGCCGTGTGATTGGTCAGAGGAGGGTTCAGATGACAGGAAGAGGTTGTTTTTTTTATCCAATCACAGGTGACGTTCATCGAGGTGGAAAATGATTGGAGTCCAGTGGAGTGATTGGAGGATCCACGTCAGGAGGAAGGGAAACAGATTGAGGAGAAAAGAGAGAGAGAGACAGACAGAGAGAGAGAGAGAGAGAGAGAGAGAGAGAGAGAAACATCACACAATTAGCAAATTGAAGATATTTAAAATTCATTTTACATCAGTGCAAACTTTAAGTGGACTCCCAGTCTGTGAACTCTTAATTCTAATTCTTCACTCTCACTCGCTCTCAGCGGCTGAGGGCACCTCCTGTTGCTTTCTGAGTGCTAATCAAAGTTTGACCAATCAGAAACAGCCTGACCTCGGCTGTGTGAAGGCTGCGGGCAGACTGAGTGTGCACTTAAAAGCTCGGTACAAGTCATTGACAGAGAGGTCACACAGAAAGACATTTTTCTCTTTGGAGTTTCGTCTCATCAGCTTGTTTTTTTGTTTTTTTTTTGTTCTGGGGTTCGCACTTACTATGGCAGCAAATCACAGGCTGCGTTCAAAGCCTCATAATCAGACCATCACCTCAGCCCGCTAGTGAGAAACAGGCGCGTTTCCACTAAATCCGCAGAGAATCGCAAACATGCACGACTTGCAGAGGGAAACATGGCAAACGCAGAACAGAGAGAGCTAGAAAAGACACGAGCAAGCCAATGGAAGAGCAGACCACGTAGAGCAAAGTGTTGAAGAGTGAGACCGATTTCCTGAAACCTTTAGGCCAGTGTCGTGTGGGACGACTCAAGAGCAAGTTAATGTAAAAAAAAAAAAAAAGCAGCAGCAAGGATGTGTGAGTGTGTAATGCCAGAGAGATTTTATGTTAATAAAATGCAGAACATGAATGGGAGCCTTTTTCTACGCAGCACAAAAGGCGAGAGCAAGGACATACCGTCTCCCTGCTTTGAAGCTTCAACAGTGAGTCTGAGTTGATTCAAGAAGTTAGTACAAAGCTCGAAAAAAATAAAAATAAATTAAAAGGCCACAGGTGAATATGGGACCATATGGGATATGGCGTGATTCATCTGCAATAGTGTGAGGGAGGGTTGAGATGCGAGTCTGCATCTCTGAGGCCTTTGAACACTGAATGAAGAGTGTTCATTCCCCCCCCGACCCCAATTAGACCCATTCGCAGGGTCTCCTTTACACTGGAGACGCGTGGAAGAGGAGATAAGAAAGCTGACAACTCACCATCTTTGCAGATGGTGCTGACCACGCAGGCTCCGGCCTCCAGGTTGTAACCACTGGCACAGCTGCTGCAGTTCCTCTCACCGGGGCCCAGGCACTCGTAGCAGCTATTGTCACACCTGTACATGGTCGGAGGAAGAACTTAGTCACTGTTTCTCTGTGAGGATATGTGCAGGAAACACAGACAAAAACATTTCAACTACATGAAACTATATGTTGCGGACATGTAGACATGATGGTGTAGACTGAGACAATGTTCTGTTTGCCCTTTGTTCCTGATGGGGTCATCGCTCTGAAAAGACTCCAGGCTTGTCGCGACTGTTTTTCTTTACAGTCTCGCTGGTGTGAAAATGAGGCGAAACATTTAGCGGAAATTGGAAAAGCAGCAGGGAGCAGGCGGAGAAATAAGTATCGCATACGACTCGGGGTCCAGTGAACGCTAAACAATTCAAGGTGGGAGGGAGAAAAACAAAAACCGAGGGCCGAGGCAATGATAAGAAAAGCAGACAAGTTTTCTGACGCCATGGAGGAGTCTGGCCGTGGGTGTGACTGGAGGAAACAGAGGAATCCTCCTCTTTCTCCTCCACCAGATGAACACTGAGGCAGCACAAGTGACGGTGGGAAAACGGCACAACCCCCCCCCCCAAAAAAAACAATGAGTGCTGTGCTGAAAGGCTTATTAAAATGGTGATGAAAGAGTGAGGGGGCACCAGTCTCACGGCTTTACAGTAAAACGCCTGCAAAATCCTCTATTGTAGGTCTTCTTGCTTGGAATTACCCTCATTACTGCAGCGAGCGGCCATTCAGATACAGATGTGCTGCGACAGAAATCTGTTTCACTGCCGTCTGAATCATCTGCCGACTGGTTTGGAGCTAAGCGCGGCCGAGGCTGCTGCAGAGCATGACAGAAATCTAACGGCTGAAAGCAAAACTAAAAGCTGTGCTATGTGGAAGAAAAGTAGCGACGGAGTAGGGAGGCTCCGAGGGCAGAACTGACACTTGGTCTGGCAACTTTTTGTTTGGAAGTTTTTCCCTTTTCTGTCCTGTCGATGCAGAATCACCACTATTGAGTTGTGGAGGAGAGGAGATGAAAACGAGACGCTATCCGTAAAGAAAGCACAGACAGGTAATGGCTGCAGCTACAAGATGAGATGACAGTTCTATAATGTGATGATCATTAGTTGATTCAGTGCTGGTTTTAGATTAGATATAATAATAAGAGAGACAAAGTGATAGAAAAGGTTCAAGTTAGGGGGAGGAACTGGCAGATTAGCTTTACTCCTCTCTCCAAAGTGCTACATGTCTTCCTTTATCTCTGTAGACGGGAGATCCAGAAGGTTCTCCGGCTTTGTCGAGGTGTTGGCATGTGTGACACTCACTTCTTACAGGACCTCTGCACCTGCCCGTTGTCCGAGGTCTGCTCTGACAAGTAGTAGCTGGAGCTGCACGTGGACACACATCGCCAGTCCTCCAGCAAGTAGCCATCCGCACACTTGGTGCACGCCTCTATGCCCGTGCCTGAGAACACACACACACACAGATGAATTTTAAGGAGGTTTTGGAGATGGTCCACATTGAAAATATAATCCTGATGTCGTTCCTACCTGCGCAGGTGGCACAGGCCCGATGACAGTGCTCGCAAAGCCTTCTGTGACCGTTGTAGTAAGTCCCTGGGTTACAGGTCATCTGACATTTGTTTCCTTGGGGACTGGAAAAGAAAGAAAAAAAAAAAAGACACACATTCATATGGTTCATATGGTAGCCATTCATAACTATTCATATGGTTCAAGGACAGCTACCCTCACTTTCCATTCTAACCTGACATCTGCCTGTTAAAAGTAGGGGAATATTTTATCAGCATACTCAGCTGTGGACCTTCAGTTTAGCCTTTATTTATCATTAGGTCTGTGCCATCTAGGGAAACCGTTGATTCGTCTGACTATATGAATGAATATGTGAGTACTGTAGGTCTAGAGATTATAGAGTCGGCTCTGTGAAGTCGCACAGAGGACAGGTTGGTGAGTTTGCCGCGCTAAGTTGAAAAACAGCTGCTCTGTGTTAGCGAACGTTTCCCAGAAACGATCTCGTCTGGTCCTCTCTTCCTAACCGACCATGAATGGTGGACTGAACGGGGGACAGGAGACTGTGTGTGTGTGTGTGTGTGTGTGTGTGTGTGTGTGTGTGTGTGTGTGTGTGTGTGTGTGTGTGTGTGTGTGTGTGTGTGTGTGAGAGTGTGTGAGAGAGAGAGAGCATGTGTCTAACTGTGGTCTCACTGGCATTCAGAGGAAATTATGGCTTACAAGCGTCCCCACCTCCACCTCTGGCTATCCTGAACACTTAAAGCCGGGTTCAAGACCTCAATATGTTTTAAACACTTCACAAGTGTTTCCTTCATGACCCATCAGGAATTTCAGCACTTTGAAACACCCTATCCTGTGTCAGGTCAAGTGTAATTGGGGTGGGGTGGGGGTGGGAGGGTTGTAGGAGGCCGCTGTGGAAGTGGTCAGCAAATGAGACGGAACATGTCCGCGCAGATACCCAAACGCCTGTGATTAGAGGCTCTTCAAAGTGGAGATCACAGCCCGAAATGGCTAACAGCTCTGCCCCGGCTCCGCTCTCTGTACGACACCAGCGCATGTGGGCTGTAATAAGCCCGGGTTTCGCAGGAGGAAACTCTGTTTACTCAATTTGGCTCCCAGGTGGGGAACAGTCGGAGAGCCCTCGGTTTCACTGCTTCCTGCTGCGAGCCCAGACCGCAGTGTGACAAACGTGTGCCGCTCCGAGAGGAGCAGAGCCGGATCCCCGCCGCGGCACGACCGCAACGCCCAGACCCAAACCAAACTGGTGCGAGAGGGGACCAAACCAGAGCCATTTGTCCTCGTCTGAGAGGGGAGCCGGCTGTAATGGTAGACGTGCACGCGAGCTGGAAGCTGTAATCAATAGCAGCGGGTCCGGTAGCAGCGGGCTCCAAATGATATTAAAGATGGTGGCTGTTGTCGGCCATTTCTGATATAGTGGAAACATGGAAAATGAGACCAGGCGTGCAGGTGAGTCTGGTCCGAGGCGCAGCATGAACTGATTATGGAACCTGTTGGAGGTAACAGAGCTGTCACGCTAACTTCCTCCTTTCTAACCTGAGCAATTTCCGAGGCTGTTCAGCCAATCCTACAAGCACCTCCTTGTAAACACATCGATGCCTGTGGTTAAGCGGTAAACAAGTCATCGAAACGCAACTTTGATGCAAAATAGAGATCAGACAAAGCCCCCCACCCCACCCACGCCAAATTGCTTCCACAGCAGTTCAGGGGAAACTCATTTTAATGTGTCTGCAGGAATGTGAGCTGCAGCGAGACCAAACTTAATTCTCAGTTCCTCAGTGTCATGAGCGGCTCCGTCTCCCAGCTTACCTCATCCCAGGTTTACACTCAGTGCAGGTATTGGGGCCCGTGCAGCGCTTGCAGTTCTCTGGACATCTCCTGCAAATGTTGGAGTCTGGAAGACAAAGGGAGAGCCAGTCACACACACACACACACACACACAGTGGCTTTAATGGGAACCAGAAGCCGAGTTGCGTTCGAGACGAAGAGAAGGGAGCGAGACAATGACGAAGAGGAGGCAGAGGGAGCGAGGAAGATCGCGGCGAGGAAAAGTGGGGGAGGAAAAAGGAGAGAGAATGCGAAGACGGACGGGCAGATGAACAAAACAGAGGGACAAAAGGCAGCGGGGAGAGATGGTGAGAGAGGAGGAGGAGGAGAGGGGGGCTGAAATGTCAAAAGGCTAAAGCTGCAGGGATGAAAAAGAAGACTTTAGTGTTGGTGAGGGAGGATAGGAATGTAGATGAATATTTCAAAAGGCAGACTAAAGGCAATGACACGCTTTGACACAATGCACATGCACACTTCTGCCTCCTCCTGCAGCGGCGAGCACGGCGTCAGAGATGCACGAAACAACATGTTCTTAAATGCCCGAGGAGCCGTAAGCCAGCGCCGGGGCTGTTTATCAAAACCGTCACAACCGGAGGTTTTTCCGAAAAACAAAACAAAGCAGAGAACGTGCTACGTATGCCACAACTTTTTATGGTTTTGTTTTGGAGATGGTACGGTCAGGGCTCGGGAGGAGGAGACTGAGAGCAAAGCGAGGATTGTTGGTTAGGTTTTCAGGAAACTGGAAATCATTGCAGGGTGGTTGCAGGATGTGGACAGGTCACGGACGGATTTCCATGAAGCTAAAAAGCACTTTTTTTACGATGCCTCTTCAGTGTTTCTTTCTCATTTTCGAAGACAACTGTAAATTAAAAATTAGTGCCGGGGTGATGAAAGAAAATGTATTTTTAGGTTTCTCTCTTGTCTGAGTTATTTACTGGGTAGAAATGCTATTGTCTCCTGGTTCCTGTTTTTCCCAGCTTCACATGTGTGGAGATTTACCGCTTTGAGTAACTTTTAGTAATTTTAGACCCTTAGTTTTTCACCGAGCAAGCAATAAGAGAGTTCTGAATAATCTACTTTTGGTCTTGACTAGATAAGAAAAAGCTCAAACCATACATAAAAGTCGCTTGTGAAACATGAGAAAATGTGATTTTTTATTTCCTTTTGCTCATCTGTTCATCTCATCTTTCTATTTTTGGCTATCATCAGAGTGCAGCGTGACCTGGTCACAGGCCTTTACTGACCCGTAAGCTGTGACATCACACCGCCCGGCCTCTCCAGCTCCATTTATAACAAAATGTGCTGTGGACGCCGGACGATCAGCGAGTGGAGAATCATGGGGACGGTGGATGGGAAGGACAAACTCTCGGATGAGGTTTATTTGTGGGATGACGGTTGATATTCCTGTATGAAGATGTGTGTCGATACAGAGCCTGAACCGGGAGCGCTGGGAACTTAACACGCACACGGATTTCAACCGCAACTTCAGAGTGGTGAAGTAACATCTGTCAGCACCTCTCCACAGGAGTCCGATCACACGTCAGGTTGAACGAGTTCAGATCTAAACAACCGGCACAGTTTCAAGGTGAAGAGCCAGGAATCTATGTGAAATATGGCTGCAATCTTCCCCTCTGGACCCGAGTTGCAGCTCTGAATAATGAACAAAACGGTTTCTGCAGAGCATGATGACACCGCATTAACTCATGGGCTTCATCTGGCAAATCGTAGTTGATGATGATGATGATGATGATGATGAGCGTGGGGCCAAAGCTGAGTTTTGTTCAGTCACAGTGACCTCTGACCGACTAATTCCTCTCAGTTCATCTGAGTCCATGTGGGCTTTTTCAGCCAAATATGAAGAAATTCCCTGAAGGTATTCGAGATATCCTCTAGTAACCCCGTGACATAAGAGTTATCTTGACCGATAATTAAATCACAACGTGTCCGTGTGCTTACAAAGGCAGGAACTCACCTCCGCCTGCCATCAGGCTGACAAAAAGAAAATAAACCCAGAGAAGATAGCTCATTTAACACAACACGATACCGAGCAGTGCCAGCGTTTCAAGAGAAGAAAGTATCCGCTACATCTTGGCCTGTTGAAATGTTATGATTGAACTTGGATCAGATCACAACAGATCTGCTGCCAGAGAGCGTCAGAGCTGCCAGGGCTTACACTGTGTTGGCTGCACACCAATATATAGACATAATTATAAGACATGCATAGATTCTTACAGTCTTTCATTCCTGCTTCGCTTTCATCCAGGCTGGCACACACATACAAGGCACACACAGCGAGTCTGTGCATACGGCACGAGCCCGTGCATCTTTCTGATCTTCATTTCATGTCGGACTTATGAAAAAGAATCAAAAAGGCAAAGCAAAAGCAAAACGAAGGCACAGTTTCATTTCAGCTTCCTTCACAGGTCCAGACCGACCCTATGTGGACACGCGGGGGTCGCCCCTCGCTGCAGCGTTACTACGACTGCTGAGTTTAGTCAAGTTTAAATTTCATTTATTCAACTAAAGCAAAACAGATGCAACGAACAAAGCAACTGCTGAGGACAGAAAGCGCTTACTGCGAGGACGGGACGAGGAATCCTGGGAGGAAAAAGCAAGCCCCCCCCCCCCTCCCGCCCCGCCGAGTCCGGACCAGACCAGACTAGTGCGCGTGTACTCTCGTTAGTGGAGAGCCCGCCTGGCCCGCGGCGAGGACGTACCGTGGTCGAGGTAGAAGCCGTCGGGGCAGTTGGCGACGCACATGGAGTCCTCGCTGAGGTGGAAGCCGGGCCGGCATGTGGTGCACTGGTCGCTGCGGCTGCCCACGCACGTCTCACACAGCGAGGAGCACTTCTTGCAGCGCTTCCTGTCGTCACGGAAAAAGCCGCTGGGGCACTCGGACACACACATCCTGCGGACAGAGGTGGAGGGGCGAGAAGGAAGGGGGGGGGGCAAAGATGGGACAATTTGTACTTGTGTGAGAGGCTGAATAGAGAGAAAGTCGACCTCGTTGGGCTGTGATTAACAACATCTGAAGCTCAGCGTCATGTTAACACGCTCAAGGTGCAAAACATATGTCTGACAGGAAAAAAAAAAAACACGTGCCTCCTTTGGAAGAGAGTTGCGGGCATAATTGAATGTGTGTGTGGTCGTTAGATGGAGTTTTGTAGGCAGATATTGGTTTTAATGAAGCCGGTCGACTTATTTTTCACAGATCGATGGCGGGTTACGATTTGGGACAAACCCAGCGGAGGGGGCCGAGCTGTGTGCGTGAGGCCGCTATATGATGAACAGGTGCAACATCTGTTGGATGACTTCACAGACCTCCATCACCCCCTCATTTCACCCTGAGGCTCCCTTTCTAAGGTGAAAAAAGCTCCAGAGTCCCATGATGCGTATGCACGCGCGCACACACACACACACACACACAGTCTCTCTCACACACACACACACACACACACACTGTTTCAGCCTTATTCACACATTTCAGTTCTGTGCCTGTGACACATAATCCAGGTGCACACACATCCACCCGTGAGTTTGTCGTCCAACTTCAAAACCATTCTCTGCTTATGCTGAAACAATTATTTAACCAATAAAGATTAGAAAAACACTCTAATGTATGGTCTGCCCCCAAGGACACCGCTAAATGCCAGAACAGAGCATTTCGCTAACCGCACGATCAGTGAAAGCACATGGCCCGCGGTTCAAACGGAACGGGCAAGAAAATGTGGCGAAAGCAATTTAGAGGGGAAGGTTTTCTTTCCCAACAAACCTTGTTTTTTTGGTATTTTTGGCCGTCGCTCCTGCAGAGCACATTCTTGTTCTCGTCACCGGTATTCATTACCGGGGATCTGGGAAGGTGGCCTGCACAGGCAGAAGCCATCCGGCTGCATACTGGAAAGCTCACTGGGATAAAACTGGAAATTTTGTGGACTATATAAAAAGTTGTCCAGCCCTGTTAGTTAACAGCCACCTACATGCTGCCCCTAACCCTGCACGCAAACAAAACCACTGGACGTCACCTCACACACAGAAGCGCAGCCTGCTAAGTTTCAAAGACACACACACACACACACACACTCACACACACACACTCACACACACCTCGTGGCGAGTCCAGACCATCAAACACATATGTAAGGGATGTAATTATCTGAACATTAAACCACCAGCGCCATCCCTCCCCTTCCTCCCACCACTCCCCCCTCCCCCTCCTCAATCTCCATTCATCAATTACTCCCTGTGGTGGCAGAAAAGGGCAGCGCACCTCTAAAGCGCGCTAATGATAAGGCAGCGCCAAAGCTCGCACGTTCTCGTGCACCTGCGCCGCCTCGTCTTTTATTAGTGCAGAGACCCGCCGACACAAAGGCAATTACTGCAGACTTTGATCCTAATGGGATCCTAAGGGCACGCACACAAATGTGCACAAACCCATGCAACAGAAGGCAGGACCGGAGACAGGAAACGGCATCTCCGCTGTCACAGTGACGAGGTTCAATTAATCGGGACGTTACCCGCGCTGCTTCCTAGCATTATTATTCACCTTAAAAGCTCCCGAGCGACCGACCTGTGACCTTAAACGCTTAAACACAGGTGTATGCAACGAAACAGGCTTCTGACTATCTTTGAAGATAAAAACACAGCTACAGTGCTCGGTTCATTAACTTGTGGCGGCCTGTTTACAGTCCCTTCATTTGGTGCTTTCGCATCACGTTTTATTTTGAGGCTAATCTGGAGAGGTATAAAAACAGAAGCTGTTGATACATTTGCACCATTTGTGGGGGATTTGAATGCATTTAGGCTCGGATCTGGTTGCAGTTGCTGCATTTCCATAGATAGAAAAAAAAAACGTGGATGGTGAATTTCTGCTGGGATGCTGATTATTAAATTCATCCGCACAAATGCTTCTTCGGGGTACATAAACCGTGATAGCACTGAGCTGGTTGGATCCAGTTATCCGGGGATTGGCATGCATCTGCACTCACTTTATGTTTGCAGGTCTTTCTGACTGAGAAGCCCTCAGCTAATATTGATCCCCCCACCTTTTTATTTGCCCGTGTCTAAACTCCCCGGGGGACTAAACGCGCTTCCCCACAATGAGATCTTTCTGAAATCACATGCGAGAAAGGCGCATCTTCTGTGTATAGCTTTGTTGCTGAGATGCACGTTTTGAGAGGGAAAAACAAATTGGTTCTGCTGGAGGGCACAGACAAATTACTTTAACAGTTAAGACGATCTGGGAAGAGTCTTACAGATCTCTACCTGCCATCCAACCTGCGAATTTGGTAATTTAGTGAAGTTCTGCCTTTCTGGTCTGTGCAGGCCAATACCAGTCCATGCGTTTGTATTTCTGAGTGCTGAGCTTGGAGTTTCAGGAAGTCTAACCTGGTGTTGTTCTTGAACTTGAGGAAGTAGTGGAGGCAGTTGATGCAGTTATGGGGTCCGGGGCCTTCACAGCCGTTCTCATTGCATTCAGAGTCACAGGGGCCTGGCAGGGTAAAAGACGCAGGTGTTACGGTCTAATAAGCTGATCAGGATCTTTACAGAATCATACATTACACCTTTCAGTGACAGTCGTGATAACGAGGAGTCCCTACGTACCGCTGTACTCCTCTGGGAACTCCTCCTCGGTCACCGCGTCCGTGGAGCGGGGCCGCTCGCTGCGCGACTGAACAGACGAGTACGGGTGCACCGAGGTGCCGTACAGCACCAGAGACCACTCCTTCAGCTTGCCTGGGTGGACAGAGGAAGCGTGAAAACCAACACTGAGCAGCTCTGTACTCGAGGTGCGGCTCTCCTTTTATATTTTCATCGCACGGCGTTTTCAAAAACCCACAAGACCATCATGTTTCACTGAATTATTCATAGTACACAAACGGGGGCCCGGACGCAGCTTACATGGGATTACAGCGACTGATGTAACGGCTTTTACGGATCTGCTGCTCTGCAGGTGAGATTTTACTATGTTGTTAAATTAGCGGGTCATCTAAGCCGTCACAAGGGGTCACAACGTGTGTGCTCTCCCCCTGGACCTACACACTTTGGACAATGCTGATTTTGTGATTTAAAATCAAGGGTAAAAAAACAAAAAAAAAAAGTCAGCAATCGTCATACCGGGAACTTTCTGGCTGCGGAGTTGAGAGGGTGAATCGTAGATCTCTAGGACCCAGTCGCCTGCAGCCTTCTCCCCCCAGCAGTGGGTGGTCATAAACTCCCAGTTCTTAAAACCCTCCATGGAGTGATCAAACAACCTGTGCACACACACACGCACACACACACACACACACAAAACACACAGCGCTATCAGATGAGGAAACACTTCAAGTACTGCAAATACCACGACAAACAATCTAAACCACTCAACCAAGTAGGATCACAGTCTCCTAATGAACTGTGTTTCAACACTGCGCCAGACCGTTCATCTGAGGCGGATGTAGACTAGGCACGTGCAGCTCTTACATTACAATCAGTATTTTTAAGAGTTTCACCGAAATAAGTAAGAAAAAAAAGAGAGATTCAAATGCGAATAATTGACCCCACGAGTCTAATGAAAAGCAGTGTTTGGCGCGGCCTCCTACCTGTTGGCGAGCAGCTGAGACTTGGTCCCTGAGGGTGAGGTCAGGTTGATTGACAGGTCCCCACGGCGAGGGTGTGTGATTGTAATGCGTACGATCACGTGCTCCAGGTAGATCACGTGGTTGTGTGGGATGTCGATGCAGCCCGTCGCCTTGTACACCGAGCGCACCACGTGCTCTGGACGGATGGTTCTGGAGGGGATGGGAGATGGGAGCGAGTCAAAAAAACGGCAGGAATTTGGAGAGAGCGCAGAGCAGAGAAGAAATATGCGCAAGTTGTTATGATTAATTAGACTTTATTATGAATATTTTTACAAAACAGAGGGAAAACCTAGAGACCGCTGCCAAGGTTTTCCTTCCCAGTAACACGCACAAAGACCATCAGTCCAGATCAGTACACTGGAATACGCTCTCACAACTGGCTCCACTGTCTAAAAGTATGCAAAACAAATTCACAGACGTTCACCGAGAAGCTTTTCTGAGCACACCGGTGCACTTCTTTGACAACAAATCGGATTATATTATCAGATTATATTATGCTACGTTATGTTTGTATATTATGGGCAGAGTAAATGGGCTAGACAAAGACAAAGCCATAGGTACGGTACATTTCATTGCAAAACCACAGGTTTCTCTTTCAGTGTGGTCTCCATACTATGACACATGCTGCACGGTCAATGTTACATTCATTACATTCAGTATCAAATTCCAAGACCCTCGCATGTAGTTTTAACCTCCTCCAGAAAGCAAAGAGCAGATGAGAAAGTCCATATCAAGGTTTTCTCATTAAGTTTAATCAGCCAAAAGAGACAGGAACCATGAGCATGATCAGCAAAACCAAGAACCATTATTTGCTATCTGGACCTCAGCAGCAGAAGTATCACCTAACAGCCAACACAAACATCTAATGACCCCTTAAATAACATCTGGTATGATCCAATGTAACAGCAATAGCATAACAAAAACAGTAATAACATGAACAGCACCAAGTAAAAGGGGACTGATTGGAGCGCAAGAACGAGGCTTCAGAAAGACTCTGCTAAGCTATGAGCACCAAGCATGTTCACCACATGGTGTTTTTCTAAATGGAGACGAGCATTTAAGTCCCTTCGAATGATGAAAGTGCAACCTCACAAAGTCGGATCTGTCTCTGCGTGCTGTTTCTGATTTTTTTTTGTCCTTTCATTCTTTACCAGACATGAAAGAATAATTCAGAAAGTCCTCCAATGTGTGCTAAATTTCCAATAGCTCCTGGGGCCCAAAGAAAGAGGTAAACAATCTGAGCACTCATGTCAGCGCTCCACATGGAGCTCCGGGCCCGTCGCTTCTGAAACCGTGGCCGTCACGACGGCGAGCAAAGACGCATGATGACGAACCCTGGGGACGAACTCTTGAGAGGGGGACAGACTGTTTTGTGCCTCTCATCCGGCTGTGAGCACGGCACCGGCTGCAGCTGTCTGTGGGGCCTGGGGTGATCTATCCCAGGGCAGAAAAGCATCTTAGGGCGTCCTTTAAGAGGACAAGACATGGAGAGAGAGAGAAGGAGAGAGAGAGAGAGAGAGAGAGAGAGAGAGAGAAAGAGGCACCGGGGTCCTGGTGAGACTCACGGCACTGAGGGGAGGGCCTTAGGAGACATGAGGTTTTGCAGGGAAACCAAGTCCTTCTGCTGTCGTTCTAACTTGTTGATTTTGGGGCTTAGTGGAGTGGTATGAGCCAGCAGAGAGAGAGAGAGAGAGAGAGAGAGCGAGGGGAAGGAGGTGATCTGTACTGTAAATGCTGCCTCTGCAACTTAAAACGTTTCTGGCCGTGGATCAGGAGGTGGAGCGGGTCGCCCACTGATCACAGAGAAGCCATCGATGTGGAAGTGTGGGTATGAGTGACAGGCCGACTACGAACAAGCGCCACATGCAGCACTGGATGACTTTGGTCATTCATTAATCTATTGAACTCCATTTCCTAGAACTTTCTGGAGAGTAAAACTTGCAATAAAAACAAAACAAAAAAAACTACAGCACTATCAAAACACAGACATAAAAGGCATGCTCACCATTGGGTCAAATTACAGTTTGCAATAATTTAGGAAGTGATAATATCAATTGCCACAGTTTTGAAGTGGGATTTCAGAGCGTTTTAGCTGAATACATGAAGTGAGCAACATTTTTGACAGATCTTGACCGCAGCACATGCACTCTGTTATAAGTTGTGCAAAATGACATCTGGCATGGTTCCAGTGAGAGAGACGTGAAGTTCCTATGGAAAAGATGTCAATCTGACGGTAACACACGTCTCTCAGGTATTCCAATAATAAGCTCTGCATCAGTGGTTATGTATATGCAGATCGTCCATACCGCAGATGTGATGCACCCCCATGTCATTACAGAGACTGACAGACCGTCTTGTCTTTGACATGTAGAACCTGACGTCCATGTTTCCCCATTATCTGTCTGAGGTGGACTCATCTGACTCATCTGTTTCAGTCCGTCTCAAATGACCCTGAACTGAAAGAATACAACAGCACTTCTACACAATATCAGATATGTGGATTTGTCAAAGCTTTTGAACGCTTTCGGTATCAATTTCCAAAAATGTTACTTATGTAACAAATTAGGATCTGGAAAAAAAAAATCATTTAAGCCTTATCAGATCGATAAATAACAATTTAGAGATTTCAGTTTTTATTGCAGTTTTAGAAACACTCTGGAGGACAGCAGTTTGGAAAGCCATTAATATTATTTTAGGGGAAGGTGTGGTTTCAGAGACAGCTACAGACAGTGACTTGTGCGTTTTTTTTTCGCCCTGTAATGGAAACCCGTCGTCAAGGTTACAAACACCGTGACGACACTTTGGAGGCAGGCATGATGCGGCACAGATGTTTACCATTAAGATCGAAAATGAGCTCAACGCAATTATCGGCTGCCGAAGATGCTCTTCAGCCCTGTGACGAAGGAGGGGAGACACTTACTGTATAGTCTGGAGGACAAACGAGTTAAAACTAACTGGTCGAATCACATTGACATACTTGACAGCAATGATATACTTTAGGCATATGAAACTGCTAAAAATCAAGTGAGCTTGATCAGGGCTGGAGTAGATGCACTGGAAGGACCAACATGGTCCTCTTCATACAGTGAGTGATGGACGTGGAGTGTGGTGGGGCTGACGTGACGGCTCTGGACTCCTCCATGACAAGACGCAGATAACCGGAGCGTAGGCACAGGACGGGACGGGACGGGGGCCGGGGCGGGGGCCGGGCGGGAGCGGAGCAGACGCACCGCTGATTACCACCAGCCTGGCCCGGGGCGCACGGATCGGACAGCTTTCCTGGAGCGCGCTCCAAGTGGAGCGAGGCGAGCGATAGCAGACAGACATTACCCAACGCAGGCCGAGGGGCCAGCCAGAGGGTGTGTGGGAACACAGCAGTGAGGTGATGGCTGCTGCGCTCATGTAGCACGTCGCACACACACACACACACGCACGCACGCACAGAGGATAAATGTGCGTCTGTAAAGAAGACGAGACGCGAATAGAGCGGCTTCCAGGACACCTCACCGTGCAGACAGGGGTTCATTAGGGGCGAAAGGCGGTTTCAGAACCCTTTTCGCGGCGATCTGCAAACTCTGCGTTACACATAAAACTTTCATGACTTCTTTGCCTCCGTTCCAAAAGCAAAACAAAGCCTTTTGTTTCCTGGTGATTGCCTACTTCTTTGCAAGCCTGTCATTTGGCTGGATGAGCGAAGAGTAATTCTGTTTATACACAAGGCTTAAGCTCCCAGTCACTGGACAGATGTTTGACTGACACATCTCCGCAGCTACTCATGAATGCTCGACACGTGGAGGAACAACAAACAAAAAAAAAAGACAGAGGAGGGCATAATGTCCGGCTTGTTTTACTTGTGCGATAAGAAGCACGACACGTTGGACACAAGGACGGGGGCCGGAGCACGACGGCCTCTCACAGGAGCCGGACTTTACATAAGCCTGGTATGGAGCGACTTGTGCACTGGTGCAGAACAGACAGAATGACACTGGTAATGCTTCAGTCGCTGGCCACCGAGCCTTCAGCTGAAAGCAAACCAGTTCAGGGCCCGAGTTCAGCCAGCCAGCCTAACACAGAACAGTGCTCAGGCTTCCAGCTGCATCAAGAATAACAAGCTGTGAAGCCTTGGCTCTCCCTGTGTGTGTGTGTGTGTGTGTGTGTGTGTGTGTGTGTGTGTGTGTGTGTGTGTCTGTGTGTGTGTGTGTGTGTGTGTGTGTGTGTGTGTGTGTGTGTGTGTGTGTGTAGTAAAGGTCTTATGTGAGAACCACCCTGCCAGAACTAATGCTTGGCCCCTATCAAGGTACAGCTTGCACAATCCCACTCTCAAACACATGCCGGTGCATAAAACACCAGGGAAAGAAAAAAAAATGAGGAGGGAGGGGTTGGGGAAAGATATTTAGTTACACACTGCATGTTGATTACCTTATCTACCGTTTCGTTTTGAACGTGTGCTCTCGATCGGGAGACACGACGGCATCGCTCCTCGGCAGAGTCGGAGCGAGTGCAGCGAGTGAATCTGTTTTTCCGAGCCGCCTTTGCCCGCCCGCCCGCGCAGACCTCGGCTCTACCGCACACTTCTGGGACGAGCAGGAACACGGGGGGACGACGAGCCAGGTTCTTATTGCCCAAAAATCAATGGCTGAATGGCAGCAGAATCCCTCCAAACTTTTGTTTCAAAATGTTGTGGAAAGACTTCCCAGAAAGAGGGGCGGCCTGGCAACGCAGCGCACCGATTCCACTGTGTTTTTGGAATGAGATGTATAACAATGACGTGGTGGCGGAACGCTTTCTGTGTGTGTGCGTGTGCGTGTGTGTGTGTGTGTGTGTGTCTCTCCACATACTGTGGGGCGTGTTGGCTACCTGATTTGTCGGTCGGCGCTCTCCAGGCAGACGTGCTGGGTGGGAACTTGTTTCCATCGCTCCGCCTCCTTCACCATGGCCTCGGCGTCCATCAGGCCGAAGCCGTACAGGTGACTGACTGGAGGGAAACAACGACAAGTGGAGAAAGAAAGAAAGAAAGAGAGAAAGTCACAGGTCATGAGATTTTTTTTG
Source organism: Karalla daura (assembly GCA_029224185.1). Lineage (NCBI taxonomy): Eukaryota > Metazoa > Chordata > Actinopteri > Chaetodontiformes > Leiognathidae > Karalla > Karalla daura. The sequence goes on from CM055192.1 coordinate 15,727,652, forward strand.
TTCCTCTAAGACACCGTCACCGTCTCGCCTCCTCCTCCTCCTCCTCCTCCGACGACAAAGACGACGGGTCTTGTTTGTCTAATGAAAGGGATGATGACACACAGATGTTGCGTCTCGAAAACCAAAAAGAGGCAACTTTTGGAGAGCGCTCGCACTTGCGGGCACGGCAGCTGAAATATGAATTCCTTCCATACCTCCCCCCCTCCGCTGTTCTGTTTCTCTTTAGTTCCTCTTTGAAAAAACAGTCACTTGGAAAACCTCCAGACACACTGGGCCCGCAGCCTGGCTGACCCCTAGTTCTCACTCTATTGGTTTCTCTCCCTCTCTCTCTCTCTTGCTCGTTCTCTCTCTCTCTCACACACACACACACACTCTCACACACACACAGCACGCACTCACAAAGTTACAAAACAGCAACCACCACATGGGCCCTGACAGACGGCAGCTGGTGGCGCAGTAGTTAGAGCAAGAGGCAAAGATTTTCTGGAAACCGTTCTTCCGATCGAGGGGGGTGGGAAGAAGACGATCCGAGGAGTGGAAAATAATACATACTGAGCTCTCCTGCTTTCAGAGACGCCGTATCCCATCGTGAGCGGTGAATGCCGTAAATTGGCCATTAACTGCTCGTTTTAACGGGCCGAGACAATGTCACTGATGCCGATCTGCTGTATCGCGAGGGTTATTAGCTATCTCCCGTGTTTGTTTGCTCTTTAATGGAATGTGAGCCTGAAAAGAAAAATCAAACAAAGTGGAGCCATCCAATACCGTGGAAAGCTTTGCGGAAAGAGTCAAATTAAACAAGGTTCAATTAAATGGCTGGAAAGGGCTGCAGAAAGCCAGACCCGTGGTCCGATTCGCGCAGGTTACTCAAACAAGTTGACATGAACTCCTGACTGATTCATTGTGTCGAACTGATAACGAGTTATTGAGATTCGTTCCGCTGCAATGTGATCTGCGAGAGAACAAGCATGTGTGTGTGTGTGTGTGTGTGTGTGTGTGTGTGTGTGTACCGTTGTAACCAGCAGCATTGGTCTTCCAGTCGGGCGCGCTCAGATGTCCGGCTCGACTCGTCTTCACGATGATGTGCTGCACGTCTCGCCATGTCAGCAGAGGACTGGAGGGAGAGCACAGCACAAGCCGTCACTTATTCATCGCGAGGCACACGAACAGGCAGGAGGGAGGTGGGCAGAGAGCGACATCAAGACCCTGCTTGGGGATGCACATAATCGAACCGACGCGCGCATACATTTTACATAGCGCGTCCGTAAATCAACACGCGGATGAATAAGTGAGGAGGCCGTCAACGAGTCGAACGTTCGTCAAGCTCGTAGGTGGACGACAGAGGAGCATAAAAAGTCGAGGACGAGAGGGTGGGGAGGTTAAGAAAACAAGCGCACGGCGGCGGAGAGAGGATGAAACGCGAGACGAGGTAAAGCTGGAGTCGTACGCCGTAGGTGGAAGATTACTGAGGGGAAAATTACAGAGAGGCGCAGTCGCAGAGCGTGGATGCCCGCTCAGCCGTCCATAGTTTCTCAGATCTCACGTGAGATCCATTACGAGATGGCAGCCATGTGTCCCGGCGTCTTTGATGTCAAAATGCTACATTAAAGGGGAAAAAAAAACAAAAAAAACAGGAAGAAGTGGGTCACCAAGTTTCCTGGGATTCCCTTCCATCTCATATGCCGGCCAGATGCTCCGCTCCCTCCCCACATGTCACTCCCTCGCCATCTGAGACCTCCACAATCTGCAGCGCTCTCAGTCAGTCGGCCTAAAACTAACATTTACGGCTCGCCGGCCGAAAGATCCGGACTTTTAAGGAGTCGAGGAGGACGCGGTGGACGCGACGGGCCCAGGCGGCGGGGTGAGCGGGGTTAATCTGCAGCCTTGCTGCTGAGGCCGCTGGCGTCGGAGCAGGTTCTTTCATGGCTTCCTGCGATCTTCCAAACAAAAGACACAGAGCGGAGGACTTCTGAAATCCCGAACATCTGGGAGAAGCCTCGGCATCACACACTTAGCTACTGACTCACGGCTGACGGTAAACAGTGCTCTCACTCTGAAGACGTTCAGGTCCTTCACATCTACGCCCTTTGTCATACGTCTCATGACTCGTACCGGCTCGCCCGTCTCTCTGCAGTTTTCAGGGCTGACCAGCTGTTGTTCTGATCTTAGGGGTGAAATCGGGATTGGACGTTTCCAGATCTTGCGCAACGAGACCGAAACCGATGCCCGGAATATAACAGCTGATAAGACACGAGCACATGTTCCAGATTCACTGATGCCCTCGCGCTCCTCGCGTCCCAACCAAAAGGAACGGAGAATAAATAGCTGGAAACGGGGGGGAAAAAAAAAAAAAAATCAAGCAAAAGAAGAAAAAAAATAATTACAGGATCGTAGTGGAGATAAGTGCTATGAAAAGTCAGAATAATTAATGTTCCGATCAATATTAATAGGCTTAGCTGCCACTGTGTAATTATGGTTCCATAAATGTTTTATGGTCATTAATTAAAAGTGACTTTGGCATCGCTATCTAGGCCACGACAGCCTTCCAACAAACAAGCCAATACTAATTAATGGAGAAGCTCACATACTGGGGAAAACCAGCAGCAAAGCAGTATGTCTAATATAGGTTTCTCTGTGCTCCCCTTGAGTGTAATTACGGAGGAAAACCCACAGGGCGAATCTGCAGGAGGATGCCTCAGCAGGAAGCGAAGGTGGAAAATTGAAAAGCCCCAAAAAAAGTCTAAAAGTCCGTCACAATGTCACCTCGCAGGAGCCCGGCGATTGAAGATTACTACCGAGGTAGGATCAGCGTTTTCCATGCCAGAATCTGCCCCTCGGGCTTGAATTTTTTTAGGGCAGAATAATCAAGAAGGAAGGTTTTGTTTTCACCCATCGGCCTCTTATTGGGTTCCTTAAAACCCCCCAGAAGATGAGATTCTTATGGTTATCCTTGCTCATTTCTCCCTCATCCCGGCTAATTTCCTCGCCCCGAGTCTCCTCGGCCTCCTCGTTCGCTCCACTTCCAAGGACAAAAGGGAATAAAAGTTTCTGCGGGCTCTGAAATGTGGCCGCTCGCCATGCCGGAGCCGAGCTCATAAAGAAATAAACCGTGCCGCCTTTAAAACACCTTAAACTCGGTAAACTCTGCACAGACTGGAACGCGGGACGGCGCAGCTCGACGCTCGGGGCAAAGCCCTCAGAGCGGCTGGGAGGGAAGTGTCTGGCGCTGCGGCGTCTTGACGCGTTTGTCCATCAGATAAGAGCAGATACGATCGGCGTGGCACGGTTTTCCTCTAAACTCCCCCCCCCCCTCTCTCTCCCTTTCATCCTCCGCCCTGCGACTGCATGTGCATGCGTGCGAGTGTGTCCGTGCCGACCGAATGGGTAGGAGACGGAGAGAGGGTGATTTTTTGGGGGGGGGGGGGGGGTTGCAATAAACGGCGGCAGTGGTGGAAGCAGAGAGGAGATGAGAGCGAGCGGAGGAGAAAGAAAGCAGGCACACATGAAGCAGCGTGTGATAATCTTGTTGAGGAAACAGGCTTATGCGGCCAGCACTGCCTGGAAACCGAGAATATTTTCTACTGGGAGGATTTGGATTGGATTATCCAGGTTAAATGAAGTGACCTCAGCTAACTGAGCCGCTCAACATGTGATGATGGGGTAAAGCCCAATTGAGAGTCTCGGCACCTGCGCCGCATTCTTTCCAATTCACGAATTTAATCGCGAATAAAGCGCATCAACAGGTCTGGAGAGAGGAGCTTCGGGGAAGGAGGGAGGGGGGCGTCTGCGATGTCTCACACGTAAACCAAGCGGGGCATCCAGAAGGGATCAGGGCGAGACAGGAAATTGAAACCAGTTGAAAGTGAAATGCTTTTCAAAAGTCTGTCCTCTTCTGCTTTTCTTATCTTGGAGCAGGGCGCGCTTTGAAAATTCACACTCCCCCTGTCCCTTCCAGCATAAAATGTCCAGAAAGCACCACAGCCCCAAACTGTGAGCGGGGCGTGTAGCCTACGTTTGCTGCACATGACATGAACCTCTGGCACAAAGGAGGACAAAGAGACACTGGCTCAAAGTGGCACAAAAGGAGAAGAAATAATGACACTCTCGACAACAGTTGAGCTGAGTTGAAAAGTGTCCGTTAGAACGACCTGTGTCGTTTTCCTGCTGAAACACTGTGTGCCATCAGCTGACAGAGAGAGAGAAAAACAGCACCATTACAACTGTGGCGATCGCTATTGTGAATGTTTAATTCTGAAGGGTAGAGATAACAGCCACCAGGCCAGGTGAGCAAAGTACAGAGTCGAGCACAAGTTCATTCAATATACCCTCTACTGAGAAAAGTCAAAGCGTGGAGAAGTGCTACAAATGTGCTCACAAAACTCACTCGATCTCTCAGAATATGTACAGGCTGCCTGGATTCGTCAGAGTTTACCGTCCGCACTAGCATGCACTTTGTAAAGTGATTATTTTTTACACTTAAAGCTGTGTACAGGCCTAAGACAAGCCTGGGAGAGGATCTGTGTGCAGGTGCAGATGCCAGTTTCAATGCCAACATGACAGTGATGTGTATGTGACAAAAAAAAAAAACCTTCACGTGTTTCGCTTATACATCGCCGAGGCCAGAGGACAAAGGGGCATTAGAAGGTAAACAAGGGGCATGAGGGGATGAAGTGAAGGGATGAAGTTAAGTGGATCTTACTTTGCCTCCAGGGCCAGAGCAATAATGGCAGCAGCCATGGGAGCCGAGGCGGATGTCCCTGTGTGACTGTCTGTGCACCGGTGTCTCAGGTCTGTCGTGATCTGAGGAGGAGGAGGAGGAGGAGGAGAGGAGAAGCAGAGGAAGAGTCAGCGGTGGGTGGAGGAAAGGGAGGCATGGAGGAATTACAGGAATGATGGAAGAGGAAAGAGGGCAGGGAGGAGACGGAAGAAGGGGAGAAATATCAGAAATAAAGCCAGGAGATTGCAGATAAAAGAAGAGAAGGAGAAGTCAGTACAGGAGAAGTGGGGAGAGAAGGAGCGAGAGACGGAGAGAGAGAGAGAGAGAGAGAGAGAGAGAGAGAGAGAGAGAGAGAGAGAGAGAGAGAGAGAGAGAGAGAGCAGTGAAAGTGGTGGCAGGAAGGAAGCGAGGAAGACAAACACGGAGACAGAGAGGGATTGAAGTCATCGAGGATCAGGAGGATTTAGACACACCTGAAACCTACATTCCAGCTCTGATACACTGCTGCGGTGCAGATACACACACACACACACACACACACACACACACACAAATCACCAGGTTCCTGCAGAATTCAAGAAATCAATTCGATGCTGAAGGACAAATAAAAGGATAGAGAACGAGGGGGAATCTAGACAAAGAAAACTTGTTAAAGGGCCTGTATGTCTACTCTGATTGTATGGACTTTGAACAGCCAACTAGCCGGCCTGCTTTACGGTGAGTCAGCCAAGGAAAGCTTGGCAAGCTTCCAGCCTGAGTCCTCATCAAAGGACCTTTCCTGGACCAAAAAGTCTGAGGGATTATCTAAAGACACCCACACACACACACACACACACAGACTCTGAAATGGTGCGGTAAGAAGTGAAAGTCTTCCATTAACACAGAGTAGAGGGGACAGTATGTGCTGGAGCAGCTAACTCTGACATTCAGATATACGAGGTTCTACTGTAAGTGAACAGACCCAGAGGGAAGCTGTTAAGAATGTGCATGTGTGCTTTGTGTGTGTGTGTGTGTGTGTGTGTGTGTGTGTGTGTGTGTGTGTGTGTGTATCCGGCAGTTGCATCAGTTCAAGGAATGTAGCGAGACACTGCCAGACAAGCTCACAGTGACCGACTGCCACTCACTGTCCGAGTGGATCGCTGGAGTGATTTCAGCCAATTTGGGTCAAACTAGGCCACATGCAGGGCTGGGTTAATGACAAATTACATCACCTTATATGCTCACACCGCCTGTGCAGTTCATTCCTACGCCTCCAAATCAACTCCCTGCTTCCAAATCCTACATTCGGAGACGGGGGAAACTGTGCAAATGCTTACGATCTTGCGGTCGTAGTTCTCCCCGCTGCTGTAGGTGGTGGTGAGCGTGGACGAGCACTCCTCCAGGTACCAGGGCTTGCGGCCGCTCTCGGCCGTGCTGGAGATGGAGATGGTGTGGATGGAGTTGGTGTAGCCGTCGCAGGAGCAGTGGTCCCTGCTGCGGCCGCCGTTGCCCGAGGCCCAGACGAAGATGGAGCCGCGGCCCTTCCTCCCCTGACAGACACACACACACATACACAATCAGAGGCTGCACAATTTTACTTTAGCACTCAAAAAAACAAAAAAAAAGGCAATTACAGCTCGCTACAGACTTTGTTTTGGCTCCGTGTTTTAAATGCACAATGAAGGGCAGGTTCTGCAGAGATCGATGTGTGAGGGAGCAAAGAGCTGCAGAGCATGGTCGGGCAGGTCGGGCCTGTGAGTCTGTGAGTCTGGCAACGCATCTGATGCCGTTTGATCGGAGTTCGGTAATCATTACGTTCCAGGGTCGCCACTGCGGCACGCTATGCTGTGGTGTTGTGTTGTGTTTTCTCCACGCAGCAGAGGAGACGGTCGGTGACTGACACCACATTTAATGTGCTCTAAAAAGCAGTCCTGTCGCATTACGAAGTAATAACTCACACGCTGATGTTTGTTTTCATGAATAGTGCATTTCACATCTGACTCCTGGTTTTACCACCAGATTTCATAGCGGGACTACGGTTTGACTAGGTCTTAATGTGCTATTTTTATGTAAGCTTCTGAAATTGTTTTTTCAAGCTCCTTCTCATAAAAAGGCTATTTTCTGATGTTTGAGTGCCATTCGTTTATCTCCATTCATAGTGTTCCCATCATTGCCGTCTGGCTTGTTCCCATCCATTCTCTTTATGGCTTTATCCTTGTGGTTGGGCATTACATTATGTGGTTACAGTAGATGACAGTCCCTTGTGCTCAAATCTTAAATTTAGAGCTGCACTTAGTGGGGTTTGCTTGGTGAAAAGCGCCCTCAAAGGTCACGGGTTCAATTCCCAGTCGGACTGAGGCGCTGTCTGTGTAGAGTTTGTTCTCCCCGTTCTCTCTGGTTTCCAGTCCAAGAACGTGCATGTTTAGGCAGACTGGAGACAAACCAGCCCTAAGGTGTAAGTAATAGTGTGTGTGTGTGTGTGTGTGTGTGTGTTGTGATGAACTGCCTTCACCCTCAGTGTGCTACACCTACAGGCTGCAGCTAATGCAGATAATGGGTGGACATAAACACTGTATTTAAAGACAGGAAAATATTCAAACTCAACAACAGACCTGATTACACAAAACTGTGCAAATATTTTATGTGTGTGTGTGTGTGTCTTTATTTTTCTAACAGCAAATGGGGTTTTCTAAAAGGATTTCATAAGCATGTTTTGCATTCTCCCAGGTTTTGGCTGAAAACTACACACATATGGACATTTATTATAACCGAGGCCAATTACAAGTGCAGCCAGGCAGCTGTTCAATATTCATATCGAAGTTGCCAGAAAAGGTTGCGCAGTGCAGTGTGTAAAAAAAAGAGAGAGAGAAAGAGAGAGATCCAAAATGTATTCAAGGGATCTTCCTTAATAAAGAGCTCCAGAGTGTGAACTAAGACGTCAAATCTTCCGCGATCACAGTCAGGAAACCGTCTCCAGCCAAACGGCCTCTCTCGACCAAATGAGACGCTGCACTGTGAACTGAAAATAATCCAAACTCAGACGCGACGTGGAGACGCAGCGCTGCTGATGAGCGGCCGGAGCTGTGAAGGCAAAGTTCAGCCAGGAGTCAGCAGAAAAGACATCTGATGAACTGACTGACACCGCAACGCAAGCACACTGTTTGTCAAAGGCACAGACACACACACACACACACACACACACACACACACTCGTAAGCCTTCAGATCACACACGCACACAGATAGAAACACACACGGGGATATAAAAGGGAATAAAAGGTGGAATGAAGTCCTTCAGAAGGGCGGATCTGCCGGGCGGCGATAAGCGAGTAGAGCCCCTCTGAGTGAGAGGGGGATCAGACAGGAGCAAACACAGACAGATGAGACGGATGAAGAGCGCTCGGAAGAGCGGTTAGCAAGACCAGGCCGGGAGGGTGAGCAAACAGGGAAGTGACAAAGGGGGAGAGAGAGATGAAAATATAGCCGTAACCTCCGCAAAAAAAACAAAAAAACAACTGTCAAAAGTGGCAAAAGCGGGCACCGATGGATGTCAATGTTGTGATGGAACGTTTTACACGTGCAAACACAGGTTCAGCCTTGTTAGAGGGAAAATGCAAAACCTGTGCTCCTTATTTCTCTTCATCCATCCATCTCATCCACTTTGTACCACTGAAGCAGTCTTGAAGGGGTTGCTACTGGTGCCTATCCCAACACTCAGGACAGGAAACGCACTCTGGACAGTCCATCACAGGACACACACACACACGCACACACACACCATCCACCCTCACACTCACACCTGGAGGCCATGTAGAGTATCTGATCGACCCGAATGTGTTCTACGACTGTGAGGGTAAATCCCAGAGAAAACCCACACAGACATTCATATGTGACAGAGTGCTGGCAGGAAGCACAGGCCGACCTTGTCTATCTATCCGTTAGAGCCCTTCACACATCAGGCGACAGGGCGCTCTCCCTGCCTCCCTCCCTCCCCTCGGCTGTCAGGGGTATCAGCGACGCCTCAGCTCCCAGTGATAAACTGTCCTTTCAGGGTGTCACTGAGCTACATGTTACGCTCACACACGCGTGCTATCTCCACTCAGCTTCACGGCGCGTAGCAGCGGGACAGATATCCCCCCCACCCACCCACCCTCACCACCCCTGTCATCTCAAAAAGGCCAGCCTGTCACAGGGCGACACACACACACACCCCCCTCTACTCACACACACCCTCCACCTGTCTGCCCCCCTCCCCCTCCTCTCCATTTCCTCTCTTGTTGTAACATGGCAGCCTCTCCGCCTCCCAGTCACAGATCTCGGGTCCTGTCACACCACGTCAAAGGGACTACATCTACGCTGGTTAAATGGCAGGAGGCCAGTTCTAGCAAACTTTGTGTGTGTGTCTATGTGTGTGTGTGTGTGTGTGTGTGTGTGTGTGTGTGTGTGCGTGACACGGCCAGTGAATGACTTCACCCCTCTTAACCTCTGTTACAGCTTCTTCACTCCAGTCAGCCAACAACATAGCACCAGCTTGTCGTTATGCAAAGCAAGCTATAAATATGTAAATGAATATATGCTAATGACCCCGGGACCGGCTCTCTTAATGTCTGGGGGAGCTTCAGAGGCAGGCACAGCCGGCCAGGACTTTGGGATAACAGTATCTGCTTGCACTGTGTGTGTGTGCGTGTGTTTTATCATCTCCCCCGCCGATATGAATACCAATGCAGGAGTTTTGAAGAGCGGTGGCGCTTTTGTTCGCGTCGCCCCGCGTGTGGGTGAGCGTGCGTGCCGGCGTGCCCACCATGCGGATGCCGTTCTCGAAAGCCTGCCTGGCCAGGGACGCCGGTCCGTCCACCGTCTTCCCGTCGTCGTCGGGCCCCCAGCTGGCGCTGTAGATGTCGATGTGCTGCGGCTGGAGGCTCAGGGACTTGGCCTCCACCATGTCCGTCACATCTCCGTCCAGCATGCGCACACCTGACGCACACACCAACGCGTCGATGAGACATGAACGATCCAGAGCGCGATGAGCTAAACGCAGGGTTGGCTATCATGTTATTAGTGAGGGTAATCAGTTCATCAAACTCCCAAAGTATGAGCGCCCAGAAGACGGCTGACTATCCTGATTGAGTGATGAAAAACAGAGCGATGAAATCTGAAATCTGAGCAAGAAAAACAAGAGTTTGTTGGTTCATCCGAGTGTCATGGCTGGGTGCCGATGTCACTCATGAGCCCGCCGATTCATTCGCAAATAACTCGCATGGATGTTTTGGACTCGAGGGGCCGGAAGAAGCGAGAGGCTGTCAAAGACGTCCCGGCGAGGCGAGGCACACTCACCGCCTATCCTGGCATTGTAGGCGATTCCCACGATGCAGTAGGAGTTGTTTGCGGTCGCGGCGACCTCACCCGCACACCGTGTCCCGTGCCTGCGGAGAGAGGGGGGGGGGGGTGATGGGGGGGGGGGGGGGGGGGGGGGTTTATTACAGAGATCTAGAACACACGTGTTTACAGAGGAGAACACACACTACCAGATAAACACGCTGCTTTTGAAGTGGAAAGCGAGGACACTGACACGTAAACACACATTTTCACAGATAAACAGAGCTTTCAATAAGCGCCGGCCGCCTGCCAAACAGCAGACTACTCATTTACGTCCAGCTGGCTAACTTTATTGTAGATTTTTTTTTTCCTTTTTCTCCGTTCCGATGAAACAGATTTGATCATCAAAGAGCTCTTCGATACGCGGGCGCAAGGCCTTCGCTTTTAACAGAGTCAGGACAAAAGCTAAATGTGCTACGTTTTACACACACACACACTCACACACACACACACACACACACACACACACACTCACACACACAGTTAACGGACATTTATGGGTGTGAAGACCGAACAAATGAGGCCGTCATCATCATTTAGTCTTCAGAGCGGAGTCGTCTCAAAGACTCTCTGCCGTGGGTCTGAATCATGCAGGTAAATTGCTATGCCTCGGCCCGACACTGTAATTTAGTATTTTGGCGAGTCAGATGCCGAAGATTGATGTCCTGAATGTAATAGTAGCGTGCATTATGGAGAGTAGGATGTGGTTTGTTCCGTCAGAAATGGATGAAACTTTCCTCAGAGAATTCGCCCTGTGACGGACTGACGACTGCTCTGCATTCACATTAGCACATAATGTGCACAGAATGTCTACATGTGTATATTTTGTGTGATAACTTGAGGTGTACTGTCTTGTGCTATCATCCTCCGGCCTGGTTTCTGTACCAATCACCAGAGCACATTCCTTAGAGTGTAAGTTGTATAACAATAAATCTGATAAACGATCGGTTGAATGTTTTCCGGAGGGCAGCAAGTGAATGTTGCGCTCCACCAGCACTGACAGTGGAAGCAGTGGT